>MZZL01000379.1:23110-234386 GCA_002749535.1 Apophysomyces variabilis
GCTGGTTCCTTGAAGCTTTTCTTGGCTCAGTACCGTGAAGTCGCTGCCTTTGCCCAGTTCGGTTCTGATTTGGATGCCTCCACTCAGTTCTTGTTGAACCGTGGTGCCCGTCTTACCGAGTTGTTGAAGCAGCCCCAGTACACTCCTCTTTCCATCCAGACCCAGGTTCCTATCGTCTTCGCTGGTGTCAACGGTTACCTTGACAAGCTCCCTGTCAACAAGGTCGTTGACTGGGAAAAGGACTTCATTGCCCACATCCAATCCGAGCACAAGGATACTCTTGAAGAGATCCGCACTAAGGGTGTCTTGTCCAAGGAATTGGAAACCAAGCTCCGTGAAATCTGTGATAACCACGTCAAGTCTTTCTTGTAAAAAAAAAGATATAATCTGCAATGTACTTTTTTTTTCTCTTAGAAGCCCCGAATGAACGCGTTCTTAACGTTGACATTGTTTAAAACAATAAAGTAAAAGGATCAATAGCACCAAAAGACACTCATTGTTTTACTGCTATATCATTGCTAAACCGTTGCTACGCCTAATCTAGACATAAACACAGGAATGATGGTCAAACTGGAATATTTGGCATGTATTCAAAGAAAGTCTCAGTGTGCAAGATGGGCTCTCTGCTGCTTTTCTCTATATATTTAAACAAACTCGCCGGGATCTGCAGGCATGTCTTGAACCGAAAGTTCCAGTGATTTCCAGTTCTCGCTATGCTGTCGTTCGTATTTCAGTTGTTCTTGCACATAATTCTGATACCACGATAAGATAAATGCTTGCTGTTTGTGAAGGTACGAAAGTTCGGATGCAGCACAGTATCGTACATATGCCTGGCGTTTATGGTCTGAAGAAGCATTGTCCCCATCTCGACTTTTATCGATTGGCACCGTTTTCTGGATACGTTCCAACATTTGCTGAAAGGACACAAAAAGATCCCAGTGCCGTTTCAATCTATCTAATATTCCTATAGAGGTTGCCTTGGCCTGACCGCCTAAGATGCTACCGCTTTTCGCAATACAATTGGCAATGGTTTTGCAACCGGAGGTCACCTGTTCACAGGATTGACATTCAGGTACGTAGCATGTTTGCTTCAGTTCGCTCACGGCACTAAAAATTTTCTTTCTGTTAGCCAAGAGATAAAATGTCACATGGCAACTTCAGACTTTTCTTTCTCCCTTTACCTTAGTGAATCGCTGTAGCGAACGAGGTCGGCTGCCCGATGTTCTTCGAGTCGTATCATACGTTCCAAAGACTGATACATAGACTGGTAATTTTGGATGAGGATTGGCAACTTCTTTTTGACTTTATCTAAGCGTTCGTCCAAGTTGTTGGGTATCGTCCGCTCAAGATCCATGCCGGTCATTTTGCGTACAAATTCTTCGTCTGTATTGGGCGGATTCTCTCTACGCCATAACGATAGTTCCTGAAAAGTCATTTGCATAAGTTCTAACAAACGGAGGACTACAGGGAGTTTCTCTTACGCTGCGTTCTGTTAAGAATTGTCGAACTATTTCATCAGCACCTACAACTGGGTGTGCCACAACGCTATTGATAAATCGAGCCAGTGCTTTTCTTCGTCTCTCCAGAAAAGCATCATCCCCTATGGAAACCTCATCTTCCATTAAACCATGCCACTGTTGAATGATATCTGGCAACACTCACTTCCTCCGAGTCGTTTTGCTGGTACATTAGGTATCATTCGGTACGGGTATCTCAATAGTAATATCTCCCATAACCAGTAGAAGTCACTGAATCGACGGAGGACAGTAGATCCATGTTGCTGGCTTTGGACAATATAATTGACGTGCTTGAAGAAAATGAAGCCTTCTTTCTCAGGAGCAATTTCAACAGTAACATCATCCAAATGTTGAAACCAGGTTTGGCTCTCTATTGGCGTTTCGACAGTGTCGGACGCTAGCTTTGATCTAACACCGCGCTCTTTAATACTGCTCGTCGTTTGGCCATTCAGGCCTACTGGAAGTGACGGAAGTTCTGCTGCAGGTTGATGCCATGGATCCCTCAATTGCTCTTCTTGCTTTTCCAAAGCAGCTTGTCGTTCGACATAGAAACGTTCCAAGTTTGACAGTACAGGGACAGGTAGGTCTAACAACAAGCAAATGCAGACAATTCTGTTACTAAACACAGTGTCGTTAGCCCATATCTTACCATTGCGATGTTGTTTCACTATATCCAGCGAGGTTCCTACATGCGTTGTACGATATTGTTCAATATGAGAAATTGGCATACCTTGCCAGCATATATACGTTACCCATGTTCTTTTGGGAACAAGCGACCAGGGCTAAAGCCGTATTAAACTCATTTCTGGTGACATATAAGGAACCAGGCATAACCACAAGGGATTTAATCTAGTAGGCAACAAAATATTCAGCAAGGATGGCCCGTTACCGCTTGTTTCGTGTACCTGTGCTAACGTCTGGAAAGGTACACCGCCAAGACGAAGGATCTTCTCGAGATTAGCAACGCTCACACGGTCACCCATTGGAGCGGCCTTAATGTATGCGGTATCGTAAATCTCGGGTAGGTCAACACCCACTATGAGGTTACAATAAGTATTTGCGTCGGGTACCCGACTAGTGAATGTCAAACCTAAGATGCTGGCCGCTGCAAGCCCTTCCTCCTCGACTGTAGGATCAGCGGCTGGAAAGCCTCCCCATGGGTTGATGTCAAAGGTAGCTATGGGTGCATTAAATGAGGCGGATGGCCCTGCATTCATAAAACCGGAGCCCAAGATATCGTCGTCTTCCTGAAGCATGGTGAAACCCGAAATCAGGGACTCCAAACCTGCTCCGCTCCCAGCTGGACAAAGTCGAGACGGTCACAGAACCAAGCTTGCGCTGAAGAATAAGACAATATGCGTCATTAATAAAGGAGTTCTGCAGGCAGTACATTTTACTAACATCAACTTGGTCCTCCAGTGGGCACAAAATTTATTCCAATAGCGTAAAATATAATTCATGGTTAGTAAACGGAAGGATACGTTGATGTCTTTTTATTTCCCCGGAAGATATCGCAATGCTAGTCTGGGCACCGGTAGCGCACCAGATACACGATGGTTGCCGGCGAGGAGAAGAAGTAACCGGGGAAATCCGGTATTGTTTTGAAGCCCTTCCATTCACCCGCTTGCAAGCGGTTTGCTTGCCCGCGCCGTCATAGACTATGGAAGAAACAAAGTCTGGAACCATGATAATGTTCTGACCGTTTTCATGTTTTACCGCTTGTTGGATTTCGCCTTTGTCCGAAATTTATCCGATTTTTCAGCTTGTCTTGAATGTCCGGAAGCATATGTTATCCTTGTGTTAAAGGCGGATACTTGCGTCAATTGACAAGAACATAGCGCACAATGAGATGCATCCGTAACATGTTGTCCAAGAACTTTTATATCCTGAGGTCAAATAACTCGTTATCTCTCCATGCTACCTTAGTAGGTCATCATCCACCAGCTTGCGTATCGTCCTTAACTGACGACCTCAAACTTCTTCCCTACCCAATGTGATTGTGACAGTGCAGTAACAGTGCAAAAATCTCTCTATTTTTCTCGTTGTATTCCATTTAATGCGTTTTTGGATGAACATTTTCATAAAGGTAGCAAGATCATGTTACCTTGTTGCCATTCTTAACTTACATCGTAGCAAGATTTGGACTGTGTGCGGTACAAGCGCGGCTCCTTTTCTGAGACCTTGAGCATTCTGTTACGGCACTGTGCCAGTGCGAAGTTACTTCCCCGTCGGTGCCAAGGTATTTATAAATAGAGCAAACATTTACGGCAATCAAAGCAGATATCAGAAGGGGCAGCATGGCGAGATTGATCCATCTTTTGTACTGTCTATCTTTGCTTCTATCGCGACTGCCAATTTTACCACTTTATTGTGTACGTGAAAACATATATTTTAGCAGAGGAAATGACTAAGCATTCTTCCTAAACGTGGTTGCAAGCGAAGTGATTCGTTCATTGCTCGGTCATCGTCGAATGTATCACATTATATATGTACTTTTGATTTATTCAATCGTGGTAAGTACTACAAGCATTAAGGGAGGGAATAAGAGAAGTATTAGACGATACAGATTAAAAGTGAAAGAATGCTGATAGAAAAACAAGACTTTAACAGTTTACGAATTAGTTAGTAATGGGAAAGAAAAAAAGTAAGAATGAACGCTAGTAGCCTAGAGATCAATACGTTGTTTCTGTGTCTGAATCTCCGTCATGGTGAAGTGTAACTAGAACCAATCTTTTAACCAACATCTTTGGAAGGTTTAAAATGTGCGCTTACCTGAACTAAATTTATCAAAAGGGTTTTCCTCTGATCGGGTCGACGTCATGAGCCGGTCTGCTTCAAGATCTAGGCTAATACTTTCCGGTGGCATCCTGCGAAAATTGATGGCATCGATTCCGTCTGGTTGTTGTACAACTGGAACAATAGGTGGGCGACAATGACGAAGTAGCGCAAAATTAACGTTTTTAAAGAAAGCGTGTGCTTTAATATCAGCCGCTCCAGCTCTAGAACCTAGTCTTCGATGTTCGTCTTTTTGCAACAATTTTCGAATGAGGTTTTTGCATGAGCTAGTAACATGTGCTCGGTACGGCTCTGGTTGCTCAGGAAATGACGGCTCACTGTGCAAAATCTTCCAGAAGGTTTCGTTTCTGCTGGATCCTTTGAACGGTGTTGTACCGTACTAAAACAAGAAAGACGTTAATTAAGTTTATTAACACAGATGATAATCAACATTTACCAACATCTCGTAGATCAGAATGCCAAGGGTCCACCAATCGACAGCACTTGTGTGACCACATCCCTTGATTACTTCGGGAGCAATATATTCTATGTGTTTTAATGAATATCTTCAATGATTCACGATGCTAAAGACGACAATACCTTCAGTGCCGACAAAACTATTCGTCCTCAAGTTATTCACGCAGCTTCGAGTGTCAAGACATAAAGTCTAATTCGGACAGTCAGACCCAAACCTTAGCTTTCCATCTGTCTTACATGATACACGGCGCCTGACCTGATCACGCCAGGCTTTCCAGGAGGATGAGAACCTTTACTCAGATCGAAGTCCGTTAGCATGATGTGACCACTTTGATGCAATAGTATATCTAACACGAAAATGGGTGAGTATGACTGCAACAAGCAGCTTCATCCAGAACGCTTACTTTCGGGCTTCAGATCGCGGTAAATATGCCCCTGAAGATGAAGGTATTCTAAGGCAGCGGTAACTTCGGCAGCATAAAATTTGGCACCTTCTTCGCTAAGACATTTTCCTGGTCTTAGTTGTAGTGCTAATCGCAAATGCTTGTTTAGTAAAAACAGTGAATGACGGATTTTCTTCCCACCCAACCTCGGAAGAATTCACCACCCATGCAATACTCCATCACAAAGTACAGATAATCATGACTCTGAAATGAGTGATACAGCGTCACGATAAATGGGTGGTTGGATGTTGTCAAGATCTCTTGCTCTGCTAATGCACGCTTTATCTTGTTCCGTTTGAGCATTTCTTTTTTCGATAGTACTAAAGATCATGACGACAGTGAGTTCTACTATGGCGGGGCTTCTTGGTCGAAGACAGTTATAAGAAAAAAGAGGTACAATCGTGCTTACCTTTCATGGCATAGAGTTTATCTGTTCCTTTTTGTTTCACCATGTAGACCTTGCCAACGTCGCCTTTACCAAGCATCCTTATTTTCACAAAACTAGAGGGACCGACTTCTACATTTTTGATTTTGATACTGCTGCTGGAATAAGTGCGCCTACAGAGACGGACTCTTTGTAGTTGTGGTAGAGATGGTTGTCCTCGGTGGAGTGAAGAATTAGTTGATAGATCCGAGTCATGAGAGGGAGTCTGGGCCAATAGTTTTGCATTCGGAGCGGAGGCGATTCGGCGAATAGTCTTATTCTGGCTCAGTGATGAGGAGAACCACGAGTTGCTTTTGAGACCTTTATGAACGGCAGAATCGTCAAAGGTATTTGGTACGGTGAAGGTTGGATCGGGGTCCCGTGTTTGAGGAACTAGCATGGATTTAAGCCGGGATGGCAACTGAGCGGAATAGGAGGGTGGCGGCGCGGATATCTCCATTTTCACAGGATCCCTGTTCAGTTGCATTGTGGCTGCCATGACGGCAAAGATGGAAAAAGAGGAAGAACAGGAAAAGGAAAGGGTAACCAAGGGCGTATTATAAGCCGAAAGGGTAAAAAATAAGAAAATATAGAAAATGGGAAATTGTCAATAAAAAGGGAAGAGTAAAAAAAAAAGATTTGCTTATTAGTTCTCTTTTGGACGTCGGACACTTTTTTCCCGTTAAAGTAGAAAGATCTATTCCCTTCCTTCTTTCTCTCTCTCCCCTCCGTCTGTCTCTCATATATTAAGCTCCGTTGCAAAGCAACCGTCTATTTTTCTTTAATTGTCCGATGAAAAAACTGTGTCTTGGTTACATGTTTGTTTCGCAGTTGTTTATTCTATAATACCGGCCATCAACAAGCAGAATGATATTGGGAATGGACCACTAAATACTCACTTCCATGTCAAAACAAATCAGTCCATATCCATAGGAACCATGGTTGCATGGGGCCACAAAAGATACCGTTAAAGCTTCCGCTTTCAAAGACAACCCAGCAATGCAGATTACGTGTCCACTACGGTTTGAGAAAACTGTATCTCAACTTTTACTTTTTCCCGTTCGTACAGTCCCAGAGCATGTTCTCGTCTGATGAAACAGAGTTACGTTAGATTTTACAACAAAAAATTGATCTAGAGACGGTTCAAAATATGGACGAAGCCAAACGTTGAGCAACATTGCGTTAAAATGTACCAGCCAGAAGAAGCCAAACATGTAAAATATCCTATGAAGTTTATGTCGATCCATCTGAGTCTCGATACAGCGCGTACATGGTCTGAATAAAGCAAATATCACAAAAAGCATCATGATGTAAAACGTAATGCTGCAAAACTAAGATGACTACATTATGCCATTTCCGTATCACTGTTGTTTTTCGTATCAAAATCATCGACGATAAATCCACCGCCCGCAGTACCTTGCTCGTCGTTTGCCCTGTGTCGGTTCCTCAAAAACTTCTCCCACTTGGTTTGAGGGCTCTCTTGTGACACTGACGATTGCTCCTGCGGCATCTTGGATTTCCCATAATCATTATCCAGCCTTACTTTAAGTAATATCCCTTTAATAATCTTGCGCCAGCGTGTGTATACTTCTTTTTCCTGTTTTTCAGTAGCCTTGTCTATTTCATGGCATTCATGTTCTTGCCAAGCCTATATACCCTGTTAGAACCTTGAGGCGATGACAGAGACGTTCAGGTTTACCTCCAATAATATCTCCTTGGATTCTGCTGGGATGACGATACCGCGCGTAACAGGAACTGATCGTTGCTTCACAAACTCAAAATCAACCTAAGCGATAGAAAACTGAATCTTTTAGCAAGAACAAAGATCTAGACAAACAGATACTTGCGACAGCTTCAGCGAAATCAATGTGTAATTTGCGTGCAATCTTAGCAATGCCTTGAACTAGTCTAATTTAGCATTTCACGTGGCAAAACTAACCATATCTTACTCGGTATATGGGCTGCGCCGTCCGGCAACATATCCTCTGTGAACAAATCAACCCGTCCATATGAATTTCTAGGTACTTTGCCCTAGAAACACCCTTGTGAGCTGTGCCAAAACAATGAACTTGTAAAAAGTACTTACGTCAACAACAGGGGGAGGCCTGTAGGCTGTAGTCTGCCATTCACCATAGCAACCAACTTGCAAGGTCTGCCCTTCAAGCTTGGCAATTTCCTGCGCCCGTTTCTTTTCTATCGTCATTGCTCGTGCATTGACATGCTTGACAGGCTGCTCGCCGTCTTTCACTACTCTTCCCCGCTTCATCCATGTTTCAGCTGTATGTACTGGTTTCACACATGATCTAGGAAAAATCTTTTCTCCTTTAATGTGACCCAGTATCGGCTCTTGTGGATAAAGCACTTCAAATTTCTTTAGATGTCGCTCCAGTGCGTACAAACTATGATTATTAAATGCTTGAATGGACGTCGGCATGGGGTCTCGGCTCTGAGACTCTCGGAATTCCTCTTCTTCTCGTCTTTCGCGATCCCCCATCTTCTTCGGCCGGATACTCTCTAATAAAACAGCCGACCATTTTTTCATGCCTCCTTCTTTTTCGCGTTTTGTCAGCTCGCGCTCTCTTTGTTTCAATGCTTTTGCGATATTTGATGCATATCGCCGCGTCACATCAATGCAACCCGTGCCATCATTACAAAAAGCAAGGATATAGGAAATCACGTTTCGCTTGTCAGCACTTGAAGGTTCCATATTTTTCGGTTGGTCGTATAATCCTCGAATCGGATCAACACAGACCCACTTATCAACATGGGGATCAAAAATTTCCGCCCACACTGTAGGTGGTTTCGCTTTCGGGGAAGTGAACTTGTTTGGATCCCCATCGGGGACTGGTCCAGTAAGCTGAGGTCGTGGTGTTCTGAAAGGAAATCGCAAGGACGAATTTTCTTGTGAACTGCCAGTATCGTCCATTTCGGGCTGTGTCTCTTTCTTATCTGACCGGGCAGCTGGGACGCGATATGGAATTGGTTGTAGAGAACTAACAAGACGAGTGTCGTAACCCATTGACCTCGCTATTGCCACAAAGAGCTCAGCTGAGGTATCGCGATTTCCGGATCTTGATACTAACTTATCGACAAATTCCGTTGAATTGGCTATATCTTCTCCGTCCAGCATTCCACGCTCTTGTAAACGGCTGTTTAACATCTAAAGGTTCTCGTTAAAAAGTTCCGTGTCCCGAAGGGGAATATACTAACTTGACGATCTTCCGATATATCCACATTAGTTAAAAAGCTATATTCATCGTATGCTCGCGTCACCAATCCCATTCCGTCCACAGAAAAGTATTCTCTCCACCAAGTCAAAAGCCATTTGACGCCCTTTTTAAATTGTTCCTCGCTTTCATCCAGCCGACGGCATATAGCTTGCACATGTTCTGGCACAGCAGAGAGACAAACGGCCTTTTCATTAAACGATGTTGCAATTAATGGATTAATAGAAAAATGAAAGAATGCTTTACCTGGACTTCCTGGCTAGCACACCAATTATTACGAGTCATGTAATGTGCAATCAGTAGAACAGAATGACAATTATGAATCCATTCGCGTAACTGCCGCTGATAGGCCATTTCCCATTTCGATTTTCTTTTACATAATAAGCGTTTGAATTAAAAAGTAAGTTTTATCTCGCTTACTTCAGGATGGGTCGAGGTGCTTCAAACACAACTTCAACATCATTATATGCGGTAAATTGATTATGTTGTTCTTGTTGTTGTGAATGGCTTGGTAAATCTACGGTCTCCCAATCGATAGTATCTCCTATCTCATCATCGCTCGAATCTTCCTGATCGCTCAAGATATTGTCGTTCTGCGGTATAAGATCTTCTTCTGTTATCTCTTCGACTTCCGAGATCGGAAATTCTTTCTTCAGATTGATTTCATCCGAACTTTTCTCTACGGTTGTCCCACTATATTGCTTGCTCTCGTTTCTTTCCTTTGTCGACAAGGACTGCCCAGCTTCGCAGTCTAAAGTTTGCTGCGCATCGTTCTGCGAGGATCGAGTCGCACGCTTACGCAATGGTCGCTGTACTTCTTCTAATTCTGAATCGCTCCCCCGCGACAACACTAATTTTCGTTTAGCACCTTTTCTTGCCATGTCGAAAAGGCGTCTAACACATGAATAACTGCAACAATTTTTTTGTGCTGCGGTCCCGTAAAAGGAAATCGATGAAAAAGGTTCAGAAACCGCAGTCCATAAACGAACCACGTTCTGTTCTCTTTTTCTCCTTGCATCTGCATAACTGTGCTATGGGAGAACTTAAAAAAGATCCGGCTATTGAACGTTGGGCTCTCCTTCGAGAAAACACGCACCTCTATTTCACTTGGAATAGACGGACAATAGGCAAGACCTTGCTATGGGGCGTGTTTGTTCCAATTGGTTTGACCATTCTTGCTTTCAAGACCGATGTAAGTGAATGCTTACGATGTCGCTTGACTTACTCATTACGGCATGTTCATCTTATCGGAATCTACCAGAAAATCTGGGATATGACTGGTGTTCGAAGCAAAGAAGAACTTTACAAGAAGAAGTAAGACAACAAAAGATACGGCGATCGCATTGGTCTACAGACTGCTTTATGATGTGAATAAACGAATAATTGAAAGCGTTGTGGGAATTTTTAAGAGCCCGTTTGAGCCAGCAAGCAACGCTTCATTGTGTGTGTTCAAAACCTAGATATCTCGTGTTACACGGAAGTTCATGCAACCGCGTCGGATCGTATATGTGCCTAGTTTTTCCGAAAAGATGGTCATCGATCATACTATCTCTACTTGTTAAATATTCTCATGGCTCGTCCGAGCGCGTCTTTCTCTGTAATATCAAATTGGATCTACCGATATCCGTACGGAGTGCCATTCACTGATTGCCTGACCCCGACATCGCCGGTTAAAATTGATGTTCAAAGGGCAGCATGGTTCACGGTCATAGGAAAACGCAAGAAGTGTGAACTGCAATGATCCGGTTGTTTTGTTTTTAACTGCAATGTAGCTTTTAACTGCGAAATAATTACTACATGCCAAAGAGAAGGTGTGGTATCTTTTTCTGAAGAGACCACTCCTGGCGTAGAAAGCTGGCTGACTTGAAGAGCGACCGGCCGATCATTGATAGCAAGGCCAATTCCACGTAGACAGAATTTATCATACGTTACGCAATTACATGGCTAAATCTGGTGTCCAAATGATATATTTCAAAGGAGATCATGAATGTGGAGAAGCCAAAGTGAGTCTACGCTCGAACACCGGCAGCCGATCGATTTTTCAAGTTTTTACCGATTTCGGAAGACCATAAAAATCAACAAAAGATTCCGTCAACAGCGGATTCGCTATCATTAGCTTGTCATATTTCTTTAATGAGTACGGATGCCGTGTTTATTGTTATCTCGGTTAGGATGAAGTATACAAGATAAATCTAACCGTATCAAGAATTTACTGTGTCGCCGGCACAACAAAGGGATATTGACAAATACTTGGCTCAACATTATCTTGTATTGTAAGCCTTTATATATGCACGATTGTCACTAAACAACTATGGTAAGATAATAAAAATGGCTCTATCTCGGAAATATTGGATATGATCCCATGGACGCTCTACTTGGACAGAGCCTTCTTATTGGTTCTTTGTGCTTTCCCTAAACGCTATGCAATTTCCTTTGGAAACATTATTGGATGAAGTATGACTCATCTGAGAACTTTAGTTCTCACAGCCTGCAGCAATGGTAAAGATTGAAAGAACACGATAAAACAATGTAGTCAAGAGGCATATTGCAGTTATTTCTTACCATTGTTTGTTTATTTAGAAACTAACGTAATATACATGATTTATCCTTGGTGACCTTCATCGCTATTGCCATAGTTTTAAAAAATGGCGTGAAGCGAAAGATTTCCATTTTTGGAGTGACTTCTCGGGTATAAACCTGAGTTTGTTTCTTCTGGTTTCTTCCAGTTTCTTCATCTCTCAACATCATGCCACAGGAAAGTGTTCAGCTCTGTTTGTAATAAAAGGAAACTGACTCGTCTCACTTTTAGCCAAACGCCAAGCATTCTCTTCGTCGTGTTAGTTTCGATCTCACCCATAATGTCGTATACACCCTTCCTACGCGTGAACAGTGTTACGAGGAAGCAAGCCGACGTAACAAGGAAGCTTGGGAACGTCGTACTTTAGTTAGCGACATGCTCGACGATTCGATCATCACTGAAATTCAACACGATGTGTGCACTTGTTCGCGTTCATTTGCGCAGCAGGAGGAAGTTCAGCCATTGAAAAGTTGTTTAAAGAAACCAAAGGAAGAGTTACCACAGCAGAAAAAGAAGACCAAGAAGTCTGGTAATAAGAAGCGTAAACGAAGTCATTCAAAGGGTACCTGCTGTGAACAGGAGCGGAGTAAGTGGACGTAACACTTGTGCACACGTGAAGGGTTCTCATATCATGCTGTGTAAGCTCATCCACTCATGGCCCCTCGTTTGCCAGTCCATTGAATCCCAGTGTGGGTGCGGCCATTCGATGGAACGCACAATGATGGATGGTGCTATCGCTCCACTGCCAATTGGAAACACCAATTTCGGAGAGTATCTGGTTTTCTGTTCTATTCCTTCCAGAGGAAGAAGAAGAAGAAGAAAAAGAAGAAAGAAGAGGAGAGAGCACAACAGGAAACGCTATAGCAAAAAAAAAAAGGTGTGAGAGGAATCATACCCAATCCCCAATGCTGCGAAATGCGCTCTTCACTTGAACATGGAGTTCGAGAAGACCTTCTAAATTTAATCTCGGGACACATGCTTAATTCTGGATGATCATCAAAGGGAGCTACAATCGTACTAGAAAACTTAGGATCTCTTAATAAAAAAAAGATCACCTGTGCAGTGTCACCTATCGTTTTCTCCTAAAAAAACTTGTGTATGTGCGCAGACAAGGATGCATTATCTTTATCTTCCCTTCAATTCCTAACATCTTCCATCCTTCCTTTCTTCCTTTCTTTTCTTCCTTTCCTTTCTTTTCTCTTTCAAAGACTTCTATGTTGGAACAGGTAGATCGGTTATTAAGGGTTCTAGATATTCATCCTCTTCCTCATAACAGAATCAATCATTCTTTATCAATCCTTGGGAGAAGCAGGTAGAGCATCTAAGAACACAGGTCTTAAAAAACTTAACTCAATCTCGCATAATTTGGGATCCAGTCATTTGACGCCATCCCCGAAAGAGAGCCAGCAACACCGCGCCACAGTGGTCTGCATGACGATCTAGTGAATGCAAAAGATGCTTCGTTTTGGTTAGGTGGTCCTCTCGACCAAAACCAGGACGATTCAGAGGCAGAGCAACTTATGAAGATGAAAGCATCCTTACCTTATCGAAGACATTCACTTGCCCACCCTGAAGCCTTCCACGATCCAGTCATTTCGGGTAGAAAACGATCACCCTCTTCTTCTTTCCTCGCCGCAAAGAACGCGATGCAGAATGATAGCATTGGATCTATCTGGTCTCAACCTACAATGCATGCCAGTAAAAGCAATAGTCATCTTTCATCCCTATTCCCTAGACCTCAGCAAGTCTCCCCGTCCCCCTCAGTCTCCCCGTCCCTATTTTCAGGCCCATCCTTTGGCGAACCTAGACCAACTAGAAGGCTATCCTTGTCACCACTACCTAGCGACCACGCCAATGACTATTTCGAGCCGCGTGATGTGTTATCCAGGTATATATACTCAAGGGTTAAAGGGAAAAATGGCAAGAAGTCTCTGGCACAGACATGTTTAACCTTCCGTCTTTTTTCGTGTGTTTTTCTCGGATTGCTAAAGTGTACCTGAGGAGCAATCATTAGCCCCGTACCGACGACACTCATTGGCTGGACCGCTACTTCCTGTAGCAACCTCATCGCGTGGTATGCAGTACCAGTTCCCCAATCGTCTCCTTTCTTCAGATTTGATGGAAAGTGTCGATGCTTGTTTCGATCAGCCATCTTGGTGTATGGTTGAATTCAAAGCCGGAAGGGCTGAGATCTATTATAGTCTTTGTCCAGTCGAGATCGACGATTGGGTTATTGTGGAAGCAGATCGCGGCCGTGATCTGGGCAAGGTGGTTGCCCGTGATCTTCCACCAAGTCAAGTTACTCTTTTGCTACAAACAACGAATGCATCCGAAAATCGTAATGCTGAAACTTCTCCCAAACGAGTCTGTCGTTTGGCAACCGCTTCTGAGATCACTTTACTTGTGACCAAACGACAGGATGAGCAAAAAGCGCTGTTGATCTGTCAAACAAAGAGCCAACAAAAAAACTTGTTGATGGATATCGTGGATGCTGAATATCAGTGGTAAGCTCAAGTATAAATTGCTAGATCAAGGGGGACAGGAAGAGGAGTATTCTAAAGTTCATTTGGTTAGGGATCGCCGCAAGTTAACGTTCTATTTTGTGGCCGAGCGACGGGTTGATTTCCGTGAATTAGTGAGAGACTTATTCAAGATTTACAAGACACGTATATGGATGTAAGTACATTTTTACCAAACAAAGCCATGCGTTGACTTATACATTTTCTTCGTAATGCAGGTGCTCTGTCAATACGGTGGGAAAGAAACCACCCATGTAAATGAAAGCTTTGTATCTTCCATAATTCTTAATTCGTTCCATTCCTTTATCTTTCCTACCATGCACTAAATTATTACTAGACAAACTTGGGTTCTTTTATTATTATTAATGATTTTTTGTGAGTGCACATAAACTTCTTTTCGACATCGAGCTGGGTATGCTTTCTGTGGTTGCTATTTCTGCTCTTGCAATTTTATTGCTCTTGATATTGAAATACATACGTTCACTATCAATACAAGTAGGCAAAGCGAGAATATAACAGGAAATGCTTGCTAGACTATGGTAACAACAGTAGCTTACAGAAAATGATGGATTTTGTTCTTTGCCAATCTAGGTTAATTCGATACTTCCAATTAATTAAAAGAAATCTGGCAGTACTCAATTACTACAACAACATTTGTTATGACCAGCGCTTTCCTTTCCATGATTAACTTAGCAGCATGTGCACAGTGAAATGGCGCCTCACGTATCCCATCTCTTCCATGGTATCGAGTTTTGCGTCCGAAATTTTTAGTCCCCGCAATTCTTTTTTTAATGGTGAGGAGGTGCCCGAAAAAGCGTCCCTTGTCACCTACAAGCCATTATGTTACCAGCGCGAATCAGTGCTTTCAAGCGTGTTCTAAACCACAGATTTTTTACTGCACAAGTTGGAGAATTACCCTATGAACGGATTCATAGTCCTGTGATGCTGAATGAGGTCTTGGAGTACCTCGCTCCCAAACCAGGTGGTGTCTACTGTGATCTAACATTTGGAGATGGCGGATACACCAAAGCCATCCTAGGTAAATTTAGGGGGAAGTTACCGCGGAAAGGGAAGGACAGGAAAATAGAAAGGAGAAAGGAGAAATGATATACTTGTCTGTGTCAACAATAAGGAGAACATTGGAAAAGTTGATTTGCGCCATTCTCAATAGATACATGCGATTGCAAAGTAGTTGCTATGGACCAAGATCCTACCGCTTACGAGAAAGCTCAAAAGCTGGCTAATACGGAACAATATCGGTAAGGTAGAAATAGAATGCAAGGGAAATCAAGTAAAAATCAAAATAAATAAAAATCCCATTGTATCAGAGGCCGCTTGATACCGATATTGAATCGGTTCGGTCAAGTACATTCGGCTGTTAGTGATCTACCCTGGAAAATCCCATGTTTCGATGGCATGGTCATGGATATTGGTGTATCCAGTGGCCAGGTAAGATTCTGAATTAACATGATTACCTGTTCAACACGTACTACTTGTAGATTGAAACAGCCTCTCGTGGGTTTTCATACAAACTGGACGGCCCACTAGACATGCGCATGTTTTCTCGTGGTCGGTTGCAAAAAGCACAATCCGATGATGAGGCACGCTTGATATACAAGTCAATATCAGCTTATGAGCTAGTGAACTTTTTCCCGCGTGAGCAACTAGCAGACATCATCTTCCAGGTAATCTAAACTGCCTTCACGCTGAGAAAAGCATTATCAATTAACAGATTCCCGTATATACAATTCAGTATGGTGGAGACCGATTGTCGCGTAAAATTGCAGATGCAATAGTAGCTGCTCGTCAAAAGGCGCCGATTGAGACGACGGGCGCATTGGCCACCATTATCCAGAAGGCTTGTCCACAGCCTCGTTGGCAACGAGGAGACGATGACATGTTACGAAATTCTGCTGCTCGTACATTTCAGGCATTGCGAATTTATATCAACGACGAGGTACGCGACAAAAAGATAAGGCTTCTATTACATTGCCTTTAATTGAAAAAATTAGTTGGGTGAACTTAAAAATGCACTCAGAGCAAGTGAATACTTGTTAAAGTCTCAGGGGCGACTGGTTGTAGTGACCTTCCACTCGCTGGAAGACCGGATCGCTAAGAATTTTATGCACCATTGCTCCGGTCGCCGGTCGATGCAGGAAGCTGAAATGAACCAGTTTGACGTAAAACGCTCAGTCAATAGAGAGTGGAGAAAAGCTACTCGTCGAGGACAAGACCTGCTATTAAAACAACCTCAAGCGCAAAAGATAGCAGTTTCTCCATCCTTCCAACTTTGTTCCAAGCATGTGATTCATCCAAGTCGAGAAGAGACTCACATCAACCCGCGGAGTAGGTCTGCCAAACTGAGAGCAGCAGAGCGAACAAATGGAGAACCGCTCGCACCTTTTGGCTCGATCTAATATCATAATGGAACCTGTAGCATAGAGTAAAATGGAAATTGTAGCGTAAAAAGATTAAAAGTCCTAAAGAAAGGAGAGCTGAAGAACCTAGTAAACTTTTTCGAGATTTACCTTTAGACAATAATTATGTTCCGAGTCACTCTGATATACTTCTTGGCATTTGTCTTGCATTTAACGAAATAGCATGATACCTGCCATTTCCTGGGTTTTCCTACTTTGCCATAGAGTAAACATGGTCAGCAACTCATTGAGGTTTGATCCCAGTTACCGATGCCCATTGAGTTCCCCTTGGATCATATCTGCCTCTTTAATTGAACGTGTGACAAAACTAGCTGCAAAACTTTTAGTAGCAGATTAAAAATGATGCGATGAAAGTAGCGAACTGTGACTGGAAAACGCGTTTATAGCTTCTGCACTTTTGAAGACAAGGCTAGATATTTTTGAACTAAAGATTGAGAATCCCATTAGTGCTTCTGCTGCAGCGAAACAGGATGATATTATGTCTACACAGCCTGCAGACGGGTCAAATAATGCGATGAACGGCCCAATAGCATATCTGAGAACGAAAGTATTAAAGCCTGTTACGCTACTTTAAATTTCTGGCGGTTTGAATTACAAACTAAAGTTTCATTCACTCATTTGTTTTGGTTCCTATGTTTAATGTAAGTGACGCGCAAGCTATCGCCGGAGACGTAGCGAATCAATTTTTCGTTGCTTTACGTCCTTTTGGAACAGTTTTTCCACTTAACTCTGCCAGTAATATGGGATATATATGTTGTAGAACTAGGCATTTTGGAGCCTTAATTTCTACAAAACAAGACAAGTGGCTCACACTATGACAGCGTACATACCCAAATGTAGGACATTCTAAATGATGTTTTATTTTTATTTTATTTTTATTTTTTTGGTTAATATGGTACTTCTTTCGGTAGTGAAATTTTGCTATTCATATGCCAGAAGCAGTTCTGGCTACAGATGACAATAGTGTAACAAAATCCACCATTACGGTTCTGGGATCCACCACTATATTCAGTGCTATTATTTCATATCAGGTGCAGGTTTCTGTAACATAGGAAACCAGTGTCGTAGAGAATTCTACTGTTTAAAACTGTAGCGGGAATAATTACCTGAAGCGAAGAGTCAAAGACAACCTAAACATACTAATGAGACGATTAGATCATCAGATACAATCGGGACTACATATATTTTACCGATGGGCGCAATTCTCTGTCGGATACAGTCCAGTGAGCCATGTCTTTGAGGAAAATACAAATCTACAATCGATGAGAAAACACTACTCTGGCCACAAAGAAACAAGCAGGTCTGTTACTACTCGCTTCAAACAGCCTGTGATTCCTATCTTGTGTTACTTTGTTGCCTGCAACGATTTTCTCATATTACTATTGTCTTCTCGAAAACAAACACTTATGCTCTGAAGTATACATTCGATGCAAGCAACCGTTTGACCATCCATAGGCGTCTTAGCAAGCTCTCCTTTGAGATAGGATGATGTTACTTTAATTTGATCTATTCTGCCATGTTGATGTCCTTGAGGATGAATAGCAATGATAATCATCTCAAATTACATGTAAAGTTATACGAGAATTCTCTTGTAAATCGTGATCAGAATTTGTGACGACGAACAGGCACACAATGCATCCGAGATTCGTGTTGCGTGACACTTGCCACATTCTCATTAACGAGACTGTTTGAACCCCCTCAGGAGCTTAACATGGATTCTTTACCCGATCTACGCCGCAGCACTTTCAAGTCACGTAGCCATTTCAAACCTGAAGAAGTTAGACGACGACGTGAAACTGCTCAAGTGGAGATTCGAAAGCAGAGAAAGGAAGAAAACTTGGCAAAGAGGAGGAATCTGAACCTGGAGAACATACCAGACAACGATTCCGATGAAGAGGATAAATCTGATGCTTTGTTTGAACAGCAGGTGGATACTTCCTATATTCATATGTGGGAGTTTCTCATCATCTTAGGATCTGCCAGCTGCTGCAACTCCTACCAGAACTGGTCGAAGCTGTTTTCTCCTCCGATACGGAAACACAGCTTCAGGCAACCTCCAGCTTCAGAAAACTGCTATCAAAAGAAAGGAACCCGCCCATAGAAGCAGTTATCGCAACTGGTGTAGTCCCAAGGCTAGTCGAGTTCCTTCGTTCCAGTAACACCGACATTCAGGTAAGGCAACTTTCTTCACTCGACCCCATTTGACACGAAACACGGACAGTTTGAGGCTGCGTGGGCGCTAACAAACATCGCCTCTGGAACTTCGGAACAAACTAAAATAGTGATCGATGCCGGTGCTGTCCCTCTCTTTATCGATCTCTTAGCCAGTCCTTCAGTGGATGTCAAAGAACAGGTAGATATAGTTTCTGCGTATATATACCTTTTTTAGATAACACCGATCCATCCAGGCTGTTTGGGCACTTGGCAACATAGCAGGTGATAAACCTCAGCATCGTGACCTGGTATTGGCAGCAGGTGCACTTCCACCTGTACTGGGCATATTTCAGGAGGGGAACGGTAAACTCTCGCTGATCCGTAATGCGACATGGACACTATCCAACTTTTGCAGAGGCAAAAATCCTCAGCCCGACTGGAGATTGGTATGCAGCATGGTTATGGTCAGAATTGTCTTACCTATTGAGGCTAGATTGCACCGGCTTTATCTGTGTTGGCCAATTTACTCTACGCAACGGACGAGGAAGTCTTGGTCGATGCGTGTTGGGCCATTTCCTATCTCTCGGATGGTTCGAATTCACGTATTCAAGCTGTTCTGGATGCTGGTGTAGCTGGTAGACTTGTGGAGCTGCTGGGTCACCCTTCTCCAACTGTACAAACGCCAGCGTTACGCTCCGTGGGGAACATTGTTACCGGAGATGACGTGCAGACGCAAACCATTATAAATCATGGGGCCGTCGAAGCTTTGTTCCGGTTATTGAGCAGTCCAAGAGAAAATATCCGTAAAGAGACTTGCTGGACATTTTCGAATATTACTGCTGGCAACAAAGCCCAGATTCAAGCGGTGATTGACAGTGGTGCTTTCCCACACATCATCCATATTCTCGCCCAAGGCGACTTCAAGACGAAAAAGGAAGCATGCTGGGCGATCTGTAATGCAACCTCTGGGGACCTGGGAAAGTTAGATCAAATAAGATACCTGGTTTCGCAAGACTGTATCAAGCCATTGTGCGATATCCTAACTGCAGGAGATAACAAGACAACAGCCGTTGCTCTAGATGGTATACAAAATATACTTCGTGCAGGAAACATGGAAAAAGTCAATACTGTGGACAATTTGAACCCTTATGCTGCTCTCGTGGAAGAATGTGGCGGTGCCGACATCATCCATAATCTTCAAACCCATAGTAATGCTGAAATATATAAAAAAGCGTACGATATCATCGACAAATTTTTCACGGGCGAGCACGAAGAACATGAAGATAATATGACGGACAATATTGCCGGAGGTCAATTTTCGTTTCAGCAATTGGAGCCACAACTGGGTGGGTTCAACTTCGGGTCCGCTCCTCCACAGTAAGTTGCACATTCTCCACAGCGTCTTCATCACTGTTAGCAAACTGCCTGGTCCAAACTTAGCTGATATTAAACATCGTATAACTTAATCGGTCCCTATTATTCCGGCTTATTGAATAAATCTTCCTACTTTAAAGACTGTGTCTGTTTTTTGAAAGACACAAGTTACGAGCTAACTTGGAATCCAAACTTGGATCTTCCAATACAATCGCATAGAAGGGGATTCCGATTAGTGCAAAGGAATTTGAAAAGAACGGAGTTATATGTGGTTTGCAATGCATACGATGGATGCTGTGCGAATATTTTATGTCATGGCTGCTATGAAACAATATAACGATATAGGGTGGCTCTGCTAGTGCAAATGATTATCTGATACGAGCTAGCCGTATGATCGAAGACCGAGATGTTTGAACCATGCTTGTCTGCTCGTATAATTAAAGTGATGAATGTAAAGCGACTGATTTTCTGTTCGTATTCTCTAGGATAATTTTTCAACCTAATTCGTCCTCTCATCAGTAATCTATATGTCTTCCGGGTCATTGTTAAAGAAGGCTTACGGGTAAGAACAGTTTAAATTCTGCAGGTAATTCTTCCTCGCTATATAAGCGATCCGTGAAGTAGATGCGCCGCAGCCTGCAGTTTGCGTGCACAGTGACTCGTGATGTTTCCGCATAATTTGTACCATAGGCGCGCTTAACAAAATCTGCCAGATTGAAGACAACCTGATTCCAACCAGGATCAAGTCGCATTGGCATTGTTGTGATATAGGGTTTTACACGTGTGACACTCTGATAGTTGGATGCTCTAAATCGTTGTTTCGTACCGTGATCGTCAAGAACTTCGATTTCGAAGGAAAAGTATTTGTTAAGATTTTTAACGATTAGCACGATGTATGGCAGTTTAATCGCAAGTGAACGATTCACTTGTGCTGGACATGTAATATACGTGTTGGAAAGATTGGGAGAAACGATCTCAATCACTGAAGAGCTGATCATGTCGTCTGTGACACGTTGAATGTGCGATCCCTCTTCATTAGCGACTTCGGACCACAACTGTAACGGCTGGTTCCTGCAATGACGCAGGTCATTAATACTGCTGTTTATCATGGATGCATTCCTAGTGGTTTACCCAACACTATATAGAATGGACAGAAAGCCTGACTAAAGTACATATAAATTTTAACTTGCTTTTGTAGTTGGAAACTTGTTGTGCGGATACCTGAAATGTATTCTTAAACATATATGCGTGTCTCAGCAAGGTGTCACCGCGACGAGGATCAAGTTTCAGCAGAAATTGTTAGTCACACAAGTTTGAAGGAAGCGATTTCTGCATCATGGGCTACTCATACCAACTTTCGATCATTGTTTGTGTTTCTGATTAATATATTTACTATTCTTTATTCCTGGCTAACACCCGGATTATTCCAAAATGTCTTGTTTGTTCTATTCTACTCCTTCGAGGCTATTATAAGGTCTATTTCCTGAAGGGTATGAAATCTACGACTAACATTTAAAAGCGTTTTTAGAGTCCCGTGCTGTCTCTCATATGTATTCAGTTGCTTAGGTATCCAATAGTTTGTTTTTATTTCTTCATTAAAGGATTTAATCAGTTTTCGTATCTTCTCTCTATATATATGTGTCTCACAAAGCGATAGGAAAGGCTTTTTGCAACAACTACAACAGTGGGCTATCGCATGATTGTCTGTTAAGCCACTTTGACTCTTGCGTCAAAATTTAGAGTAACTTGTGTGACATCAAAAATTGAGCGCATGATCAAAACTGCGTCGGCCGAGAAAACCAGAAACCTTGTCTTTTCTTTTCTCTCTTCTATCATGGTCGGTGATTGTTGTCTTATCCTTATTATCCTATTGTTGCCTCCCCTGGGCGTCTTTTTGATGAAGGGATGTGGAGCTGATTTCTGGATCAACTTGTATGTATACAACCTGTTCAACGTATTGGGATCTATTGACACGTATTCTTTTACTAGATGTTTAACCATTCTCGGTTACATTCCCGGTAAGAATTACTCTAGACATCCGTAATAACTTTTTTAATCTTGAGTATCTAGGCCACTTGCATGGCTTCTATGTGTTGATCAAAGAACGAGAACAACGACGTCTCCAAGGCTACGGAGTGAACACACCCGCCTATGGTGCCGTGCCACCCGCATAAAAAGTTACACACAATACCCTGGTCTTTGTCCTTCGATTTACTATATCAGCAATAATATATTTTGATTTGCTCCCCCCAACGCAGTGTGTGAGGATTATCTAAAAAGTGATCAGTAATATAGCATTCTTCATTTATGACTCGGAGAAGGATATCTGAGAAATAGCTAAATTTCAAACCAGAGGGTAAAAACAATCTGTGGGTTTCATCAATACGGAACTGTTCGGGAAAAACCACGTAAGGAAACCGTGACCATTCACATAAACAAAGCAATGCGAGCCAAAACAGTGTCTCAACAGGTCTCCAGCATTGACAGAGAACAACAGTGAGCCATCTTTTTTCTTGGCAAACAAAGGTTACACAGAACCCTGCCACAGTTCGACGGGAATCAGGTCCGTCAACTTTCCAAAACTACGGACATCGAAACCCTAGAACTCGAGGTCAAGGATATGCCTAATGTGATGGATTTGCTATGAAACCGTGAAACTCACTTTCTGTAACGGTACAAAAAAAACTATAAATCTAAAAGAGAGTATGGACCAAGAGAGTCAGATAATGACGATTAGTATAACCGAAAAGTGAACCCTTAAGGATTAAAACAATATTCTGGACCCAGCATGAATATTACCAGTATGCCACATTGCATAAGCTGCTCTCCGTGGAATCTCTATAATCTCTTCTCTCTATTAGTATACTGTATTTTCGAGTAATTTTTGCGCGCAAAAACATTTTGCCGGTAGTACCACCAGTTTCCTGCAAGCTGGTTCGACCGTCGTACTCTTCAGTTGATATATAGAAGTCTTTATTTAGGAGAAAAGAATACGTCCAGCAATGAAGTAGAGGAACAGATTCGTTAGAGATATTGTCTGACGCTTTCCAAGAAGGCCAAAGGGTCCTGTTGTTCTCAGTAGCAATTTGGTATGGGTATGCAATTTTGATGTGTGGGTCAAGAGAGCTGAGCTGCAATAAGTGGGTACAAGATATTACGAAGGACAGTTAAATAGGCATTGTGTAAAACTTCAGCAGTAATGATAAGGGTCAAGTGCTTTGCAGAAGTGCAATGATTAGTTGAATATATTGTCTAATTGACCTCCATCCGTTTTATATACGATAAAAGTGCTCAATGATAAGATCCTTATATGGAGGACTATTGCTTTGTTCCTAGAGACATGTACCTTCAGTGAACACTGTTAATTTATCTCTGTTTCTCACATATTCTATTGCCAACAGAAGTAACCATTCCTATGCTAACTTTGTCCTTCACTCTGTAATTTTTTAACGTAAGATCAAGGTTCAGAAGCTATGTTATACGAGGCAGATATCTAGGTTTCAAACATTCATTCTGCTCTTTTTTTTGCCTATTTGAAATCGTTGTCCACAAGCGATACTGGCTTATTTACGTTTTTATGTCTCCAGATCGTTTTTCGCGTTTTAAACTATTTATCTTACTTGGTGCATCTTTATTTCACAACATCATATCCATATCAGTCACTCACGTACACCTCTTGAATATCTTGCGTTAAAATGAGGGCTTCATTTTCAGCAATATGTTCTGTTACCGTAAACATATGTTAAAAATGGCCACAAATTCATTTACTGCAGCCGCACGCGGCTGTAACGTAACGAGCGAAGCGAGTGCAGATGGACTAGTTCATTATGTACTGTTTATTGAATTATATTTTGCGCTATTTTGAAACAAATTATGCGTCGATGAAAGAACCGGCTGGGCGCCCACGCCGCGCCAAATTCATGATGTGCGTGAGCACAAAGGAAAAATAGACCAGGAATGTGACTTCCGGCACGAAAAGCCCACCCACCCAGCCAGTGGGGAATGTTTTGCTTGCCTGCGCCGTTAGACTACAGAAGAATCAAAGTTAGGAATCATGATAGCATTTTGTCTGGTTTGTTGCCTTACCGCTTTGTCGGATTTCATCTGTCCGAAATCACCTCAGTTTGGATGTCCGTAAGTGTATGTTGTCCTTGTTGTCAGAGATGGATATTTGCCGCAATTGATCAGAACAGAGTGTACAATGAGAGGCATTTGTAATAGGTTTTTCCAAGAGCTATTGTGTCCTGAGATTAAATGGCTGCATAATAACAACATTCAATCTTGTCGTACCTTGTTTCACCCAATGCTTCTCTTGAAAGATGCCTTGTGCATACTTTTTTTTAAACTTGTGTGTATTTTCTGGGAAGAATTAATGTTAATAAATGATAATTGTTGTAGTAGTACGAAATTACCTTTCTGTTGAGAGTCCAGCATGTCATTCTGTACTCTTCTGATTTAATAAATGGAAGATTGGTCTAGCATACTAGAATCATGCGGTTAGATATCCTTCTTATGTCTGTGCGCTTTGACTTACCAGGTACATTTTTGACACATCAGATTGACAAAGGTATCAATAGATCACTTAATCGAAACTGCAGTAAGAGATAATGCCAAAAGAAAGGATGAAAAGGGACAACACGTCGTCTTATCAATGAAGGGACGCGTCATGTTATAACGCGTTAATGTTGGGGTAGTCGCGTGGATAGGGAAATTGTTGCCATTCAATGTCTCAAGTTCCGTGAAACCGGAGATGTCGTTCGAACAATGACTGCTACTTAGATATGGATTCGTCTAGTTGACCAGTAGTTGCTCGTACGTTGACAAAGTCAATGACTCTGAAAGATCAAACCTAAGGTCATTATAATTAATAGCGTGAATCAATTTATGAAGCCATGAGAACATCATTTGTCGCAAAATCATGTATTTTTATTCATATGACATTGGAAAGTCGATGCATTTCCTTGAAAGCTAGAGGTAGGTACGAGGTATTTCTTTTTGGGGTAAACGTAGCAAATGGTGCCGATTGCTTGATAAGATGCAGCTTGAGACAACAAGTGTACAACTTTATTACTCTAATGTATATGGACTCATTTCCTAAGTTGCACAGTCAACATAATGTTAACATAGAATCGAAATCGCGTGCATATGCACGAAAGAGTCAAGAAAGCTAATACTAAAAATGAATGAAGACCTTATGACTTTTCATAGAAAGCCTAATAAAACATGAGCTTTTTTTTCCCAATTGGATCATAGCAAGGCATTGACAAATTTACTGCAAAAACTTGAATCCCAGCCTGCAAATGAAAAATAGAAATGCGCAAACAAATAGGGAAAGCACTGTACTATTTGTTTATCTAGCTTGCGTAGGATATCATATCAAAATTCTTAAAATTAAGTAGTATTTACAATCATTATCATTCTTTTGCCGTTATTTTCACTCCTCCCGGGGTCTGTCGCTGGGTCCTACTACTGATCGTATGCTAGCCCGTTTAACAGCTTTGTTGCGCTCATTAATGTATTCGGAATACGTGCACCACAACTTATGTGGAAACAGAATCACTTTCCGTCCCCATTTTAGGACACAAATAATGATCCAAACACCTAGAGCAAACACTTAAAGAACGCAAACTACTTAGAAACGTTTCAAACAAGCCAAACTGTATTTTACCTGTCAGCAGATAGGATAACAAGGCATACCCAGTATCCATCCAAGGATTCTTCGCTCGATTGGCAAGAATGGCTTCAATATCCACCTCAAGCTTCTTTAACTATATAGTTGTCATATCAGTGACTGAAAGATACATATGTACAGTCTCCTCCCCCATCTCTCTCCCTTTCTTTCTCTTGTTTTTTCTGGATTAATAGCCATGACTTACGGCAGAGTACTGTGATTCGGGTATATCCTTTATGTAAACTTCCATCCTATTCCGGGTATCATTGACATCAATCTGCACATCTCGAACCAACTCTTCAGTAGAACACAAGGCGCGTTTGAACTCGAGCATCTCATTTCGCAAAGCCTCCACCCCCAATCGGACTTCTTCTTGTCGATAATCAAAGGGATTTACCGATCGGTACGGGATATTGTTCAAAAGTAGAGAAGGAGCCCGTCGAATCGAGGCGTAGTTATATCGAGAAGATGTAATCGTAGGTTCGTGCGATGATCCAGAGAGTGGTGTATTTGTGCTTTGCGAACTGTTGCACGACGAATTGGATGATGATGAAGAAGGGCCAACTGCAAACGATACATGCGGGCGGCATTCATTGCCGCCTTTCCCTAATGCAGATTTGTATCCTTTCATGCTATGCCTCGGCCCATACAAGTTGCAATGGGTTTCGATATCGTCCAAACCTAAGCTGTCCATCACATCGCAATGATCGTTTAAAAATTGCTACGCATTCCATGCGATTAATAATTCCCAAAGTATACCAATTCACCTAATCACCTTTGCTTTTTGCGAGACTTTCTGTAGCGTCTCTAACCGTTCATCCACTGTCTTAGAAAAGGTCTCCATCTCTTCCTGTTCATAGCTTTTAAATCCCATTGAGCAATATATATTTTAACCATAATGAATACGTACATATCGTGAGCATTGGGATCTTTCCCCAGCAAAGAGACATGAATATCGATTAGAGACCCTTCGCGTCGTTAGTGTCCGGTACATGACCATTGCAAATCTCATACCAGTTCCAAACGCTTCGTTGTCCGCAATTTGGCCGAGTTTCACAAACTCATATGTATCATCTTGGCTGGCGTGTACTCTGGCTACATGTCAATTTTCAGTACCTTCTAATATGTCATCTGCAATAAATTACCGATCCTTTTAATAACCGGCTTCATCCCTGTATCACGTCTCATAGGAAAATACTCGCTGGATATGATTTCTGCGGCATTTACGGTCTCTTCATTATCCCCTTCATCATCCTCATCGTCGTCTTCACCATCCTCCTCCTCTACATCATCGTCTTTGCGATCACTTCCATCATTATCACTATCTACATAATCATCCTTCTGCATTCTTTTCACTTTGTGATAGTTCAACTCCATCTTCCCGCTATCTTCGTACTTTTTCAAGAGTAAAATAACGTCATCCGGTAGAGAGTCATAATCCAGAAGCAGTGTCCTCATAGTGTCAGTATGCTCGTTAGATTCGACTTTTCCACTCTCACTGCCGCTCACACTTGCGCAAGTGCTCTTAATGGCACACTCACTCTCTGAACGATAGATCCCATCCGTGTCAGAAATATAACCATCCAAGGCGTCAGGAGCATCCGCATTATTTCCTAAATGCGCTTGGCTTGGTGACTGATGATCAAAGCAGTTAAGAAAAGTTCGCTAACGCGCATTGTATGAGATTTCGACTTTCTACTAGCACAGACTTAGCAGATCTTACCTCGTGTTCGTCTGCAGCCCATACTGAATAATTTACGCCACTGTCTACCAGCTTATTTTTTTCTTTGTCTTGTATCATAGCGAAATGGTACTTTCGGTCGTTTTGGCTGTTACTTCGTTTGATGATCCCGCCTGTGCTTATTCGATGCCGCAGTTTTGCAGCATTTCCGTTCGGTTTAGCTGAGGACTTGGTATAGTCTTTGATAACTGATTGCATACTGTCAAAGGAATGCCTCCGTTCATCGTAGCGTTTCTTCTGTTGACTGTTTGTGAGAAATAAGGATGTATCGACGGTAGTTGTTGGAAGGGCTGACGAAGAAGTACGTTGATGGCGCGATGTGGTCCAAGGTAAGCGAGATTTCATGGACGATGTTGGATGCAGGGACGACATTCGCTTTAAAATATCCGTAGATGGCACTGGAAGCCTCTGACGAGTAGAGTTCTCCTGCGCAGATCCTTTATTGCTTGCTGTGCTTCCACAACTGTCTTCTAGTACCATCGGCAGCGATTCCAGTTCGGTAGGTGTGCATGGTTGTGACCTATCAGATTCAGTAGATAAGCGGGAACCTTCTGTCGGACGATTGATATCTCCATCGGCTCTGGCTTTCCCTTTAGACTTGTCTCGCTTAATTAATGCCTTGTACCACGATCGTCGATTGTCTGATTTGGTGTTTTCCCTGGAGACTTCTTGTGGAGTGAAATAAGAGATATCTTTGTTGCCAGGAGATGACAATGTTGATGGTGGCGGTGTGCTCATGGATGGTCGAGTGTGAGGTGATACACAAGCTCTTTGCGATTTAAAGATCAAATCTTCCGTGCTTATAGACGACCCAGATACACGTGATAAGAGATCAGCTCGCGAAACGTTGTGGCTATGTTCGGCAGTATTACGATTTATATGCTCAATTGGCACGTCGTTCATGTAAGGGTCTTGTGAATCTTTCTTATTATAGTCAATGGCATCTGTGGATTTAACCGGCTTGCTTGATGTTGATGGATGTTGATTTACATCAGTAAGCTGATGGACAGAGGTATGTCTGCTATGAAGCGTTTGTTTCTTCCCATTCTTGCTGTTATCGTCTTGAATATAATCAGTTATTCATATATACATTTGTTCTCCGCGCATATACCTGTGCTGCGATGATGTCGTTGATCTTTGTGGGCGTGTTTGCGGGGCATTTCGATCGGTTGGAGTGTCATCTGAGTTAATTTCATTATATCCTCATTGGAAACAGCACCCAACATATCCTGGGCTACAATGTGAAAAGGTTCAGCGTTGATTTTGACGTACTATATGGATTAGTGCGGTACCTTTTCTGGATTCTGCATTGATTTCCTTCTCTGATTTGCGACCTGCCGGATGTGACCGATCATATGTAGAGGACAATGAGGGAGCTACCTTAACGGAGGTAGTTTCCAGCCAACCACGGTTACTGTCGACTGGAAAGAGTGTCTGTTTACTAGCGTCCGGGTGATGTTCTTCATCATTAGGAGAAAATGCAGTGTGGGAATGGCGATTGGCTGGCATGGTGGTACTTTCTCTCTCTGCTGAAGTGTTTTTCTTAAGTTGTGGTTGTGGTCTCTGCGATGCGTTTCTCCAATGACTAAGTTCATTAAAGTAACGGTGTGGTTGCATGGCCAATTGGCAGCAGAACGAGGTGCATGCATGTCACGAGCATCCCAAAAAACGAATTCAATGTCCGCTGTGGAGATGGTTTTGGATCCTCGTGGTGTATGGGGGGAAGGGCAAAGCTTTCCGGGGGAAAGCAAGAAGGGACCAATTCAGGACATATTCCACTCTTCCACTTCTTCACTCAATTTAAACTCTCTCTCTCTGTGTGTGTGTGTGTCTGCATTTTTCTTCTGCGCAGTTACTGTTTTGTTACGTACAGTATCAGTAATACCCAGCTTCAACGAAACGAAGCTTTAAACTGCTTTGCATAATGATCGTGTAGAACATAAGTTGCTTTCGCTGGTGTATAACATAGGTAGAATAGCCATCTCGTCTTCACTTCTTCAACCATTGCCTTGGTCTTTAGTAAGTAGAATGTAAGACCTGCACTCACTCTATTTGAAGAACACTCCCTCTTGAATAAAGAACAGGTATTGAAGGACACCCAAATTTCCTTAATGTTATACCAAAGAGTAACTGAATTGTGCAACGTCGCTCATTGAAAAGTGCGCTATTACTACAACTTCACTACTTTGATTGTAATGCTTCATGTCAACATTTTCTTCTTCCATTTCCATCACTTGTGAATCCGTTTTAAGTGACGCTGAATGCCTAGTTTCATTATCTCTTGAGGAGAAGAACGTGATTGACATTGAACAATGGCACATCATCTCTTTTTTATTCAGTTGCAGTGACATATAACAAACCCCAAAAGAAATTCCTGACTCTGTACCTACAACGTTTTCCCCAAACGATGTTGCTGTGCAACGATCAGATAGGTTTCTTTCTGCCAGCTGACATTGAATACAACATGTATTGAAAGCCAAAAAACAATCTGCCGAAATTTTTTCTTTCTTCTACCTCTTGGGAATGAGAAGAAGAGCACCAGCAAGCCGTCATGAGGCGCCTCGCAGAGAAATGACGGCACCGGAAGACATTATGGCTGATGCTAATAAGATATTCAAGCAGCAGCAGCAAGAAGAAAAGCCCCCTTTCTGGAAACGCCGCCGCTTTCACTTCATTGTGGGCTTAGGCTTGGGCCTGCTGGCAACTTATGGAGCTTCCACCACGCCAATGGCTCAAACTCACCTTAACGAGCTACAATCCTATCTAGCCTTGCAATTAGCCGATGTTGATATTGCAAGTATGCTCCCTGCCACAGACGCTGTCGACGACCTCTTTGGAAATTTCACCAAGTTTTTGAAACCTGCACCGTCGAGTGAGATCCCTTTTATGCCTGCACTACTTCATAAGTAATGTCTATCCTCGATAAAGTTATACCAGACCGCTCAGAAGCTTTTGCTTGGCTATTTTCTTTGTAGAGAGGAACTTGAGTTGAAACCTCATTTTCCTGTGGTCATGATACCGGGTATCGTATCATCTGGTCTTGAGAGCTGGTCAACCTCCGAAACCTCGCGCAAGTATTTCCGCAAACGCATGTGGGGTACAACAAGTAAGGGACTGATTTACCTTACATAATACTTGATTGTCTTTATCTCACGTCTATTTACCAGCCATGTTTCGCTCCGTGCTTTTGGACAAGGAATTGTGGACGCAACACATGAAATTGGACCCCGTGACAGGCCTTGATCCTCCTGGCATCAAACTACGTGTAGCACAAGGTAGATATATTTGGAATAAGCATATATAAGTACTAAAAGAAGTTCAATAGGCCTTGATGCAGCGGACTATTTTGTCACTGGGTAAATGCAAAGTAAATGAAGAGTTAAAAGCTCGAAGCTAAGTTGGTTATATTTTCGTGCTAGTTACTGGGTATGGGCAAAAGTGATCGAAAATCTTGCAGCTATTGGTTATGACAGTAATAATATGCATTTTGCAAGTTATGACTGGCGACTTGCGTTCTCTAATCTTGAAGTCCGGGATCGATACTTTACGCGTTTGAAAAACAACATCGAGCTGTCAAAACGTACAAGCGGTCGTAAATCCGTTGTATTGTCTCATTCCATGGGTAACACGAAATCTAAAGTTCATGATCAGTCGTCTCAAACAATAGTCCAATTTCCAAATTAGGTGCCGTCATTTTCCCTTATTTCCTCAAATGGGCCGAAAGTCCCTTAGGCGGGAATGGTGGTGAAAGCTGGGTGGAAGAGCATATTGAGACGTTTGTGAATATAGCTGGGCCAATGATAGGAGCGCCAAAAGCTTTAACTGCTATGTTGTCAGGTGGGTAAAATGGCCAATTGCATGTTCGCAAACTGAAGTCAAGACAGGTGAGACACGTGACACATTAGCATTCGGAAGCTTCGGAGCCTATCTCTTGGAAAGATTCTTCTCTCGCCAAGAAAGAGTTAGTCTTATCAGGACATGGGCTGGTGGCTCTTCTATGCTACCAAAAGGCGGCGATATTATATGGGGAAGCACGGATAGCGCGCCAGATGACGAAAAAAACCAAGAATATCATTCATTTGGAAGTATGATATCGTTTGTGGACCCGACCGTGGACAAGACTACCTTTAACGGCACCTATGACGGAAGCTTTCTTATTCACAACTACACCGTAAACGATGCATTCGATTTGTTGCACGACAGTACACCAACTGTGTACCATGAACAACTTCGTCTGAATTACTCGTACGGAATAACCACTTCGAAAAAACAATTACAAAAGAACAATAACGATCCCACAAAATGGTCCAATCCTTTGGAATCCCAACTTCCATTCGGTAAGAAACGGTGATGACGGTATATCACTTACTCAAATGGACGATAGCGCCTAGCATGAAGATCTATTGCCTTCACGGTGTTGGTCTTCCTACGGAGCGTAGTTATTATTATACGGCTGCTGTCGAAGAAGAACAGGGTTTAGCAGAGAAAGCTAAAGCCAAGGCGAAATCAAAAGCAAAAGAATGGGCTTCTTCCATACACTCTCGTCACATGGTATGGAGATATGTACCCTCATGATTTACCGATTACCAATACCAGACCATAGTTTATCGATACCACTATGAATGATCCTGTTCGTCGTGTTGAAACAGGAGTTCGAGTTGGGGACGGGTAAGACATGTACAGTTTCTGTGTTGTATGCAATTCAGGCTAAACATCGTTTATTTAGTGATGGCACGGTTCCTTTACTTTCATTAGGATACTTATGTACACCTTCGGGCGGATGGACCAAGCACGCTGATCTCTATAACCCTGCAAAGATACCAGTGGTAATGAAACAGTACTTGCATGAACAGCCCGAAAGCAAACTTGATGTGCGGGGTGGCAGCAAAGCTGGCGATCATATTGATATCCTAGGAAACTGGGAAATGACGGTATGCTGAATAGTGATACAGGATATTTTGCGTTAAATCTCATGGACTTCTCTCATAGCTGGATTTGTTACAGATAGTCTCCGGAAAGGGGTCTAATGTAACAGAAAGAATATTAACCAACATAGATGAATATGCGGAGAACATTAAACTACAACACGAGCCATAAAAAGTAGACCTTGTAAAATATAGTACACACCTTTAATCTCAACCGATTATCAATCGGATCCACGTTGCATATAAAGTAAATTGTTAAGGCAGTCTGGGCGCCAACGTAGAGCAACGCGTTGCTATCACAACAGGTCAACTGTTCTAACTGTGATAGGCATTAAGTGATCGTGAGGAATGCGTTAGATTTAGATTTGATGGTACTACTTTCACTCTTCATTGTTTACAGAGTGAACTAGGACTTCTTTCCCTGCGCCCTCCCGCGCAGCCTCTAAGGCAGTTGCTCATTGCAGATACTGAAGCTGGCAAACATTCCAGACTCAACTTTAGAGCACATAACAGCGTTTTTGCTTTTTCCCTGTTGGGCCGTCAATTTGGCCAATCTCGGTAAATGTTGTAGGGTGATCTTATACTTCTCGCATTCACGGCAGACTATTCTATGTAATAGGGTCTTTTATCTTTCTCAGCCGGAACGCTTGCTGCTTCTGCGTAAATTTTTATTTGTAATACATTCTAGGTGATGAACATCGTGCATGCGACAAATTTAAGGGACGTCATGTAGGTTCCCAAGCATGGTTAATTGCATAAAATCAACGAGAACCCATCACTGTCATGATCCGCTTCATTATATTACAACGTTTGTTTGGTGCACTAGGGCAGATAATTAATTACATTTCATGTTGATCTCGATGTCAGCAATTGTATAGCATACAGTGTTGATGTTAATGGTTTAGGATCTCATTTATGTTTCGCGAGCTAGTCAACTTACTATGCTTATTCGCAAATAGACACTCAATTTGAATCCTTGCACTAGTACACATCTTATATATATATATATATAGAAGACCTATGCCTTGTATTATTGAGGCAGAGATAGCCATTGATGGATCAGCTTTAAATTCAGCGTTATATAGAAAATGTTGGGCTGTAGTAAGAATATATAGAGAAAATTTGATGAGAAGTAAGAGCCGGTGAAACTCCAAAGAGGAAGTTTTTATCCATCAGACTCCGAGGGTTATACATGTCAAGAACGGGTATTACACTGTTTGATATGTCCAAAATTAGCCTTCTTTCCCAAATGAGAGTTTACGCACGGAAACAAAAATGTTCTGGTAGATATAACGCTAGCACTTATTTGGAAGGGATGCCATCACAACCGACGGTGTTGATGTAGAATTTTATTTTCGAGAAATACAAAAAGTCCTTCGGTCGCGAACGAAAACCACTTACTCCTCCAAATATTGGGGAGAGCTGGATGGTGAAAGAATATAAGATGTGGACTCCGGTGTTTCGAGTTGATTCATGGCTACCGATGGCGTTTGGGATCAGCAACATCGTCTTCACACTACGACAACAAGGGAATACAACGTCATCTTCATATTTAACAGTACAAATCAAACGCGAAAAGCGTATATGCATGCAAAACCTGACAAAAAAGCGATCACCGATAGGATCCCATTTTGAAAAATGCAGACATCAACACGCTTATAGGCGGTGTTAGCTATATACCGAGAAACTACGACAGGATAACAAGCTGTTATGACCGCGATCGAAGGTAAACTGCAACATTTATCCACATTGATATCAGCAACTTTTCCAGATTTGCACGATTGAAGTTTAAGTCTTACATGGAGAAACCAAAGGCCAAGATAAAGTTGAGACCGTCTGCGCCAAGGTAATCGAAAGTATAGACAAGGTCCGAAAGATGAGTCCAAGTCAAGTGTGACAAAGTGATTCCGAACTTGTCCCAACGAGTCCGAGGAAAAAAAGAAGAAACCAATTACAATTGCAAGTGGCAGTGCAATTCTTTTACGTAGTGCGAGGGACAAAGTGGCAGCTCTTACAAAGCAATATACAAATCCATGCTCTGCTGAAGTTTGCGGCAAATATGGTGAAGATCTTTGGCATAGAATGAAGATAATCAACCACGAACATTTAGACATTTTAGTACACTAGCCGAATAACAACGATTGAGAGACCATCATCCATTCGCAAGCCATCTATGTAAGTACTGTATATGCGCCTTGTTAAGAACTAAAGCAATCACTGACAACATGCCGAATAAATGGCATGAACATTGCGGACAGCGTTTCATTTCTTCATCAGCTGTACTAATATTATAATGCCTTGCAATTGATTTTATTTATTGAATTTGCGGTAACGGCACAGCTATTGAAAGACATTGATAGCTTAGCAATGCATATCACTAATTTATAAATATACACGTCGTCTGTTTTTGCTCACTTGGGCTGATTGTAGTCGTACGCAGTATATATATAAGTGCTTCATATCCTTTCCGTCGCTTCATTACAGTGGATTAAAGAAACGCACGATGCCAACAATATGATAAAGTATGTCCAATAGATTTCCGGTAAACTTTTTATCTCCACCAAAAAAGCATAACTTTAATCTAATCTCCATGCTGCAATGAGTCCACTCTGACTGGACTAATTGATGTTCGACAATATAATTAAGAGTTCCTGTTCTATTAGGAGGGCGTCATCTTTCTACCGGTTAGTTCAAGGGAAAGAGAGCGCAGAATCATCACATGTGTTGCAGAAAGCAGTAACAATGATAACCAAAGCCAAGGTTTGGAATTGTTTGACCGGCATCACGTTGAACCGTAAGATGGAAGATTAGATCCGATACATATGAAAAGCGCAACGCACGGACAAAGCGAGTTATCTATTAGCCAGAGTTTAGTCAAGCGACGAATATGGACTGTGTTAGGTACCACAGATATTGGTGGCTGGCAGGAGAGGATGGATTGCTCAGCTTTTCTGCTTTGTTTATTCACCAAAGAGGGGGGGGGTTCTTCCATCCAACAGCGTAAACAAAAATATACATTTTCTTTATTTTTAGGTTTTTTTTGTTATGATGATGGAGGTAATGCAATAGCAGTAATTCAATCGACGGTGAATTTAGACCTTGGTGCTGAATTGTCGAATGGCAGCTTCAATGCGGGTGCCATATTCCTTATCAGCTCTCTTGAAATGCTCAAGTTGACGATCCTGAATGGATTTCTTAGCATTCTTCAGGTGACCGGCAATGTTATTGATAAGGTCAGTCTTTTCTTGAGGAGACAAGAGACGATACAAATCACCAGGTTGAACAAAGTCGATAGGACCACGTTCAATGGGGAAGCGACCAGTGTAACCATCCAATTCCTCTTTGGTGTAGGTTGTTCCATAGGTCTTGATTTCATCGGGGCCGTTCTGGCTGTTAGGACCATAGTTTACACCTGAGCCACCATTGCCGTCCACTGTGATGTAAGACATTAGCATTTTGTGTTTCCATTCATTTAGCCAATAAGATGCTTACCGGCCATGTTGCCGTCGCGCTGATAGTGTGCCACACGTGTGTTTTTAGGTTTGTTGATGGGGATCTGAGTATAATTGACACCCAGACGGTGGCGGTGAGTGTCAGGGTAAGAGAAGAGACGGCCTTGCAACAGGCGGTCAGGAGAAACATCGATACCAGGAACGGTGTGTGATGGAGAGAAAGCTGCTTGCTCAGTCTCTGCAAAGTAGTTTTCAGGATTGCGATCCAGCACCATTCTTCCAACAGGTTGCAAAGGATAATCCTAACGTCGGTTTCGACATGTGATGTGAATCCCCGCTTTTTCTCACACTTCCTTTTTTTCCGCTTACCTTATGAGGCCAGACTTTGGTAACATCAAATGGATTAAAGCGGTATGAGCGAGCGTCTTTGGGGTCCATCACTTGAATATACACTGTCCAGCTGGGGTATTCACGACGCTCAATAGCATTGAACAAATCACGAGTAGCATAATCCGGATCTTCACTGGCCAACTGTTTGGCCTGTGCTGCGGAAAGATTCTTGATACCCTGGTCTGTCTTGAAGTGCCATTTGACATACTTGAAGTTGTTCTCAGCATCAACCAACTTCAATGTATGAGAAGAATAACCATTCATATGACGATAACCATCGGGAGTACCGCGGTTGGAGAACAAGATAGTGACCTGATGAAGCGACTCGGGCACTAGTGACAAGAAGTCCCAGAATGCATCAGGGTCAGGCAGATTAGTCTGAGGGTTTCTCTTTTGGGTGTGAATGAAATCTAAACTTGGGGTTAGTCTATGTTTTTTGGTCGTTAAATAAGGTTACTTACCAGGGAATTTGGAAGGATCGCGGATAAAAAAGATAGGAGTATTGTTTCCCACCATATCCCAATTGCCCTCCTCTGTGTAGAACTTGACAGCAAAACCACGAGGATCACGAGCAGTGTCAGCACTGCCTTTCTCACCACCAACGGTAGAAAAACGAGTGAAGATTGGTGTTCGTTTGCCAACATGGCTCAAGAACTTGGCTTTTGTCAGTCTGGAGATGTCATGTGTGACCTCTACAAATTCAAAACAGTTAAGTAACTTCCGTTTACGTTGCTTTTCCTTCTTTCAATATAAAACTCACCGAAATAACCATGAGCACCAGCACCCTTGGCATGAACGACACGCTCGGGAATACGTTCTCTGTCAAAATGGGCTGAAAAGAGTCACGTAAGGATCAAAACCCCAAATTAAAATTTCCCATTTTCGTTTCATACCAAGTTTGTCAATCAAATGGAAATCTTGAAGCAAGCTATAGTATAAGAAACAAAGTATATATCAATATTTCATTTAATCCATTATTTTCTAGCTTTAACAATTACACAGGGCCATAGTAACCAGCTGTCTGGGAGGTTTGGTCATTCTCGACCGGGTTGCCGTTAGTAGTAGTCAACTGATTCTTAGACATGACAAGAGCAGAGAAGGGGGAAGAACCAATAGGTCAGAAAAGTGCAAGATAAAAAAAGGTAGTGGATAGTTGGAAGACGTTCTCTCTCAAAGTGTTGTTTTGGAATCGACCTTTTTATATATGCATGACACTCCTCTTGTCACGCGGTAACCCCGAAAAAAATCGCTTTGTCATGATCAGCCAATCAGATCACGATTATATCTCTTCCAGACACAGCTACATCCTGTGCTTCAGCATCACAATTCTCGAGCCATCTTTTCATAGCCAATCACGAACACTTATGCTTACAAACAGACCGTCACACTGTCCCACGTTGTTGCTTGTGAGATTTTCCCATCCGAACTCGGAGTGGGGATCTTGAAAAATTTACACAATTACGCGAAACACTAACAGTAACACCAACGTAATTCATTTCGACCAATTTAAGTAAATGGGCTCATCCAAAACGATTGACCGATTCCATTAGCCTTAAAAACAGATAGGGATCCCTTTTCGGATATTCTCTTCCATAGAACCATTCAGTTGATGTATTACGCAAACTTATTCTTTCTGATCACTGTCCTTTAGCAACTGGGTGAATGTATTTCCACCAATAAAAGCTTAGTCAATGCCTGCCCACAAGTTGTCATGCACTTTTTTTTCTCGGGAGTAAATATATCACGTTCCTATCTAGGGTCCCTCGCCAAGATTTGACACAGACTGTTGCAGTCCACATTACATTACACGATAGTACAAAGTCTAAGATGCTGTCGCCATAAGATATACCCATTAGCTCGTGTTCTTAGCTATTAAGTGCTTTGCTTGATTCACTGACGACATATTATCTCTCTTCTTTGGTAGAAGCATATTATTGTAACGCTTGGATAGTAACCATTCCTTGTAACTATCTGTTTCGAGCAATTGCATATTAGAAGTATTATCTTGTTTTCCTATTTGCTGCTCTGGAAAAAGACAGGTTCCTTTTCCGCAGCTTACACCAGGAATCCAGTAAGCGATCACAGGAATTAATTGAGCAGCGCTACAAGAATAGTTTATTTTCGCATGATCTTTGAGCTCATAGTTCACAGAAAAACGTTTAGGTAAAAGAGTCTTCCTTTCGATGCAGATTCCTGTCCAGTAGTCATGCGACATCCGTGTACCATTTCTTTGAGCCTTTATCGACCGTATTGCCCATACAAGTTTGATCATGATGTGCCGAAAAGTTGCCATGAAGAAATATCTGCGCAGGTCAACATATTTGGATTTCTTTATTTCCAGTGCCAACAACGTAATGTTACCACTTCTTCAATCTGCCGTACATAATACTTCCTCTTAGGACGCGTGCATGGTAAATAAAACATATATCCTGGTTTTAAACAGAAACTACTATATCGTATCGATAAATCAAGCAAACATTAACTACATATCAGGTAAAGCAGGTCCCTTGTTTACAAGTGTGCTGTGTCTGAACTCCATGCAGCTGTGTCGCAAAACGGTTGGATTCAAAGTCGGACTTTTGGCCAAATACAACGAGGAGCGCAATATAAAGGAATTAGTTTGCTTATGGCTCTATGTTTTACTGCATCGATTTCTTTCTATAAGAGAGCAATATAATTGGAAGGAACTAGCTATCGTAATATAATAAGCAATTCTGCCGGAAATCATATGGTGGCTGACGTTAAAGCAAAAGTGCACTGCAAAAAGCAGACCGACTTTTCAAGGACTATAGGGCGCAATAAAGCAGTAGAACTTATTTTTGCAACACTTTTACCCATTATAGAACCAATCTGATGTTCATCGTTAACTTCAAACCATGTACTGTAGCCGACTACTGAAACTAGCGTTTCAACATCATGATGGGACGTTTTCCTACGGAGTATTTTTAAAACAGTTCGTAAAGCGTATTCTCAACCTTATAACAAGTCGATGGTTAAATGTCGACTTGCGTCATAAAGCATGGATACTGTGCTTGAGCTATTATTCGAACTATACAAGTCGAAAGAGACCAACGTTCAGGAGAGCCTTTGCCGCGATTGCCGACCTGTGACCCATGTCACCCAGTTCTGGGACTCCGATGGTAGTCGTTTGGCTGTGAAAATGCTCTTGGTGGCAGGAAAAAGTAGACCGATTCCCGAGTTGAAAAGTTATACAAATGTTTCACAGAGCATTTTGATAGCTGCAAAGCCCTTTGACAATGAACCCGTTGGTGCGACTGCCACTCCTCATCCAAAAAACAACTTGTGTGTGCTATCTGTCTCGGAGGTTGACTGAACAAGCCCCGATGCTTTTATTGGAGTCAATGTAATGAATTACAACAGATATAGATAGTGCCAGTTCTTAAATAAGCCTACAGAGGAGGAACAGAGATTAGAGGAAAGAGCGGGAGAAAATAGAGACAAAGAGCAGGAGTAAAGAAGGAGTGTGTTTCTCGTGCAATGAGTATCAGCTTTGGACCTTGTCTTTTTTGCTCGCAGGGAATGGTGTTTGATCCTCGTGATGGTTTTCACATTCCGACCGGTGAGCCTCGTCCAGCTTTATTTTTTCGACTCCATCGTTTCACCACACACACACACACGCACACACACACACATATATACACACCGACCCATACATCCATATACACTACATACTAAACTCCCTCATCTTTGTATCTTGTTATTTCTTACTTACACACCGATAACCATCGTCATTCATTGGATTCCATTCGCGATCCATCTAGTCTAGTTTCCTTTGTAAACATATGAATCCTCCATTACTGTAGATATTTTTGAAACAAGAACATGCATTCATCCCATTCCATCGATTCCCCATTGCAACATTCACAAGCCCTTTCTCTCTCACTCACACTACCACCATCCATGGCATCGCAAGCATCCCCTGCCATGGTCCGCATCTCCGTGCAATCCAGCAGCCCAACTTCACCATCTGATGCGATGGAAACTATCACCCAAAATCCATCCCTCGACCTATCTTCGCAAAAAGGATATCCTTTGGCAAGTGCCAGTACACCTCCCAGCTTAAAACCTTCCTCAGTAGACGCTTCCTGTCTTTCACAGGTAAACAAGACGGTAACAAGGCAGAGTGTTGAATAACCCGATTTCCTTAGGAATCCTTTTTCTTGCCTTCCTCTTCTCTAGTACGCCAGCGCGATAGATCCCCTCGTAAACGATCCGTCACTTGCGATGACTGTAATAAGCCATTAAAGAGCTGCTACAAACGTGCTCGGCTAAAGCCTGGCCAAGATGACTCATCTTCAGATATCCTCGAAGATGAGGCATCCTACTTTGACCCTCACACATGTGCCTTCCCTTCTCCCTCACCGACACCTGCAGCTATTGGCACTGACTGTTGCGAAACTGAGCTTCAGCAGAATGATATCCGTGAAAGCTCAGCGTTGCGAGCCATATGGCGTCTGCCCAGAATGGTCAATGCTTTTGACGCGCTTACACCCCATATGAAATCTTACCTTTTGTTCCAGTTATTAAAAAGGTCTTCGACAAGCACTTTGCAGTTTGTAAACTCCGTAATCATACCTGTTCTTAAACGAGATTTTCTGGCGTCATTACCTCACGAGCTTGCACTTCATGTGATTAGTTTTCTCGATTTCCAGTCCTTATGCCGAGCGTCATGTGTCAGTAAGAAATGGCGCTCTATCATCGATTCAGACGCAAAGACATGGCAGCGTGTGTTATACTCGGACGGCTTTGAGTATACCGAGGCGGACAGCTCGAATTCGAACCATAACAGCAAGATGGATTGCGATGATGAATCTGGAAAGAACAAGACAAGAGCACTGCCTGGCCTAACGTATCCAACCCATCCTTATAAAGAAATTTATAGACGTCAATATACTCTTCGGCAGAACTGGCGACATGGTAGAGCAAAGCGGATCAGTTTTGAGGGCCATCTGGGTAGCATTGTCACGTCTCTGCAGTTCGACGATGATAAGATCATCTGGGGCGAAAATGGTTGCGTAATCAATGTTTATAGCACCAGAACCGGCATGCCTATGCGATCGCTGGAAGGTCATGAAGGCCAGATCTGGGTCTTCCAGTATGTAGGAAATACGCTGGTAAGCGGAGGAACCGATCGAACCGTTCGTGTATGGGACATCGAACGCGGCGTATGTACCCATATCTTTTCCGCACATACTCAGACGGTTCGATGTCTTCAAATTATTCAGCCCACTTTGGTGGATGGACGTCTGGAGCCGAGATACCCACTCATTGTGACAGGATCAAGGGATTCTACCGTCCGTGTTTGGCGTCTACCAGATCCTAGGCGCGACGAACCCTACTCAGGCACTGGAAGAAATCCCTGGTATATGCATACTCTTGTGGGACATACACAATCTGTTCGTGCACTTGCTGCTCACGGCAACATCGTCGTCAGTGGAAGCTACGATCACAACGTCGGCGTATGGGACGTCGAGACGGGACGTCTTGTGCATCTAATGGAAGGTCATAATCAAAGGGTCTATGCCGTTGTTATCGATGCGAAAAGAAATCAGTGCATGAGTAGCAGCCAAGACAGTACTGTCCGTATTTGGGATCTAGAAACAGGCGCCTGTTTACGAGTGCTTGAAGGACATTCCATTCTTGTAGGTCTTTTGCGTATCACGGACAATCATCTTGTTTCTGCGGCGGCCGACTCCACGCTTCGAGTATGGTCACCGGAGACGGGTGCCTGTCGACATGTTTTATCAGGCCATCAGGGTGCTATTACATTCTTTCAACATGATAATGAAAAAGTGATATCTGGATCGGATGGTGGTGTGAAAATATGGGATATAAGAACAGGTCGTTTTATAAGAGATCTCATTACAGACGTCGATGGTGTATGGAGCGTCGGTTTCGATCGACGTCGGTGTGTTGCAGCAGTCCACAAGTAAGTTCCTATACCTTTCCTATACCGTTTGTAGTCTAACTCATTCGTTCAACAGACGGACCAACAGAGGAGATGTAACCTCATTTGTGATACTGGATTTCGGTGTGCATGGATTAGAAGATACCTGAAATAATGTTACATTGCTCTTTGTCTCTTCTTTTTTTTTTTTGGATGTAACGAATAAAGATAAAAGAGCAAGTAGCTCATTATTTAAACCAAGTGAGGCTGAAAAAGTGAACTTTGTGGTCCGTGTGTCACATCCAGTTTTGAACTTTCTGGTGACCGCTTAGGGGGAAGTGTTGTCTTGAAATCCAAAGTTGTCATTCATATGGTTTCAACACCCATTTTCGAAAATGAACACTCCCAAGCAGCAAGTCTACAAGTCTGGATTACAACTGTCGATTACAACCGAAAAGATCCCGTTTTTTGGATCGAAGTCTTGGTAAAGAAGACACGGTCTTGGCATGGGACACTGACGGAACAAACTCGTTCCTCGATAGACGAACCTGACCAAGTATAAGCAAAAGCGCCGGCGGTTTCCCCGTTATTATAGTGAGCTAGAGAAACTTTCGCAGCATCTGATTGCCACGCTCGATGATGTCTTTGTGCCTGCATTACCAGCTTGTCCTATACCACGATATAACCGACAACAGCAGATAGCACCCCGGCGCTGGTGGCTGAATGTCGGCGCTCAGGATCATATAGTGACGGAAGACGAGGAAGATCGGATTGATATTAAGGTTCAGCGGTGGTTTGATCGCATTGTTAAAAACCGTCGCGTCCAATCCAGCGAAGGCCTACGAGAATTTGTGGAGAGTGAAGTCGGGGTAGTAGTTTGAAATAATGGGAAAAAAAACAGACAACGACCATAAAACAACAAGACTAAAAGAAAGATTTGCTTCAGTTTCGACCTCAATTGCCGCGAAAACCTGTCTCAACTACCAGACCTGTTGTCATGAAAGATATGGAACCTGAATTCCGCCAGTTTTCAGAACAACTGACGCAGTTTAGTCATCATCTTGCTCAATGGCAACTCCAAACACAACGCGTCGAAATTGCACAGAAAGGTAACAATTTAGAAGAGGAAATTAAAAAAGCAGCGAAATATGCCTCTACTTCACTAAACGATGTATTAACTATTACTCTTGTGCAATATTTAGAGTCAGCACAAGCTTGGATTGACATGGCCTCGTCCTGGATCATGTATGGAGGCATGGAACGGGATCCCGATCTGTTTATGTAAAAGAAACAAACAAGGGTTTGTTTACAGTGATCTAAAATCACAATAGACTGTACAAACACATGGCTAAAAAGTGTCAGCAAGCGTCGGATGTGGAAATCTCGCAGGTAATTAACAAGAAGAAAAAGAGCAAATGCTAGACGATCTTTAACCGAAGATTATTTTTCACATAGGCCAGAGCTCTAACGGAAACAATAGGCGATGAGATTGTCTACCAGATTAAAAACGCCGATGGTGCTCAGGTACAATCTTTAGAAAACAGAAAACCGTAATTTCATATTATCAACCATGCTTTCAGCTGTCCATGCAACGTCGTGTAGATGCTTTATCAGATTATGTAGCAAGCACGAAACAAACCGAATCTAACTTGCGGGCTTTGGAACGACTTAAATCATCTATCAATATCAATCACGAACGGGCCAATGGTGCTATCATCGATTTGGAAAATGTACGCATGTGTTATAGAATGAAAAGAAAAAAAGCTAAATTAACGTTCTCAATTACGAACACAGGCACGCAAACACGAACAAGAATGCCTTGCAAGATACGAACGGATTGATGGGCATCTGCGTGAAGACCTTGAGGAGGATTACAAATCTGATACAGCAAACGATATGATCAGGACCATTCAAGAGTTTGCCCGAAGCCAACTATACCTTGAGCAACAAAAGCTGCAAATATGGCAGGCAGGTTTGAGCCATATTCTACCAAAATAAACAAATGGAAATATTACCGAAATTTAATCTCTCAATGTACGGAAATCAACCAAATTCTTAATATCTGAATTCGAGATACATTACGAGTCATCAGAAATATCATGCCTGAAAAATATCAGTAAAGGGGCTTTTGTACAGACATTTTATTGTTCTACTTGAAACTGTGTCCCGAAGCCAACCGCTCTGTTGACAAACTGATGTATAAAGACAATTTCTGGTTATGAATACGGTTGCTATAACTGGTTGCACAATATATATCAAACTGTGTAATGCGTTTGATCTTTTGATTTCGGATCTAGCTCGATTCTTCCTAAAGCTATTGTTTGTATCTGAAGCCATCAAGTGTATATAGTGTGTGACATTTTAACTCGACGTTTTTGTGAAAAAGCGTGCCAATTGCAATATTCGAGCGCTGATATATTGTTTCAATCGCGAATACAATCAGGGACATTTATCCACTAGCTAAGTTCCTTGACAGCCGTTTATGCCCCCCGATCTGCAAGCCTTACCTTATAGACCTGTACCTAATTCCAAAGAATTTGCTTACTTGGTTGTCTAAAGCAATGGAAAACTATCCAGAAATGAGGAGAGTATCTTTGCAAACGACGCGAAGAAGCAGTCGCATTGTCTAATTTTTAAAATTCCGTAATATGGACGAGCCCATTATTTGTTGTAGGAAAGGTCTGTCTGCTACCGATTATGAGAAGGTACCAAGTACCCATTTTAAATCTCGATTCACCTAATAAACTGTCCAAAGGGGTGAATTGCAAAGTGGTATGGACGAAGAATTTGAGAGACTACCTTTAAATTTAATCAATAAGGGTTTTCTACATGTTATTAAAGTGATATATATCAATCATAATGTTGAAGAATTGTGCTATTGTGCTTCCTATTCGTCTCGAAGTCGACCTAAATTTCTGTCGGATTAAAAGGTCATGCACCATAGTAAACGGGCACTATGATCGTTGGATGGCATCGACCTCTAGTCTATAAGCCAGTGTAACCTGTAGCTGGTAAGGGTGCTACTAATTCAGAATCAATTACAAAGCTTATTTACCATATTAAGAACAAAATAAAAGAAAAGAAATGGAAAGGAATGGATTATCGAGACATGGTGTAGATTATTCTTGGTTGAAAAAAGATCATCACTTTCCATATCAGCATATTTATTGCTCTAACGCTATCAGATTATGATTGTGTATGAATACTGTTCATCTTTATTATCCGGACTAGACATCATTATGACTTACCGCAAAGCCCTTCGGATGCGGCATGTTTTGATTTTTTCTTTATTAGCTCTTAAAGCAGCTTCAATTAACTCAGCATAGATCCCATGAACGACGCCCGGAAAACGGGATTCACTCCCTTTTAAAGTTCCTGAAGAAAGAAGTGAGGTTAACTTCTGCAGCTGCTGGTTAAGATCAATATTTCCTATCACTGATATCGCAGAGACTTCATTTCTAAACAACAACTCAATATTTTTCATAATGTACTTCATCCTTCCGTTAGGTGTGAATTTAGCCTTCAATCCCTGAACGAATTTCAGGCCAATAGTAGCTTGGTTACCCTGTTCCCACACTGAAGATGCAATGTTTCTGAATAATATGGATGCTAGTCTTCCATCTAGATCCCCGTAACCGTCATGATCATGGTTTGCTAATATCCAAATAGTAAGGGGACGTGTACGTAGATCATTCGTGAATTTGGACGAGGAACGACAGTAAATGTAGGTAAATAACGGATGGAACTTTTTGAACCAAGTTGCTGTAACTGATCATATTGGTCAAACGGGTAGAGAAGACGCGGGTGAGAAATCGCTTGACTTGGATTGGTGTGATTGTAACTCAAGCGTGCTGGCGAAATTTTCCAAATGCGAGTGCTGGACAAAATCTCTGCTGCTTTAGTAGGCGTGATTCCATTTAGGCTGGATGCGCCAATGAGTATTCCGTCAATATCAATTCATATGGAAGATATGATTAATGCATTCATACTTTTTAATTTTGAAGGCCAGTTTGTTGCTGTTATCTCTATTCCTCAAGACAATCAGTTCAACGTGTGGATATCGTGTGTTCACCTCACGAACAGAGGTTATCGGAACTTCGTTTCTTTTTGAGGCTGTTCTTTGTAGTGCGCGTCTGTCGGAAAACGTCCGACCATACAACTCTATGCAGTTACAAGTAGCGCTTACTTTTTCAATGAAAACCATTTTTTCACAAGACTCTAGCACATAAGACCCGTAGCGATGCCGTCTATTGTCCAGTCTGTATTAAGCAAAGTGCAGAAGTTCCTATCATGTTCAGCGTTGACTAGTTTAAACCGCGTTCTTCCAAGGGCTGTTCGTAATCATATGGAGAACATGAGGCTAAGTACCTGATATTCAAATGCTGATTAGAATGCTTTCTTTTTGATTCGGGTTACGCAGAAAATGGATTTTTGATGTGGTTAATTGGATATCAAGCTGATTGCCACGATGGATTGTTCTAATAGGTTGAATTCTCGCATTTTCGTCGTCTAGATATGCTGTAGGCTGAGGATCGCTTAACGAAGCAATAATAGACTTTTTTTCTTGTTTGCCCTGAGGCATACCAAACTGCATGGAACGCCGATAATACAGAAGAATCATAATCACACAACTTGGAACTTCTTTCATTCTTCGGCGGTGTAACAGTTTTTGCCACTTCGCTAATTTCTTTGCCGTCTTTCTGCTCGCTGTTATCCTGCTGATCATTATCCTAGTCATCTTTGATGATATTACTTCCTCTTTCTCGCTCATATGCTTCACTTTGATAAGTTTTTGTATAGACTCTGACAGATCATATGGACAAGTGAGACAAAGAGGATAAAAGAAAAGTTTCTTTTCATTTCGCATAATAACTGTTTCCTCTACATTTAAATTATAACTAGCTTTTGCACACGGTTTTAAGTAACCTTTTTGCTGCCCAAAACTTACTAGACTGATGGAGATTATAGTCTGATGCTGGTAGGAACGATGGCATGTTTACCTAACGCTGCTGTTATCGGAAAATCTTACAGTGTATTCATTGCATTTAACTTTTGTATCATTATCTTTTGTTGCCATGACAACAAGACAGAGAGATTGACGTTGAAAAGCAAAAAATGAAACCTTCTGTATCCAGGGCTTCTGTGGAAAGAGTTAGGTCTTCTGTCGAGATAGTCGGGCGTTCTGCAACAAGTGCTTTCTCTATCAGTATTTCAATTTATAAGCTATTCTACGCTTGCTACAACATTTATCACAAGAGTTATTCGGGATAATAGTTGCATCACACTCCGTCTCTCCTTTATATTAAATGGGCTTACACCACTAACCCATTGAATTCGTTTTAAAGGCTCATGAAATGTCATGTTCTTCAAAACTGGAAATGGTCGAAGAGAATTAGTGAAACAGAGCGTCTATTCCTCCAATTATTTTTGATAAGCAGAGCTAAGCAGTAGGCACATCAAGCCCTGGCGCCAATATACAACATCCACTTTTATTGTAGTAACGGTCTTCTAAAAATACGAGATCCTTTTCCTGTTTAACCGCCATCTAACTCAGAAAATATTGTACATGTTTTTGGGAGATCGTCTTATCGCAGAGCAGTTGAAAACTGTACCTAATAGACAAAGAGCTTTGTCCTACCATGAGAGGGTCTGTCAATACGTTTGGGTAAAATACATCAACAGTATGAAAGACCAAAGCTTTTTCTCTTATTTCTGTGCTGCAACCAGGTCACACTTTTATTGGTTCGATGTACCCTGAAGAAGCGTTTGTAATGATTGAGCTTCGTTTGAATGGCCTGTGCCCCCTTGTAGCGCGTTAAGCAGCGAATTTCTTCGGGAGCTCTCCTCGGCCGGTACTTGGGGCTGTGCTGCCAGAGAGTTCGTTGCATGATTCTTCAACATCTGTTCAACAAAGGACGCTCTGTGGGCAGGAACATGAGCAGGCGTGGGGTACTCAGAAGGAGGTTGCTGTGATGCAAATAACTGCTGCAGGATGTTATCCACGGAAGAAGGGGTTGGGTTCGCAGGCGTTGTTTGTACTACTGGTGTAGACTTGACTGGGTTGTTGATAACCCCAAGAAGGGATTTCAGGGCATCGGAAGGATGTTCTAACGAGGGGGGAACAGGCATTGATGAGGATGGCGATGCGGATGGCGATGCGGATGGCTCAGGCGCTGTTTCTCTTTCATGCTCTGGTTTGACATCTGGCTTTTGTTGCGGTTTGTCCACGGATCGACGTGAAACTTTCCGGCGATTGTTCACGAAAGACCTTAGCTTACTATACATACATGTTCATGAATGTTGCTGTCAGTTTGGTTCAGAAAATCATTATAAACGTACTCCATAAATGGTGCGACCATGTAAAATCTGTTTGATCCCAACTTTGCATATCCATGGCTACCGTTACCAGTACGAGACTCGGTTTTGAACGTTGGCAGATCGTCCATATTAAACCATAAAATTTCCTAGCATCACGCGTTGGACATATTGGAGAACGATATACAGAACTACTTACACTGATCTCTTTGCGCGTTTGCGGGTTAAACTCTGTGTCTTCTGGAACACCAACTACCAAATACAATCGAATACGCTGCTCTCGCACCGTGAATTCCACGTAATCGTTCTTCTTTAGTAGTGGGGTGATATCGTAACCGGTTTCTTCAAGCACCTTTAATCGGAACAGATGAGACGGTATACAACAGAATAGATCAAATCGCAAACCTCTCGAATGGCACAGCAATTGTATTCTTCATCTTGATTGATCTTTCCTTTGGGAAAACCCCATCCTGAACGAGAGCTCCAACCCTTCACCAGTACGCATTTGTCCAGTGAATCGTTGATGAGGATGGCACCACAGACAGGGATTCGGAAGCGATACTGCATAAAATCAGCATAGGCACGCTCGTGTTCATGAGCCCATTGCTGCAATAATGGACAATGCTTGAATAGTGTTGTTTTGGGTTAAGGATGTTCAATGCATAAATCGACTATTTTCAGCTGTTTATATCAAAGGATATTTCTTGCGGAAAATGTCTTTAACTGGAAAGATGGCAGTTCTGGTTTCTGTTCTCGTATAAAGTCTTCGTAGAACCAGTGAGCTTGTTCGACTTGGAAGCAAATACGCTCAACTGATTTAAGTTCTACTTCAGGCACGTTGATGATAAAACGACTGAAACAGGCATGGTTGTGAATCGGCTCTTTATGTACATTTGGCTCTATACCTTGATAGATCATCTAGGATTTCTTCAAATGTGAATTGAGCCAGCACTGTTCTTGACTGCATCCTATTTTTGTATTACGATGTCGGAAGAGCTGACAACAAACTCAAAGCACAATACGACGACGTCTTAGAATAAGGGTTCTGTTCCAGAGGACTGCTCTTTGGGCTGTCCGAAGGGGGAAATTGAGCCATTGTAATCCAAATATCGGAGCTCTGCAAAGAAAACAAGAAGTGACCTTCCAACTTTAGCCGAAGCTTCTATGATATTTGTACCTGTTAGGCGCTTCCTTTGGCGCGCCGCAAGGTATTCAACAAGAGGTTAGACCTCAAAAAGAGTTACTCAGAGAAAGAAGTCCACTCATCCCAACTTATCCCAAAACGATCGTATTTGACAGCATCTACTCCCTCTTTTTCCCGGATCACTCCTTCTCTTCAGCAGAAACTGGGTGAACTAGCCGCACGCCACGATGAACTGCTGAATCAGTTGAATAATAATCAACTTACCTCAAGCGATCTGGCGAATGCCTCGAAAGAACTAGCCAACCTATCTACATCGAAATCACTCTTTGAAGATTGGCAAAAGAAAATGAGCGATTTTGAGCAACTGCGTGAATTACTCTCCAGTCAAGAGCAAGACGATGAAATGCTAGAATTAGCAAAGGAAGAGTCTTCTGAGCTGGAATCTAGAATATGTGAAATAGAATGCAATCTAATCACGGAACTTGCACCAAAAGATCCAGCTGACGATGCAAGTGCCATATTGGAAATTCGTGCTGGTGCAGGGGGTGATGAAGCCGCCTTGTTTTCTGCTGATATGGCAAGAATGTATGAAAGGTTTGCCCAATTACAGCGCTGGAAATGGGAGGTGTTAGCGTCTTCTGAAGATATGAACGGCAAGGGCTTAAAGGTACCCTATTAACATAACTCTCTTTTTAACCGATTTAAAATGAACATCACAGGATATTACAGTTAATATTAGTGGACGAGATGTATTTAAGTATTTGAAGTACGAATCAGGCGTCCACAGGTAACGTATTGTCATGGGAAATAGTTTATTTTTCCTTCAGCTAACTGTTGTATCAAGAGTCCAACGCGTGCCGGCCACAGAAGCACAGGGACGTATTCACACTTCTACTATTACTGTTGCCATATTACCACAGCCTACAGAGGTCGACGTGCAGATTCGCGATTCTGATCTTCGAATCGACGTATATCGTGCCTCTGGTGCAGGAGGTCAGCATGTCAATACTACCGATAGTGCCGTCCGCATAACACATATACCAACTGGATTGGTTGTGGCAATGCAGGACGAACGATCTCAACATAAGGTAACAGTACGAAATGAGAACAGTCCATTCTTAACATAGCATACCATTAGAACAAAGCCAAAGCACTGAAAATCCTCCGTGCAAAAATCTTTGATATGGAGCGCGAAAAATCAGATATGGCTCGACGAGATTCACGCAATAAGCAGATTGGTTCTGGTGACCGATCAGAAAAGATTCGAACGTACAATTTTCCCCAGGTAAAACGGGATGGCAAATTTTCAGCATAGTAGGATAGACTTGCTTATCTCCTTTACTAGAACCGAGTAACCGATCATCGTATCAATTTGACCTTGTACGAGCTGGAACCGATACTTTCTGGGGAATCACTTATGGGTGTAATCGAGCCACTACGAGATCATTACTTCACTCAATCTTTAGAAAATCAATGAAATGCCAAACTATTAGATTCATAAGGTCCATTATGGATAAACAAGCTTTTGCTCAATATAGCAATCAATATTTCCAATAAATAATGTCGCAAAGCATCAAAGTCAATGACTCCTTACCGTTCCTTCTATGCTAGCAACGTGCCCTTTCTTATCTGGAAGTACCGGTTCCTCATAGTTTTTGACCAAGCTATCGCATGGAAAAGAGCAATAGACTGTAATCACGCTTTTGACGTACCGTGAAAATATCTTTATGGGCGCCCAATAAGAAAAGTGTCAAAGGATCATTTATTACATGGTAAACAGAGAATAAAGATATGCATAGCCAATCGCATACAAAGTAGGGGTGCAGATAAATCTATTTGGTGCATTCCAGAAGTCGATTGGACATGTCGGTTTTCATGCCAAGCTCCGAGCAACGCAATAACGTTTATCACGTGTAAATACTGACGCATTTAAGTTTCGCTTATTACGCTTCTTTTCTGTCCTTAATTCACTGAGAATCGGTGAAAGAACGCGTACGATTAAAATACTAAGATTGGACATTAAGCAGCCTGTTGTTGCTGAGGAATCCAGTGCCTCTGTTGTCAATCACACACCTTTTGCCACGATAGACAACACGGATCGAAAGACTGACAGTCGCCGGGTCGAGGCAGACGATGGACTCGCTTCATCGTCTTCAGCAGAGGAAGAACGTCAAACGCTCGACATTATTCGGCGAAAACGCGCCCAATCTCTTCCTGGAGCGACGAAGAATAAACCGGATGATGTTATCACTAATATGGCCGACATAAAAGGGACCAATACCAATATGGCAGAAAACTTGCTATGGATCGTGTCTGCCGCAAGGACACTGTATGAAGCATATCAAGCACGTGCATTACCGAATACCTTTATCCTGGGAGGTAAAGACGGTTTTATCCGTTGAAGCACTCTTTGATCTGACCAAAGGGGTGAATAGAATGGGTGGCCTTGCTCTTATTAGGCTTGATTACGTGTTATTATGTGCCTCAGATAGTGGATTCCAAACACGCCACTTCTTATTCAGCAACATCATCTGATGATCAGACTATGGACACACCGAGTCAAAACTCGAACCATGCGCCTCGCACGGATCGCTTGCGGGATGACAATTGCATTGGCAAAACTCCCCCAGAAAATGTGACCACAAGCCGTAGCATATTTGGCGCTCATCGATTATCCTACAGGTAGCAGAGCAAAAGAAAGTAAACGATGCCATTATTTCACACAAATTCAATTGTTTTATAGGGCTAATGCTGATGACGGTTTAGCTTGTGGCGTTTCACTCTTGCCAATCGTTGCTGTTGCCAAAGTGGTTGAAGTAGCTCAAAGGGAGATGGATACCATGCACACTGGTAAGCGTAGAATGAGATCCTGTGCGCTTTTCGCAAAATTCACCCTTCTAGTTGCAGCCCATATGCAAGCAAGATTGGAGCTCGTTCTGCTTATGAGTCTCATATTCCTTGTTTTGATAGCTGGCAATAGATTTGTCTATCCGATGAAGCGTATCATCCGGAAACGGGGTCTTTTGTTGCTCAGTGTGATCTTATCATCATTTTTTACTGTTCTTGCAACGAGAATTACTGGACTGACACCGGTTTTGAGCCGTACCCCGATTTCTATGACTATCACAACGATTGTTTCATTCCAATGGGCGCTATATCTATGTGTTGTAGCTCTGAAGCGTTGTTTTACCTTGGGAGAAATGTGTGTTCTATCTGAAGCCGCTGCGATATTGGTTCATGGAGCTTCCGAATTAATCTATACTACCGTGGGTTTATGGAGTTCGCCATTACGCTTTAACGCTAACTCTTGCTAAAGTTTTTTCCGGATCTGGTGCCAGATTATCTAACCTATCAAGTACCGTCTCCCGTATTGGTTCTTTGCCACACTCTTGTACTAGGCATTGTCTTCATTGGCGCTCTCGCCTATCCACTCTTACGTCTATCACGGCGCCTGGCGCAACAACCGTACTGGCGCTTAGCCACTGAGGATATGCAGCGGAAAAAGATTGCAGTGGCTATTGCCTTCTATGCGTTAACGGCGTGCATTATATTCTTCGTGATAGGTCCCTTGTGTCAGGCGGTGATGACTCATGATCCTTTTATATGGTAAAGCAGTGGTGAATTTGTACTGGTGTGCTTATATTTTGATTAGGACATTGGAATTTGTCTTTATGTCACCGTCTCGATTATTTATCTGTGGTTACTGGATATTTGCAATTGCAACCACGGTTGTTGTATGGGTTCTCGTGCTTGATATCAATCAACAGCCGCAAGAAAAATCTTTCTTCGGTACCAAGACGATAGAAGGGAAAATGCTGACTGTTTCATTGAACAAGAAGAGAAAGCTTTTTCATGCTTTGGCAGTTGCAATGTTTGTACCTGGTATATTGTTTGAGGTATGCAGGATAAACGAAAGTTAGTGGCACGCATTCAACCTTAGGTAAATATAGCTTGAATTTCTCCAATTAGCATTTGGAGTTGCTTTGGCCGCTTTTATTTACCTAGAGTTTCTTCGATATTTTGCGGTCTGGCCTTATGGAAAAAGTTTGCATATATTCCTCACTGAATTTATTGATAATCGTGATCTCGGACCCGTTATTCTGAGTCATATCTACTTGCTACTTGGATGTGCAATACCGGCATGGTTGGGAAGGCAAGTGTCTTTTTCCTTGTATTGCTTTGTACAACTGACAGTCTCCCTCCTTTAGCTCCAACCTCTTGGGCAGTCTTTCCGGTATACTAGCACTTGGATTCGGTGATGCTGCGGTAAGCGTTATCACTACAAATCCGCTCACGCTAATAGCATATAGGCGTCACTGGTCGGGAAATATATTGGACGTTATCGCTGGCCCGGCACCAAGAAAACAGTGGAAGGCACAATTGCGTTTGTCCTGTCCGTATATATCAGTTCTCTCATTATTACATATTCTGCAGCTGTGATTGGTGTTGACAGCGCGACAAGATTCGTGGCTTCGGCTGGCCGAAGTGAATGGGCATCCTACATGGGCGTGGTTCTATTAACAGGTAGTATACGAAGCTGTGTGTAAGCATGAGCAGAAATAGCTGATTCCCATTTCAAGGCCTCTTAGAAGCATTTTCAACGCAGAATGACAATATCATTATACCTCTTTATATGTATGCACTTGTCATATTGAACCGTATCTTATGATAGCCTCGCTTCTTACAAAAGTTGTACCAAGCGTATCCCGTCTACCTCTTAAAAGAAATAGCATTATTAAAGAAGGCACCTTATTTTCTGTCAATAATCGAGTTACCAACCTTTATCAATAGTCAGGATCACTTACTCTGGATTATGTAAAGGCGAGTCGTATCACGTTACAGTACGGGCCTCAATTCACGCGTATCGCTTTGATTTATTCTTGCCGATGGCCAGAAAACCATTATTGTGCTATTCAGGGGCTTTAAAAGCAAGCCAATCATACGCTATCCTAAAAGTCCTAGTAACTGAACCGTGGCTATTCCAATATACAGCATAAAGTAATATTAGTCTGGCATACGAGAGAAAAAAAGCTGCATAGTGTGGAGATTGTGGATTAGCTAAGTAATTGATAGCAGCGCTTATCCATGGAAAATGGCGTTCGAAGAGAAACCAGTCCACCCAACAAAAGCGTCGGTGAGACTGTATTACTTATGTCGGCGTAAAAGGAAACTTATGCTCCAATTCCTCTATGATCCAGTGGGCAGGATTACAATCTATCATACGAAACAAGCTCGAAACTCTGAGCACATTCTGGACTGTTAAAGAGGGTAGCTACTGATATGAAGACAAATGGCTAGAGGCGTGAAAGTCTCATCGCGTGATCCTAGATTCCGCAGCCCATGATGACACAGCACCACCCAGTTTATCTTCGTCATGGCTACTCAGCAATGAGAACAGCCTAATACATCCCGAACCACCATATCTACAGAGTAAAACAGACTGGAACGATTGGCAAATTTGGGAGTTCGAGAAAAAGATGGGTGTTGATAGCAATAAGCAGAGTGACAACGATCTTGAGCTCAGTTATCAGTCAAGAGATAAGTCCGTCTCGTCTATGCGCCCAGGAAAACGTAAAGCAGAAGATGCTTTCGAGCTTCATCATCAGCAATATCATCCTTTGCCAGAAGGTTGGGTTATTAAAAGTTTTCCATCGCCATCCGATAATCAACGATCTGACTTCGATCCGATACCGACGAAGAAAGCCAACACATACGATAGTTCACTTTCACCGAATAAAATGCAACCTGTTTCTCGGCAGATACAAATGACTGTCGATCTTGCTCCTGTTCCATCTGATGCACTACCTGAATTATCAGAAGAGCAAAAAGAAGTTCTCGAAACGGTTGTGAATCGAAAACGAAGCATCTTTTTCACAGGATCAGCAGGTTGGATTATCGGAAAAGTGTGACACCGGAACTAAAAGCCCGTTTTATCTACTTAGGGACTGGAAAGTCGGTTCTTTTGAGAGGTAGCTGCAATCTGATTATTTCTTTGTAAAGATATCTATTATTCATTGCTCTCCTTTGGCAGCCATCATACAAAAGCTTTCGATGTTAAATGGTGATACTGTCGCCATTACTGCATCAACAGGTATTGCAGCTTGCAATATTGGAGGAGTGACTTTACACAGGTATGCACTTTTCTTTTAAGTGTACAAAAGCACACTTAGGTTGTTGTTCCTGCTCGGATAAGCTTTGCCGGCATCGGTCTAGGAGAAAAATCTATTGACGAACTAGTGTTAAACATTAAGAAGAACCAACCTGCGACTGTAGAAAGATGGAGAAGAACCTCTGTATTAATAATTGATGAAAGCAAGTTTAATGCTAGTTCTGTTACATAGTGTGTTAACATAATATGCTTCCTTTAGTCTCTATGATCCACGCTGATCTATTCGACAAAGTTGAGCGTGTTGCTCGCGAAATCAGAGAAAATGGGTTGCCATTTGGAGGCATTCAGGTATAAAACAGTTTATTAGAATTTTCAATACTTAGAAGTAAAGCTTACAGGTGATCATGACGGGTGATTTTTTCCAACTACCGCCTGTATCCAAACATAAAAGCACAAGATTCATATTTGAAGCCAGTTGTTGGGACACTGTTGTTCAAGATGTAATTTTGCTCCGACGCGTCTTTCGTCAAAGCGACCCAGGTATACTTGTCATTCTTCATCGTAACCGATATTCTTACCTAGCTCCTTCCAATTCCGGTTTATCTAATCGTTCAGTATTCGTCAGAATATTAAACGAACTAAGAATCGGGCGTGTTTCGGACGAAACCATAGAATTATTCGACTCGTTGTCTCGCGAACTTTCGTATGAATCGCCTATCGACCCCACGGAACTGTACGTAGTTTATTTCGTTGGCAGCAAGACTTGGCGCTAACTTTGTTTAGCTATCCACTTCGAGATGACGTTGATAAAGCTAACGAGCAAAGACTGAACGCTTTGAGTGGGATTGCACGCGAGTACGTTGCAGTTGATGTAGGCAAGAAAGGAGCTATGAGTCAATGCATTGCTCCTGAACGGATCCGGCTGAAGAAAGATACCCAAGTTATGCTGTTAAAAAACAAAGACCAGACACTGGTCAATGGCTCGGTTGGGATAGTCGTGGGCTTTGCGGGCGAAGATGAATATGCTGATCCCGTCAAGCTTCGCCCTATCATGAACCGCCCGAAACTAATTGAGCATGCCATTCAACGTTCGTTACCCATTGTTCGGTTCGGCAATCGCACGATATTGGTTGAACCCGAACAATGGTCCGTGGAACTACCAGGTAAGGGCAGAAGTATTGCTGCCTTCGCTAATGTAAAATACAACAGGCGAAAAGATTGCCTCACGGGTTCAGCTACCATTAACATTGGCTTGGGCGATGTCTATCCATAAAAGCCAAGGACAGACATTGGAGCGCGTGCGCATTGACCTTGACAAAGTATTTGAGAAAGGCCAAGTGTATGTTGCCCTTTCTCGTGCGACGTCGTTGGAGACTTTGCAAGTGCTTAATTTTGACCGATCCAAGGTGCAGGTTCATCCAAGGGTCGTCGCTTTTTATAAGAGTATCAATTACATGTAAATAAGGACCACAGTCTTTTCTAGCTTCGGCATATACAGGTATACGTTTTATATCAGCTCAAATTTCCGTTTCTATATAGTAGAGTTTGGCTCAATAAAAATGGTTAATAGGGTGAATGCTGGTAACGAGCCAATTGACTTTATCCGTGCGCAAGTTATAGTATGCCTTTCACTCTGACATACACGCCATGTTGCATGATTTTATTTTCTTTTCTACTTGCATGTCTGTCATACTTGCCACGAACGACAATCCTTTTTGCATTACCATGCGATTCTTTTTCTTTCCATATAGCAATAACCGTGTAAATTATTCGTGTGACTTTAAATCGCTAATTTTTACTTCTAATATCGGTACTTCTTCGGATTCGTCTTCCTCTTCGTCCGAGTATTCGCCATAATCATCGTTCTCAGATTCAGAATCGCTATCAGCAATCGATACGTGTACGGCAGCGCCTGGATTAGCTCTTCTGAAACGTTCCACTAGGTCGTTATCCACTGGTTTGGTCAACTCTGGTGTGACTATAACTGCATTGTTCCGTGTAGCGATTGCGCAGAGGATATCATCTACCACCCATGGAAAGCTCAGGAACGAACCTTCAAAAGATAAATCCCGCTTTCGCTCATTAGGATGGTATGTCACGTAATACCATGCTGCTGCTTTCGTTTCTCGAAGTGCTCTTGTTCTTTTCACGAGATCGACGCTTACTTCTGAAGCATTACCGTAGAATTCTTGTTCGAAATTTTTCCGCCATAATTTGCGCATGGCGGCGACAGCAGACATCATCTGTTTCCGTATTTCATAGGTACTCTTTCGGTTTGTCTTCTTCGTCCACTCTATTACGCAGCCCGAAGTAATTTCTGCCTCTGTTTGTACTCCATACTGGTTCATAAGAGCAGAAAGATCGCAATCGTATTTATGTTTCAAATCACGCGCTTCCGCAATGTACCTTTCCATGTCAGGAAGCCGAAGCCGTACATCGTACATCGTTTCGCTAATTAATCTTTCTCTGTATTCCTTATAATCGGACTTATCGATTTCTCTAAAGATCCTGCCTAGAACCTTCTGGGATTTGTAGGACTGCTTGTCCTTTTTCTGCATAAAATCGGGGAAGATATTCACGCGTAGTTCATCCGGCAACCTAGCAGGTTGACCCGACTTTGGAAAGTCTTAAAAAAGATGGTAAGCCCTTCAATTATCCAACGAATGATATGCGTAACTACCGACCTACTGCCATTGAGTGTAGTTGGGCCAAACGTCGACACATCCCGTCCATAGCACCATGTTTGGACAAGTCAGCCATAGCTAAATGGGCATTAGCTATCTGTCCCAGGTTGTCATTATTGATGTAATTCACAAAGAATTTTTTAACATGTAATATGTTCACTTCATCCACTTCAAGTGGTGGCTCAGGAGTGTAAGTCATAGGTGTAGCATTGCGGATGGTAGGCATCAGTCTAGTATCCCAAATAATTCTAAAAGAAGACATACGATGTAAGCAAATGTCCTATTAATCGTCGTATCACTTACGAATAATCATCTCCATCTAAATCCCCACCTGAGCACATGCTTGGAATGTCCCGATATCCCTGTGCAGGAAACACAATCACATCATACAAATGCCGCAATTGAGGTTTATCGACAGCTGTTACAATCCGAATATCGCCAGGATGGAAACAAGGGTTCCGAAACACAATGCAATCACCCGTAATGACTTTTCTGTTGACACTTCTCTGAGTAGATATATCCGATATTTGGCAGAACACTTCATTCTCATGAAGTGTAAACGTCTCATCCAAAATCCCCATCAGAAGAGCGCCTTTACGGATCGGTATTTTTGCTTTCTTCTTTAGTTCTTTCAGCATACTGACGCGGAACATACTCAAGTAATTAACCAAATATGGGTCATACTTCTCCAAAAACCCAGCCTTAACCAATTCAGCCATGGAACGAGCCCGTCCAAACTCATCTACGTTGCTCAGCAGCACATCCACCGCGGCAGTTGGGTTCCCAAACATCTTATTTGCATGTCCAATGGTTTCATCCAGCATTCTCATGAAAACTTCGTCTTTTACTCCCAAAGCTGATAGTAATGTGATTGCTTGTCGGTTAAGATATGCTGGAATAAGCGTCGAGGTACGAATAATTTCCAGGACGCTATGAGAGGAATCGAACTTGATTTGGCTGGGCCGCAGTTGAACCTTTCGACCGCTCAGAAAATTAGATACAGAGAGCACGCCTTTAGCCCCACCTAAACGGATTTGATATGCGCTTGGTACTTCATCCAATTCCATAGTTTTGGCAAGCTCCCTAGCCAACTTGGGGGATATTTTTCCAACTCCGTCGGAGAAAATATAGCCATTGTTTACAATGTCATCTATCACTTCCACCTCTTTTTCATCCAACGTTGTGATTGGTCGCGTGGATGAGAAACACTATATGAAGTATCAATATTGAATATTCAGTTCAATTCATTTTATTACCTGACCCATCCGCACCGCATGCTTAGCAATGACTTTTACTTGCGAGAAAGAACCCATCCACTTACGGATCATGGTGGTGTTCAACTCCTTAGTGGGCGCAAAGAACCAACAGGCATGCTCTCGTAGTTGTGAGCCAGAGAATGCTAGGAAATCATAGCGACGGGTGCCAATTTGAATGCCATCCTGAAGTACTTTGAAGATGCGAGCGTATACGGCATCATTACTGGTTCCGTTATAAGAAGCACTGATTCGCCCAAAGCCTTCATCCACAAATTGTACCCGAAGGAAGCGGTCTGCATAATCTGCGAAATGTCTCACAACGCGATTCGTCGTCTCTACTGCTGGTGGTTGCAAATACATTCCCGTAGGTGTTACCATCACTTTCTGTGTCATTGCACAGTAGCTTGGAATCTTGGGTTGATGTCGCACAGTCATGCCCATTCTTTTAAAAATGCCATGTAGAGCCGCAGCTGGGTTCCATACTCGTTTTCGTTCTGCTTCTATTAATGACAATATACCACATGCTACTGTTGGATCCAGTTGGCTCAACCTATCATAAAAGTCGGAATCCAAGTTGTACTCATTCATCACATAGTTCATGAGTGTCGTTTCCAACATGTACAGAACTGGAAACGAAAGGATCCTGGCTCTGTCTGCATGTGACTCCGGAGCTGGTAAACTAGCTTTGTCAACTATCGAAAATCTGGGGCTGTCGAGTTCAAAACGAACGAGGTTATAATGTGCAGCTTCCTGAAGCATGCCTTCAAACTGCGATTGGTATTGCGGAGATAAACTGAATTCCACACGATATACAGTGTCAGAACTTAACGGAATAATGTCAGGCGGTGACATTGGCATAAGAGGCCTCCGCACTTGTGACCGATCGGACGACATAGATCCGTTATACGGTATTTGTGTTACTCTTTCCCATTGAGTTTCAGAATACGACCTGGAGTCGGACTGATGCTTAACCTGAGTTTGCCTCCAAAAACGCGCAGGATACTTCAGTGGGATCGTAAAGGCCGCTGATCTTGCAAGCGGTTCGAAATTGAAGTCATTACGCATGTCTTTAAAGCCGAATTCCAAACGGTATGGATTATTCAGATGGGTAAAGCTTATACGTACTCGACGCAAATCATAATCAATGGAAAAGATGACGTCTTTATCCGTAGTCCACCCTTTCGCAAATTTTCTTGGCGTTAGCATGAATCCCATCGAAAATTGTCTGGCAAAAAATCGAGCTTGCCGAGTTTTTCTTTTCACTGGTTGCTCATATTCAGCCGAAACGCCCATATCGACAAATCGCATGCTTATAATGCGACCATCGATCTTGAGCTTCAAGTTCACGAACTCTACGGACAGAGGCTTTCGTCTACAGCTGTTAAAAATTGTCCTTAGGACGGCATAAGCTTACGCAAATAAAACAATCGCAGTTCCATCTGGATTTCCTGCATCATCCTGGCCTAGGACAACTCGCGAAAGCTGCCCGTATTTTTCAAATACGTTATGCACAGTGTTTGCTAGTGTTCTTCGATCTAGATTCCACACCAGAACGCAGCATCTGGTACAGTAATCACTGGAACTATCGTCTTCGTCTTCTTTGTAGTATATCTCAGGCGGTCGTTTCTCCCGGAAAGTATGTGTTGTAGACCTCCTTGGGCTGTCCTTTTTGCTGGCTAGTAAAACGGTTCAGCGGATTCTACAATATGAATGTGCCGTATACAAACAGGCAGATGTCGAGCTATGCGAAGAACCTTGAAAGTACATCTCCAGAGTGCAGTAATCTAGAATGCTGCTGGCTTCTTTTTTTTCTTTGTCAATGAGGATCCCACATTACAGAATTCGCGAAGTCACGGATAATTTTCGCTCCATGTGCCGAAAGCCTTTGATTCATGCATGAGATCTAAATTTGGGAGTGACTCCAGAAAAGGCAAAAGATGATGTCTCTAAATAAATGAGAAGATACACGGTGAGAATCCGCGTCTTCTGTTTCGATCTCACCAATTATTGCTCATGCTTAAGCTGAAGTGCGCGCATCCGATTCAAAAAAAGAAAAAAAAAAGAAGAAAAAAAAAAGAAAAAGAAAAACGCCCATTAAAATAATATCTAAACACTGAACAGATTATAAGTAATACTGTTTATTGAACAATTTTTTTACGCTACTCTAAATAAATTTTGCGTCCATGCAAGGATCAAGTTTGCGCTAAGAGGGATATAAATATGCGTTATTAATAAATGGATTATGCGGGAAATATATTTTACTTACCTCAACTTGGTCCTTCCATGGACACAAAATTCATTCGAGCAGCGTAAAAGAATGTTCATGGTTAGTAAATAGAAGGATAGCTTGACATCTTTTTTACTTACCCCCGAAGGGTAATCCTGCCCAAAGAAAGGGGCCGGCGAAAGAGAGACACGGCATCTGGGAGTGGCCGGTTAGAGTGTAACGCACTGCAGAGGACTTGAAGCGATGCAACACCTGGCGAGGACTTGGAAGCAGAATGTAATGGATGACACTTTGCATAAACATACAACATTTATTTTTCACTTACCTAGTGGAGTGCAGGGAGCTTACTCGCACAACCAAGGTGGTTCGGGATAGAGGTCATGCAGGCTAAAGGATACAAAAAAGGGACATCAGTCATTCTGTACATATAATCAATGCGAAGTACATACCGGGGATGTTTTGGATAACAGAGTCAAGGAGCAGAAAAGGTTGTTGTCCCTTCGCGTTTATATTGCTCGGGTCACTGAAACCAAAAATCACAGTCATGGATAAGAAAATCGATGGATGTCTTATGGATGACAACAATTCAGAGATAAGACAACAATTCTCCCAAGAGTAAAAATGGACTCAGTCTGATAGAAGGTCTTGAACAGAATGGAACATCTGTAGAGGAAATAAACCCTCTTCGTTCGTTTCTATACGTCATTGATACTATCATATCAGTTTCTGTCAGTTATGGTATCAGAAGCTGTCAGGGCAATGTGCCCCAATTTCGGTTCTTCTCAATTGTATTGCTTTACTTTCCACTTTTATTTTCCCTGAATGTAGTTATACTCTTTTTTTTTCTTCTATTGTATCTTAAACTTTGTCCATTAAGCAACCACAAAGATTGGATCGCCACGGAATGAACGGTTATTATCTTGTCATGGATAATGCGCCCATCCATACACCAGTCAATGTTAAGCAGTTGGTCGAAGAAAGAGGATACAAATGTCTCTATCTTCCTTTATACTCCCCCTTTCTTAACCCAATAGAAGAGTTTTTGGGCCAAAGTGAAAGCTGGGTAAGAAGGGAACCCTTACAAGTTGACGAAAACCGTCAAGAGCGTATTGTTCAAGCAGCATGAAAAGTAAAGCGTCTAGACTGTCAAGGATGAATCAGACACTCTGACAGCTTTTTCGATAGATACAAAAAATAGAGAACCACTTATTTAAATAAACTCGTCTTACTGTGGTTTGAAACGAACTATCTCAGTAAATAGTGAACATGGACACGACTGTACGCAAAGAAGGGTAGTCTGACCGCAAATGAAAGCTGCGGTCGGGTGTTCAAATTGAACGACTGAAGATTGGATAAGAATGCTCTTGTGATTCGCGTTCGATGTCCCTCACCCAATGAGTTCCTCACTGCCGAAATGCTACTGTGGACGACAAGCCATTAGCATAGAGACTAAAAAACCAGGTCCTAATCATGGTCGCTGGTTTTGGAAAGTGAGCAACATGAGAGTCAACATCGATCATTATCGGGTTGGTTAACATGTTCTCAGTGTTCCACATCGTCATGTAGTTACTTCTCGTGGGACACTTCAGCCAGTCAATTTACAGTACATCCTGCCAATGCCTATGCAGCAGCTGCTGCTGCTCGAACCCCTCGGAACTTTAGCCGACTCAACAACCTCCTTACGCGTCCAAATATTTCCCGTCGATCTGACAATTCGCAACAGAAGCTAAAGATCGAATTCGCTTTATATTCAACTTCACATATTAGCATCAAGGCGGACTACAACGAAACGCTGCTTCCAGTACTTCGAAATATTGATAATGCTACCTGGGATGCTGAGCAGTCTAAATGGATGATACCAGCCACTATTGATGCTTATAACCGGGCCTTGCAAATGCTTCCTTTGAAAACCCCCAATCTCAATATCGATTTGAACCCATTACCACCAACCATTGTTCAATTAATGAAGGAAGAAGCTGCAGTCGAAGAAACGAGAGAAGTACGAGAAGCCGATGTAGCTGAATTGCTTTGCCGTGTACAGCCTTCAAAATTATGGAACCGTCTAAAACCATTTCAAAAAGCAGGCGTTTGTGAAGGTCTTAATCGCAACGGAAGAGTGCTTTTGGGAGATGAGATGGGACTGGGAAAAACAGTGCAGGCACTCGCTATTTCTTTGGCCTACTCGGATGAATGGCCTGTGCTCGTTATTTGTCCGTCGTCATTACGCTTGACATGGAAAGCAGAGATCATGAAATGGCTAGATCTATCTGATGACGAGGTTCATGTATCCATCAAAAGCTCTGATATGTTTAAAAGTCCTGAAGCCGGTCAAAAGAGAAAATCAAGCAGTCGCTCCACCCCCAGGAAACGCGCGGCCACATCTGCTGGCCCCAGAAGAATTGAATCAACCAACAACTCTCATGATGTGGATGCAGAGAGTTCAAATAACGTTAAGTTTTACATAACGAGCTATGATCTTGCAATGAAAAACGCTACAGCGATCAATGATAAACAATTTAAATGTGTCATTTGCGACGAAAGCCATTATCTTAACAACCGTTTGGTATTATGCCTCAATCAGCTAGTTTCCAATTACTCATTACGACTATTAGGCCAAACGAACTACTAAGATTGTCCCCATCGTTCAGAAAGCAAAAAGAGCTCTATTACTATCAGCCACGCCCCTTTTATCAAGGCCTATAGACCTGTTTCCTCAACTTACTGCACTTCGATCGGACCTATTCCCAGAATTTTCTCGCTTTGGACTCAGATATTGCAACGCCAGACATAACGTGTTCGGATGGGATTATTCAGGTTTGCATTGCTGGTGATTTGGCAAACGATACTTAACTCTAGACAATGAATAGGAGCCAGCAATCTTGCAGAATTAAAGTACGCTATGGAGATGTCAGTGCTTGTACGACGTTTGAAGAAGGATGTACTGTTGGAACTCCCGGAAAAGACACGCCAGTCAATGATCGTGAATATCGCGGACAAAGATAAATCAGAAATGTCTACAATGCTGAAAAAACTTAGCCAGTTGAATGCCGATCTAAAAAGCAGTCGAACAACTTTGCGAAATAAGCAACTTGCTATGGAGGCTAAACAACAATTAATGACCGAAATGGTATGTGATATTGAAAATAGAGAGCAGTACTCGTAATAACTTCTTATATAGTATGCTAAGTCCGGTACTGCTAAGATTCCAGCTGTAACGGATATTGTGGATCATCTCTTTGAGAAGAGTACTACTTCCAAAATCCTGGTATTTGCTCATCATAGAAATGTGATGAATGCTATTGAAGAATTAAGTGAAAAGCGCAAAGTAAGATATTGGTTACACGATGTTTATTGGCTGATTGGAAGAATAGGTTGATTTTATTCGCATCGATGGCACCACTAATCAACAAAGTCGGCAGGCATTGTGCGAGAAATTCCAGACGACGGCGAATGTTCGAATTGCCATCTTGAGTATCACAGCTGCAAATGTCGGACTTACATTAAATGTCGCTGACATCGGTATAATTTCTGTTGATATCGTCATGCAATCTTATACTTGGCTGTAGTTTTATTCGCAGAATTGTTTTGGAACCCATCACAGCTATTACAAGCAGAAGACCGCGCTCATGTAATCTTGAAATCAGATACAGCTGTTACCTACTAATCGTTGAAATAGAGAATTGGCCGTGTAGGGCCGGTGGAAATAAAGTATGTCCTGGCTATGGATACTATTGGTAGGTGTTTGGTAAAGCTAATATATGATGCTTATTTTATAAAATACGATTAGACACGCATCAATGGGATTTGGTAAAGAAAAAGCTTAAGGTTATTGGCGAAACACTAGGTAAGTTTTTTGTCACTTTTACACCGATCATTAATGATTACCGTGGCAGACGGCTATCAAGCAGAGGACACATTGAAAGCATCAGAACGGCTGGCACGAGGACAAAACTCAAGCTTTCTTCGTTCAATTGGAGCTTATACAACGGATGACAGTGACCAAGACAGCGACAGCGACGATGATGATGAACTCGATCTGGATGAAGAGTTTTTAGCTGAATTAACCCACGCTGCAGAACTTGCAGAACAGCAGCCTCCCCAGGAGGCTAACAACGATTCTACGCAAGCAGCGGAACAACACACCTCGCCCACAACTCCTACCCCTACCGGCGAGATGCCAGATACTGCTTTATGTTCATAATGTTATCCCACTCATTCTATGATACAACCAATGTTCTACTGAACAGCTAATATAGTAGCAAATATTCAAAAGCTTTTGCTTTCAGAACCATTTATACAGATGACACTAGCTACTAAATATATCTTCCCTCTCTTCCATAAGGTAGATGGCAAAGTGGTTTTCGGATGTGTTTGAAAAGCGTCTACTCTGTGTATGATTGCATCTTTCATGAAGCGTTTGAAGCCGTTGCGGCATATCGCATATGATTACCAATACGAATCATTAAATTCGCTTTCGTCAACTCGTTATTGAAACAAAATATTTAGTAGAAGTCCTCTGTTTCTTGTCTTCTGGGCAAAACGACCAAAACTCTTTGCATGTCAACCAGGTCGTCTCACAACCGTTTCTATAACGGCTATTTAAGACATGAACAACATAAAAAAGTCAAGAGAACTTAACCGTTTAATGCAACCAAAATGGAACACGTTAATCGTTGGAAGCCGGTGTTTAACATTGGATTATGTTCTTTTGCAGTTCTGAGGTTATTTAACATCATGTAAACTCTCTCTTTCCGAAGCATTCCTGAAATAAATTTGCGCGTATTTCTGTATTTAGTATCTTTTCTACGATTCGTACGAAAATGAACGCTTTTGTATCATAAAGACTCTTTGTTAAGGCCGTGAACTTGCTGTCAGTAGAAATAATTATCGCTTTGCTGCTAAATCATTAGGCAACGGTGGGTACAGACAAAATGCAAGCTCTGGTAACGAGTATAAATAACAGCTAGAAGCTATTCAGTTCTGGAGGTCTTATTTCCAAGAATGCGAGGAATGGGATGTACTTGAAGTTTGGGTACAACTACTGGACGAGCTGTTCTCTTTCGGGTAGCCACAGTAAAGATATCCTAAGTAAAATAGCGATAAATTAGTGGTTACATTTACAGAGAGATACGTACCTGGGCCATCAAAGCACACTAACTCATCAGGACAGTTGCGAGCAATCCAATGACCATTATCACAAGTAACCCATTCGTTGGATTGACCGCTTTCCACACACTTATCTTGGCCTGCAGTTCTGCATTTGGACCCTGGTTTGATCTTTTTCTTAATCTGGCAAGTCTGAGTAGGCTTATGTGGAGGGTTTGAACTAGGCCTTGATACAGGCAAAAGTGTGGGAATAGGAGAAGACATTGAAGCTGTAGCAGCCTGGTTCATTTGACTGACTTGCATAATACCAGATACAGAAGCCAATGCTGTTGTTACCGATGCAGCACTATGAGTTGTAATTCCTGTATTTGTAGGATTCGCTTCGGTAACTGAACAATCCGCTGGTCTCGGCCCATGGATTCTACTAACAGCATCTAGCAGCTCGCCGTTATCCTGGTGAATATCCCTTGTACGAGAATTATGGTATTAGCGACACGTAAATAAAATTTTTCATGCTATACTCATTGCCACTTTACCAGACCATGACACCTGCTAAATCTTCACATAGCGCATGTTTGACTTTAATTCCGATAGAGAAGGGGTCGTCATAAGATATAAATGTATTGCTGTCCTTGTTATATAACCATGGTGTTTGCGACACATTATCCCAGTGATGATCCCATTTTTCATCTGTCGTAACCCAGTCATCCTTCACGAGTCCTTCAGATCGAAGATTTTTCCATTTCCATATTCCTGTATAGGATTTAAGTGGACCTGCAAGAGTTCCTTTTCTTTTTTTTTTTTTTTGCCTTGTACCTGAAACTCCAGCAATGTCCTCGGGGCAATAGGGATCAGCCCAATAAGCATCATCTGAATCTCCTTTAGGTGCACCAATGACCGAAGTCTGATATTGTGAATCCTCTACCATGTCCTCTTTGGTTGTCATAGAACGACCATAGAAAGGCAGACCGGCATTGATCTTGCTTGATGGTACTCCTGCTGATTGCCAAGCCTTGATACCTATGAAAAAGGCCGTTGGGATTTATTAATGAAGTAGATTAACCTACTATTAACATAGGAAAATGGAGCGCCGGCGCCAAGCTGATAACGAAACGGGGCATTTGGACCAGTGATATTGGCCCAAGCACCGTTAATATCTGGAATAGGATTATTTCATTGTACGCGGACTATCGCTAGGTTATCGCTCTACTTACCATATGACATGATGTTAATGAAATCAAAATAAGGAACAAAAGAGCTTATGTCAGTCATGGGTTCGCCTTCTCTTCGGACGAACGGCAATACATGCACCGCCATCGAGATCACTTTATGCCCGTTGAATTTGCTATCTAAAGCTTCTCGCAGCTCCTTTAAGAGCAAAAGCAAATTGTCCGCATCCGCTTCGCTGTAATCATTACATCCGGCTGCTTGTCTGCCAGGATATTCCCAGTCTAGTCACGATCATTTAGTACGACTTTGCTTATTCTTGCCGAAAATTCTGTACCAATATCTACTCCATCTGTTTTGTATCTGTCAATAAATTCCAGATTCCAATCGATGAATCGCTTGCGTGATTCGGCTGTGGCCACCATTGGGCTAAATTTCTTTGAACCTGTCCATCCACCCACGGAAAGCATGACCTTTGTTTTCTGCCTATGGGCCAAGCTGACAAGCTTTGGAAGATAGTTCTCCACAGCCCAATCGTCAGTAAATGACGGTAGATAGTCGTCATTATTTAGGATGGCGAACGCTTGAGTAAAAAGTGAGATAGTGGTGAGAAGAAGGCGAACAATGAGAGAAGACTTGCAGCTTTAAGAATAATTTACCATAGTTTATATGGGTATATCTATCAAAAGGAATCTTCTCTAATGGATACTGCTCGTACAGCCAGTTGGGAAAATAGCTAAACCCATGAAGTAATATTCAGCTTACTGACCGTTTGTCTCATCACTTTACCCGATAACCATTTTCGCCGAGACAGTAAAGCACATGAGGGCCCATAAGGAAGCCAAGAAAAAAATTATGAAAGCGTTCATCGTTGTGCATCTTCCTATATGTAATTATGTCAATTTTTATACTCTTTCCTTCAATAGCAAGGGAAAAATCAGTGGAATTTCAAATGATCGTTCCGCCAAGAATGATAGAGACTGTGCCACAAATGGCCCGTTTGACAACGGGCATGTCAATCTGCAGAAAAACTTAGATGTGAGCTACTAGTAGCTTACCATTGCATTCTAAACAAAGCATTTCCTAAACTTAGAGAAGCGTCTCAATTGACACTATCATAGTTTTTGTTATATGTCTGACAGATTTTATGCTGTAAGCCAGTGCATGGTTCCATGATGTATATAGGAAGCGTAATAGTACCCAGCTTTCAACGTACTAATCCTAAACTACGACATAATGTCACGAGATTTCAGAATATATTAGTAAGTTAAACATACATGCTGATCTCGTTTACGGCACCCACACTGTTATCTTCTACTAGTTCTGTCCGTCGTTTGCAGCCAATAGCATACATGTGAGTCAAAGAAAGCATTATCAATGAGGAGTGGCAATAACATATACTAACAAGCGGTGAGCTGCAAAGTAGGTATGGTATACACGTTAAACGAGCATGCTTTGGCGGTTTAGGACGAGAGGATAACAAGCTTTCTGAAAGTTATATGTCGTCAACCTTGCGCAATACTGACAGAAGGATTGTCCCATCTTGGTAGGATACAGATAAGGCGTCTATCACAGGTGTTAACGGTAAAATGCTGGCCATAGTTTGTCAATTACGAGCAATAGGAGTAAACAACGTTGAGAGAACTGCAATACTGCAAACGCAGCTACGAATTACTTCGTTAAAGTTTATCCTCAGGATGCAATGCTTGATCATAGAAATATTACAGTTATAATGCACTACGCTGATGATAAGAAACGCAAGCACACGAAGAAGATTAGATAGATGGATGAAGTGATAGCATTTCTCTACTCCTAGCGTTCCTCACGGTTTTCATCAATGATACCAGCCATTTTCAACAATTCCTTGTCAATGGAATTATCCGATTGTCGGATATTGAGCCCAGCACGCCGTAATGCCTCGCGCTTTTCAAATGCCCATTCTTTTTCTTGTAATGCTCTTGCCTTGCTGTTTCCGAGACCAAAGACTTCAACAGTGATGGTTTCGAACGAATAGGCAAAGCTCTTGCGTTTTGCAGAGTTTTCAAACGTAGGTAGAGGGGGATAAAGTGTTTGGGCATAACAGCCTTTCTGGAGGGTATTATCCATAGTGATCGCAAGTGACGACATCTCCTTCGTTGGAGGATGGGCCAGGCTTGATGTCCCGCCAAATCCAATCCCGAAATCATCACGACAATATACGTATTGATTGTTACGCTTCGTTGGTCTGAACACCTCGAAAGTAGGCGAAAGCTCAAAAAGAAAACATGCTTCATCTCCCCAATATTGTTTGCTAGTTTTCCAAGGTTGTGACACCAAAGCTCCAATAACAATCGTAGTGGAAACGTCGTAGCTATCTATGGCAACGTCTGCATTGGTAATATCCGCGTGGATTAAGAGCAATGTAGGTCCTGGATATTTAAACACATGACTCTCGAAGCGGTTCATGGAAAAGCCATCTTTACTACTGGAGTACAGTCTGTGCCACTCTTTACTTTGAAGACAATTTTCAGGCAAACACCAGGATAGTAGCAAGCAATACGTGCGATCAAGGATATCAGAAATATCAGGAGTAGAGATAGTAGCTTCAAATAGAACAATATCGGACACTGCGCTGAGCGAGTGTTGAGTGCACATACCGAACCGACTGTAGATAAAAGACTGGAACGTCTTGAATAGATGAGGTGCGTTCCGATTTTTCCATGTAAAAAATTGCTGTGCAGATACACAGGGCAAATTGTCATTGTCGCTGTTGGATAAATTGCAGGATGGAATGGATGCTACTAGTCTCTCTGCAGATGCTCGAATACGGTGGTAGTCGAGTTCCTCTTTTTTTGCGATAATGTTGTCTTCTTTTTCCATTTCGGCAATCCATAGCAACAAGACAAAGAAATCAATGAGGTCATGACAGGATATTTTTAAGCCTCCATCATCATCCGTTGGTTTGGTATCAGTGTCCTCAAGATCGAAGTCGTCGAATTTGATACCCAAATCCGCTAACGATAGACCACTTGTTGTAGCGACTTTTACTTCCACTTCTTCTTTCTGTTCTTCTATTTCACGTGCACTCACTTCGTGCGTATCACACGGTGGAGGCGGAATAGCTAATGATTCAAAGAATAAATCATCGAAAGGGGGACCATCTTCTTCCTGGTCCATCTTTCCCGTGGCTAAGACAAATGCTGTGATGAAAGCATCAAGTGTTAGGGGAACCGCGCCTACGATAGCACAATTCGGATAAGAGGCTAGATAGGAAAACAGCTTGAATAAGAGCACGCCGGCCGGTTCAATGGCTGCAGGCAAATCTAAATGATCCTAATATTAGAGTGAGAAATGTGTAACTCTTCTTTATGCATTCCGGCCTACAAAGAAACGTTTTGCTTCTATACATTCGAAATTATCGGAGACCGTGGATTTCAAGTCATCGAAGACTTGATGTAAGGAATACAGTTCAATACGTTTAAGCTTCCGCTTAACGCTATAATATCCTGAACGAGGACGCACAATATGTGAATGTCTTGCATGCGTTGTTGTTGCCGATAATGAATTGACAGCTAAGTGTTTTTGGTCACCGGGTTTGGTCGAATGAGATTGGCCCATGTTAACGTTTGCCTCCAGTGAATTGTCGCTAGAGTTCTAGTGAATTCCTTATCGGTGACTGTTACACTGATGTGGATATGCAAAACGCAATTGCGGTTTAAGACAAGGTAAGACGCGCCACGTAGGTGATCAAGCTAAAATTTACACGAAGTTACTGTTTCAATTGCATTGTCAGCAAAGTCCACGTATATGGATAATAAAGGGACGTTTATGAGCCGTGAAGAGCAGAATGTCCTCGCATACCATGTCGTAATTCACCCTCCAGATATTGTATAGACAAGCATATAGAACAATAATCATGCTAAATTTATGCGCGGATTTAGGATAAAAGAAACAGAAATTATGATAACCACATAAAGTATTCACTATATCAAGGACAACAACCAAGCATTTGTGAACAGTTATTCGTATTAACAAAAGCGGCCGAAGGGTATGCCGTATTTAAGGCACTTATGTAAAATGCTAGCTATATGACGGTGCTATCGAGGTCAAAAAGTGAAATGCCATGCATAATACGTCTAAATGCACGTATATATGCTTCATGCATTTATATGTTTATACTGCTACGTTGTCTGGGGAAAGACAATCTCTTCAGATCTGCACCAACAGGCCTAGGACAAACCGTGCTGTTTGAGGTGAAACAATTGTATCTGATCGCTAAAGCAACAATATCACGGAAACATACCATAACCTGTCAAAGCCTGGTTTGTTTTTTGAACGTTCTTAAGGATCAGGGAACCAGGAATAACAATGGTTACTATATGTAGTCATCACAAGTTGCAGTTTTATCAAAGTTCGTTCCTCAGGATCAAAGTGTTTACAGTGGTCATGACATCGGTATGCGTCACTAAAGACTTGTTTACTAGCGTGATTCAAATCGTGCGAAATATTTTTTTCTTAAAACAGCATTACCAACACTGTATCCGAGTGCTCTGTAGCACCATGCTGCTTGATAACGTGTAAAGTTAATAATAGGTTAAAGGCACTATTAGCACTTTCTGGAGAATAGACTTCAGCCTGACTATATTTAGTGCTTTTTTATTGTGCTACTGATGCTTTGTATCAGCGACACACTATCATATACAGAGATGAACTGCTGAACCTCCTTCACAACAGTAGACAGAGTTAAATAGAATATGAGCCTACTTAAGGAAATACTGCGACATGGTCTAAGTTTAATGGATGTAATAATTGGTCCGTAAATTCTTGTGAATTGAGACAGATCTGGTTATAACGGGCCCTATGGTAACAAGCAATACGTGTGCTTGTAAAGGAAACTTGCAAAGAGAGAATCTCCATATCTCGGCCAGAGAATGCTATGAGCTCTTATTTCGCAACAAAGCTCTCGCACCTTGTTGTATGAACCTTATTCATGGCGTCGATATTGAATAAATTCATGCAGGAGTAACCACATCAAAAACTATCTGAGTAGATGTTCACAGCAAGTCTACATTCAGGTTTTCCTTACATGGACCGTCTTTTTCGGATTTCATGCTTACGAACGAACTTTATTATGGACTACTTACTGCTGGTTGCAAAGAGCTTTATATGAGCTATGCTCTCGATCAAAGGTGGTGCAGCTAAAATAGAAGACATCGTGGTAGCACATCGTACTGAAAGCTTTGATCATACATAGATAGGACATGGACCAGTACCTGTCAAAGCATCGGACCGTAGCTATCTAGGTATGATATTAGTTAATTGACTTCAAACAAACAGTGAATGCTCCAATCTATGGTGAGATGGCCAAGCTGGTCAAGGGACGCAAGCGGATATGGCCGATGCTCACGCTGACAATGATTTTCTACACGGTTCATGACTTGTCCTCCATGCCGTATGACATTGCGAAATATACCATGCCACATGCGATAGGGATGTTCAATGTCACTATGAACACCTCATAAATTTTCTCAGGCATGAAAGAAAACAACGGTGGCAGAACAGCTGAATCGACCAAAGAAACACAGAATCTGATAGGATACGCATCTTCACATAGAACCCTTCATATGTTTACTTTCCCAGTATGTATCCATATTGCTCTCGCTGCGTGTCCTCCACCTCTGGAACGTCAGCTCATAACTTGGAGTCCCTTAGAAATGACGGGAAAGCTACCCAAAAAAGCAAAAACAAGACATGCCAAATGAAAGTAAGCCCTTTCTTTTTCAAGTCGTATTTGACGTCTTTGAGAAACGAGCTCCTGATGACCGACGCGTATAAATATATGATCATACTTTTTATCGCTGCTCCCTCACAAAACAGAAGTCTTTGCGAGTGGAAAATATATAGCATCTATGTTGGTTATCCCAGCTATAATTATTTCCATAAATGCAAATATCCGTACGTGTAATAAACATATCGGCCAATGCTGAAGGAGGCAGTAGTAACACCTTGCGCATATGAGAGAAAGAGGGAAAAACACATTGAGATGTTCGGCTAAGAAAAAGCCTAATACAGATTGAACAGTGCATTCTCTCGAGTCACATTCCTCGCTCTCGTCTGTTGTCCGAGAGAGCCGTTCTTAATCAATCCCCCTTTTTTTGTTAACTTTTTCGCGCCAAAGAAAAAAAAAATCCGAATACACCATTGTTCATGGTGTCATCATCTACATTTGACCCGTCGAACCATTACATATCATTTCATTTATTTGCCTTTTAAGATCACATCGTAGATTTATTTGTTTCTTCTCTTCACGATTCATACTTGTCGCCATGCCATCGTATAGTCCTGTCCTCAATACCATTGCCTCTCCTTCTCCACAACGACGGTTTCTGAAAACTGCACAGGGATCCACGCAAGGATCCAAACTACAACCGTCTCCAGCCACTTCTCCAGGCAACCGTCGACGAAAAGACATCGGCGATTATTGGCTAGGAAAAACACTAGGTAGAGGGTCGTCAGGTACGACGCTGCATTCTACGGATAATTTTTTGTTTTAATCTACAGGGAAACAGGTCGTGTCAAGCTTGGTATCCATAAGATCACAGGCGAAAAGGTTGCTGTGAAAATTATCTCTAAATCCCACTTAGCTTCCAACGCGTCCATAGAGCGCGCTGTGAAGCGAGAGATCGCCGTGATGAAACTGATTAACCATCCTAACATCATGAGTCTCATTGACGTCATTGATCTTGCCGACTCACCTAACTTGTAAGTTTTTTTCTAAGTCGCTGTATGGAGCGAGTTAAATCGTTGGCGGTAGGTACCTGATATTGGAGTATGTCCAAGGCGGAGAATTATTTGAATACCTCGTCTCCCAAGGCCGCCTACCGGAGCATGAAGCGCGTAAATATCTACAACAGATAATATTTGGTCTAGACTACTGTCACCGACATCTAATATGGTCAGCAAGTTGCGTGTTCGTTTTTATTGAAGCTAAATCCTTTTGCCGTAGTCATCGAGATTTAAAACCTGAAAATTTGTTGCTGGATAAGGACAAGAATATTAAGATCGCTGACTTTGGGATGGCATCGTTGCAACCAGCTGGCTCATTGCTGGAAACTAGTTGCGGGTATGTGTCCAAAATGACCGTTTGCCTCAGGCTAAGATTATCCAGATCCCCACATTATGCAAGTCCCGAGATCGTCAATGTAAGTGACGGTGTGCGGTTTAAGTCTAAGTAGCTGATATGTGGTTAAAGGGAGTCCCGTATGACGGTTCTGCATCTGATATATGGTCTTGTGGTATCATATTATATGCATTGATATGCGGACATCTCCCATTTGATGACGATAATATCCGCCAACTACTGAATAAAGTCCGTACGGTTAATATGGTGAACCTTGAAACGAGACTAACTCTTATAAACCCAAATAGGTCAAACTCGGGAAATACAGCATGCCTGATCATATTTCGTATTCTGCACGCGACTTGATCCAAAAAATTCTAGTGATTGATCCGGAGAAGCGATTGACGGTAGGGAGCACGAGAGAGGGGAGACCTTGACTTCATTTATCTTACAATTATTAACGTAAAAAAATAGATGACAGAAGTACAGGCGCACCCGTGGTTTACCGCGGACCCTCCAGTAAACCCAACGATTTTGCCAGATCCACCAACAGCGGAAGAAATTGGACGCCCAGTAACTGACGCCTCGGAAATTGATGACAGAATTCTCGAAACTCTCAAGGATCTCTGGACGGATCTTACAGAAGAACAAGTGAAAGAAGCATTGCTTAATGACGAGTAAGTAATCACCTGTGTTCTATATATAATTTATACATCACGAAGATATAATATGCAAAAGGTAACATATGTGTTGCTACAACGTCATGCGAGCAAGTACTGGGAAACTGAGCGTGACGATGATATTCGAACAGGTAGCCTAAGAATAAAGATAGAGACGGTCATATTGACTTTCAATGTTGATAACTAGGTGCCTCACCTATGAAAAAGCGTCGACCAGCTAGCATTTGTGTAGGCACGTCTAGTAAAGAACAATTCCCAGGGCTCAACGAGATGATACTGAAAATTGCGGAACAAGAGAAGACATCAGCTGGAAATATCTCGCCTGGAATCCAGAGACATTCAGTTCAACCGCGGTCTAAACCTGATTGCAGTACATTACATCCGTTGAAAGAAAACGTGCCACCCCCAGTACCACCCAAACCGCTATTCATGCGTGCAGTGGCTTTACCCAGCGATTCCGCAGGACAAGTCCTACCACCTTCCACACCTAGACAGCCTCGAGCGACCATGTATGTACCACGTCAAGAACAACTTCAGGCGCAACGACCATGGTAAAAATAGAACTGCATTCTAGACTTATTGTGGCTAAATCGTGGTTAAAAGGCATGCACCATGTACGGCTGCACCATCACCCCATCGCCGTAGATCTTCGACAAGGAGCATAGCGCGCTGTCCTAATGGATTCGCTAATCCTTATTATATCCAACCTCCGCAGCAGCCTTTCTTCTTTCCATCCTCTCCTCAGCAACAGCAGCATATGAACGTGACTCATATGCTATCCCCCCGCGTCATTTCTGGTAGCACATTTAGTCAATCGATACGATCTTCGTTTTGTTGTCAGCAGCAGCAACAACAACAACAACAACAACAACAACAACAACAACATATCCAATGTATTTCATATACGAATCCATGTCATTGTCACCATTCAAACTGTTCTCCCGATATCCGCCTTCCTAATCATGATAATTCCTCGAAATTAAACAGGCTCATGCATTTTTGGCCACGCAGTAACAAGGTCGAGTCTGTAAACGGGTACTCCGTACCTTCTTCCCCACAGCAGCCTATCAATCCGTCACACGTTTACTGTATGCTTAACCGGGAAGCAGTGGAATCTAGTTCATCTTATTGGAGCAGTAACAACACCCACAGCTTAGATATTCCCCAGGGTGGTCATAGCAGGAACACGTGGCAGGGCTCACCCCTGATGCACCCTTACGTTCATATGTCTCCTCCCTCACCTACTCCTCCGTCTCCAGTATCTTACTGCAGGCATCCGCCGCAAGCGCCTCACCACCAAAATGCCCCGGGATCCAGTCAACGCTTGTCTTCCTGGTTGCCTGGACTTTTCCACTTTAAACAACCAAAGGTAATTGATTGATACATATATACATTCACACATATGCTACATTGTAGATTTGTTCGATTGATTGTCCTGCTAGAGACGAACGTGAAGCTGTGTGCAAAATAGCTTTTGTTCTGCAAGAAGTGAGTATATTGCCTTTTTCCTTCCTCAGCTTCTCAAAGTCACTATATCTTCTCCATTCTGATGTCATACCTACTTTTTCAACAGTGTATGGAAGGGTCTATTGTGGAACGAAAAGATCATTACGGTCACATAAGAAGAAAGGGTGAAATGAAGTTTATGACTGGTAAATGGCAAGAAGACGTTCTGTTTTCAGATGATTTATAGAACGACTTGTTCTGTTTAGTCAACAAACCCGTTTTATTACGCTTCAAGCTGGAGTTTGGCCCTCATCAAGTTCTAAATAGAACATGTATCATACGAGCGAACTTTATCCAACAACAAGGTACAACCGTTTTGAGACTAAACACGAGGTACTTATCTTTTGCTAATCGGTACGATTTAGGGGATGCCATGGCCTTGACGGCTGCTGTTAAAATGATAGAAGAAGCAATCCACGCATACGAGCAAGGTGCAGATTACTTTCTTTGCTAACAAGCTAGACTCTGCGTTATACCAAGTCTTAAGTGCTATAAAGCCGAATAAATTGAATTGGCCCGCTAAAATGAACGCTGATTGAATAAGTCTCTGCAAACTCTGCACCAAAAGAGAGACTGACTCTTCGGCCCTTTTATATTTACTCAAATGATTTAGCGAAAAGCAAACGATGCGTTCTAGAATAGAATGGTCTGAAATAAAACATGTATTCACAGCATATACAACAGGCGGGGAGATGTGGAGGAAAAGATATGGTCAGTTCATGTTCTCGATAATGCTACAAAGGGTTGATTTATCTAATGGTATGTAAAACACCTCTGTACCGTCTACCAGGCGTTTTGAATTGATAATTTTGTGATCACGGAATTCGGTAAGCTGTGACCGCAACGCCAAATCAGTGGATACGTAGAATTGCTCGCGGCAAAGTTGATAATACCGATGGTAAGAAAGTCCAGTAGATTCATTTCCACGCCCATGTTCGTTACCCGACATCTCCATTTCAATCAATTGATTTTCCGCCAGTATGCGGAACACTCCACGAGCATTGCTTGTCAAAGAGGCTAAGACGTAGCGTACACCACGAGCACCACCAACTTCACCTGTGCGAGTCAACAACGAGTTCTCGAAACTGGTTTCTACGATATAGTCGTCAAATGTAGTAGCATCATGCCAAATCCAATTGAATCGGCTCGCTTTGACGTTATCCCACAAAAGCCCACTGTTGATATGGTCTACAGATCCAATGACATGAATGTTGGGTGCATTGGCTAGTATAGACAAGGCGGTTTGGGTCCGTTCATTGCGAAGGTTCATTCCATCAATGTTATGAATAGCCAAATAGAGACGATCAAACTTCCGATCCTCCCTTGAGAAATAATCGCATACTAACGCCACTTGGTCCTGAATTTGCCCAGTCGCAGTAAGATCTAAAGCATGCACTAATATCTTGATTAGAATGTCTTTGATGGTGATAGTGGGGAAAAAGCCGTTGATAACAACAACAGGTCCATCTGTTAACATCGTTTGCACAAAGCTGTTCAGCAAGCGTCGTTTAGATCCAAAACCGTAGAACAATAAGTTAAATCCAGCATGCATCTCAAAAAACCACTGTGAGAAATGCTGTTCATGCATCATTTGAAGCGTGTCAATATCGTTCTTATGTTTTTTCGGTGCTGCTGCCAATATGTCGTGAAACTCTTTCGGTTCCAACACTGCGAGCTTTGAAAGGGTATTATTTGATGTCTTAGAAGACCCGTGTAAATCCTGAAAATATCGTTCGTAGCCTTCTTTTTCCTCCACCTCTCGTTCTTCTCCATCATCGTCGTCGTCATCGCTTATTTGATCGTCATCCTCTTCATCTTCGCTTTGTTGATTATCGTTCAGTAATTCTACTTGTCGCTCAATCCGCCGCCGTTTAGCGTGATCCATTGAAGATTTATCCGAATGATGGTCTTTCTTTTTCGATCGCTTTCGCTTTCTTGGAGTTTCTGCTTTTTCCCTTTCGTCCGGTTCCTGTGTATCCTCCATTGCTTTCTTCATCATGGACCCTTTTTTGGACGTAAAACCGAACATAACTTTGCCGCTTAGGTCTTTATTTTCTTTATCAGCAGTGTCGTCATCATCGAGTTCACCGCCATGAATGTCTTTCCGAAGCAATATTGCATCGTCTGTATCTGTATCGCCTGTCTTTTTGGTCTCATTCTGTGTTTTCTTATTGTCCACTGTCAGTCCAAGGTCCGCGATCATCTCTACGCCTGTTCTCCTCGTCTTCCGTTGTCTTATTTTACGCTGCTTTGCAAGCGCTTGCTCTGCTTGTGACGTTGCCGAGTCAACTATACTAACAATGTGCGTCGGAATTTCTCTATCGTCTTCAACTTTTATCTTCATGTTGGAATGCTCTTTAGGAATTCGCACTGTTGCTGGCAGCCATGATGCTTAAATGCGCCAATTGTAAACTGAAGTGGCTTAGCTAGGTGGCATCAAAGCATGATCGCTTCCTCGACATATAACTGTTTGTTGCATAACAATTGGCGTTAATTGACAAAACAAAATTCGCGGCATGTGGAAATAATATATATAAGAGTATTGTGTACACATTGCTTCCCTAGGATAATGGTTTCTTATTTATCCTGATGATATACAATCGGCATCTGCCTCGATATAAGTTGGTCAATACCATGCTGACGTGCTTGCTATTCAAGCAACGAAGAATGACAAGTGTACAAGTCGCTCACAGTGATACTAAAGATCGCAAAGTGCTAGTTTACAGTAAGGTAGCAATTGTCTATGCAACAATGTTTTTAGATTTATTTTATGCCTTATTATATGTGCTATTGTCATTTCTTGCTGTTCATCTTATCCAAATCCTCTTGCTTGTAGAAGTGTGGTGCCACTATAGTAAATGAATATCAGACTTTAAAGTTCAACGTAGTTACGCAATTACTTACATTGAACCAACCACTCTGGCTTGATTTCCATCACTTGTCTCATGTATTCTTTTCCGGTTAATACCAACTCAAAATAGAGAGCCCATCGTGGCTTTTTTTCCAACATGCTACTGCTTGGATGTATGTACACCGTTTGATTTTGCTTAACAGTACGATAGGAATCACCGGACTTGCTCAGTCGAGCAGCGTTGAAGAAAAACCCGGATGTAATAGCCTAACACGATTTTAGTGTGTAATGGAAGTAAACCAGTCTGTACCTTTTGGATTGGTGTAACATCTCCTGGATCTGGATTGCTAACCAGTGGAACCTCCACTCGATCCAGTAATAGCACCAACTGATCACGAACGTTACGTACCCGATCAAGCGTTCTATGCTGAATGAAATTCTCGTAGCACCATTGGATAGAATAGTCGGTATCAACCCATTGATTCCATATATTAAGTAGGGTTAAGTGATCGCCACCAGGCTGCACAAGATTTTGATGTGCAGTGTCTGCCAGTAACTTTTTGTCCTTTGGTCGATACAATAACGAACTTTGCTCTGACAACATTGCACAAATAGATATTACTTCTTCGGTACAGTTGTATTTTTCGGCTGTAATGATCGCTTTAGACAATGTAGGATCCATGGGAAATTCTGCCATTCGCCGGCCTAATTTGGTCAAGTCTCCTCGATCATTTAGAGCGTGCAACGCATAAAGCTGATCTAGTGCACGTATCATCGTATCTTCCATGGGTGGATCCAAAAAGTCAAAGTTCAGCAAGTCATTAACACCCAAGCTCTGGAGAATAACAAATAAAATACTGTAAGGAGGCGATGTAAAAGAGTAAAACCCAGCTTCTCACCTTCAATAACAAAATGACGCTGGATAGGTTGACTCTTTGAATTTCCGGAGTTGTGTTTTCATCCATTTCATTGTAGAAAGCCCATTGCGTAAACAATCGGAAACATTTTCCTGGACCGGTACGACCAGCACGACCAGCACGCTGAGTAGCGGAAGCACGCGATGCAGGCACCACTGTAAGAGCTTCCATGCCAGTTCGAGGATTGAAGGATTTTTGTTTGGTGAAACCAGGATCAATGACAAAGGTGATACCATTAACGGTAATGGAAGTTTCTGCGATATTGGTTGCTAAAATGACTTTTCGAGCTCCTTCCGGTGTAGGTTCAAAGATTCTGGACTGCATATCGGATGGTAGATTTGCGTAAATCGGACAGATAATTAACTCTCCGATTTTACTCCCAAGTGCTTTGCAAGCCTGTGTCAACCCCTCCTGGGCGGCTTCAATTTCGTCTTGACCCTTCAAAAAATGCAATTAGAGATTGTATCCATTTTTCTATCAGTTAACTTACAGTCAGGAAAACAAGTATATCGCCTCTACCTTGAGTTACATGAATTGTGAGGACTTGTGTGATGGCTGCACGTAGATAGTTTGCTTCAGGTGCTTTTGTGTAATAGATTTCGACCGGGTATGGTCTCCCTGGGATATTGAAAATCGGCGCGTCATCGAAATATTCTGAAAATTTCTGAGCATTCATTGTCGCACTTGAAATCAAAAGCTTGAGATCCGGTCGAAAACGAGCGATATCCTAGACAAATGTAAACAATAAGCTGACTGACAACTCCCCATCGTACCTTAATTAGCCCAAAGAGGATATCGGTGGATAATGTTCTCTCGTGCGCTTCATCAATGATCATGCAGCTGTAGGAGTCCAGATCGGGTTCTGTCATGAATTCTCGGAGAAGCATACCATCGGTCATGTATTTGACTACTGTTTTCTCAGTGGTACAGTCTTCGAAACGGATGCTATAACCAACTTCAGAACCTAAATGGACGCCCATCTCCTCGGCCACACGTGCTGCCACACTCATGGCTGCCACACGTCGTGGCTGTGTACATCCAATCTTTTTCCCGTTCTTAGTGAATCCGGCCTCGTAGAGGTACTGTGGTAACTGCGTAGTTTTTCCGGATCCAGTCTCACCAACGATAATCAACACTTGATAATCGTGGATCGCTTGGATCAGTTCATCACGATATTCAAATATAGGTAGGGATTTCCGTGTTTCTTCAATCGTGCGTGCTTTACGCTCTGCCTCGTCAATTCGCTCCATGAGTTCTGCGTCCTTGCTATCCGTGTCATTCATTTTAGCGGCTAGCACAAAGTCAATTTTTTGATCCTCATCGAACACATAATCATAGTCATCCTCGGCGGCGGCCTTTTCTGTTCGCGCAGCCGACTTTTGTATTTGTAACTGTTCCCATTGATCGTGCTCTGACACGAATTTTTCTTCTTCTTGATACCGTTGATATAATGCACTCTCCTTCTTTTTTCGGTCAATTTTGCCTTTTTCCGTGATATAATCTGGTTACAGTTTTGTTAGCCCAACGATCATACCTTGCAGCTGTATTCATACCTTCAGGCATCATATAGGCATCCTCCTTGGTGTCAATATTGCGCATGGATTCTGAAAGCTGAAGCACTTGCTTTTTGTATTCATGCTGAGCAATTTCTCTCTTTGTCAATCTTTGACCGCGAAACAGATATTCTTCATCTTCAATTTCTTTCCGAAGCAGTTCCAACTGTTGTTGTTCACGTAGTTTCAAATATTCTTGGCGTGAACGTTCGCGTATTGATGGTAGTGCTTCTTGTCTCGCCTCCTTATCATCTGCTAAATTCCTTCTTTTCCGTGCTTCACTACCTTCCTTCGAAGATCGATCCTCAACCATTTTCTTCGTCTTTTCTTTGTCCTTTTCTTTAATGCGTTCAGCAAGCTCGTCACGTTCCTTAATATCTCTTAAGCGTTCCATCTCTTTATCATCCTCTTCCTGGTCTTTTGCTTCATCCTCTATATTGCGTGGTCAGCTCACGAATGAGAACTCTCTCCATTCCTTGATTTACTTACCCTTCCTACGCTTTCGTTCTCTCTCGGTCGTAGTAATTTCGGTGTCATCATCACTACCCCAACCGCTCTCTTCTCTTTGTTTACGGCGAAGTTTCTTCTCTTTTTTTCGTAGTCGTCGCTCTTCATCTCGATCTTTGAGATCTTCATCAGGTTCTTCAAGTATGGTTTTAAATGACTCATTTGCTTTCCTTAATTTCGCTGCTTCCTTTTCCTCTTTCTTCCGTTGCGCTTTTGCTGCGGCTGCGGCTGTTGCTGCTGCTGAAGAAGAGGTTTTATGCGGTACTCGTGCGAACAACTCTTGTGCAAAGCGTCTCGTAGCGTCACTAGGAGGAACTCCAGCCCCTTGCAACGAATTAAATAGTGCGTCTGGTGTCTTTGCCTTTTTCGCTAATAGATAATTCTCAATAGGACACTTAGATCGCACCCTTCATTTCTTACCAGTGGCTATAATGAATTCTACCATTGTTCTCTCGGACATGCCGAAAAGCTGTAATAATATTGCATTAGTAACTGTGCATGTAGAGCAGTAAGATCAACAATTATCTAACCTGCATGGCGTTGTCCGACACCCACGATGTTAAGTCCATACGTTATTTGATCGTAAATGGGAAGGAGAGGGAAAGGACAGGGAATTTGACCTCTTTGGAGGCACCCGTGACTTGAGAGTGTGCGGATTTTAAAATCGGCTCTGCCAATGCAAAAAGTGGTTTGCCAAGAAGCTTTTCTGCACACAAGGCTCGACATGGTTTCTTTATGGTGGAGTCAAACCGTTCTCAATGAACAAATCGGTAGGCATAGAAATAGCTTCCTTGCCAAAGAGATTGCTAAACCTCACTTTTTCTAGAAAAAGCAACCTCAGAACTACTTCCTGCAGGTCAAGAAGATCTTTCTCTTCATTTAGAAATAAGTGATCAGATACGAAGCAAAAAGGTTAATGCCAAGGATGCTATGCGAGCATTGAAGAAACGACTGCTCCATAAGAATCCTAACGTTCAGCTTTTGGCCATTTCGGTGAATACATATGGTTCCTGAAAATGCCAATGTCTGACAAATAGGAATAGCTAGTGGACACTTGCGTTAAGAATGGAGGAAATGCATTTGTACGAGAAATTTCTAGTCAGGAGTTTATGGATGAAATCGTGTCCCTTATAAGATCTCCGGTAGGGTAGCTGGTGGTTCATCCTATATATACCTTACGGGGTTTGAACAATAGACAAGCAACACGGATGTGAAAAATAAGGCACTATTAGTTATCCAAACATGGGGTATAGCAGCAAAAGGCAAACATGAGATCAATCGCATGACAGAAGTCTACGATCTGCTGAAGATGGAAGGTCAACCCTTCCCGGACATCAAGGAATCCATTAACCCGATATTTTTGGAAACTTCAGCTGTGCGGTATATTATTGTTATCAAAATCTGGCTACTAACAGACAAACTCGTGTAGGCACCAGAATGGACAGATTCAGATGTTTGCGAACGTTGTCGCGTAGCATTTACTCTAACAAACCGCAAGGTGCGATTCGCCGCTCCTGACAAATACTGAGTATGCTTAATGTCTTGTGTTTTTGTACGTAGCATCATTGTCGCCAATGTGGAGGAACGTTCTGTCAGCTTTGTTCTTCTAAAAACCTACCGTTACCTCATCTTGCAATTAACGAGGCAGTTCGTGTGTGTGATGGATGCTATACCAAACTGAACACAGAAAAAGTAAAGAGCAAAACTCAGCTATCCAATCGCTCAGATTCATCGAATACAACATCCGATACCAACCGAATCGCAGCAGAGGACGAGCAGTATGATGACGATATGAAGAAGGTTATTGAACTGTCGTTGAGAGAGGCTGAGCAGACAAAAAGGGCATCTAGAGATACGGTAGGCCAAGGATCCACCTCTGTACATGATAGGCTTACTTGTCGTAGCCACAGGGAACGGATAATGGCGATTTGATTGCCGCAAATGCTGACCTGGCTGCTGCTATAGCCGCATCTCTGCGAGAGATGGAAATTGCGACGCCACCACCAACTAGTGGTTACGAATCGAAACATACGATTGATGAAAATGACGTATCTCCGGTTGAAAAAGAAAAGATAGAATTATTCTCAACATTGATGGAACGTGCTTATGTCGCGGGGACTGATATTAGGAGTGATTTACATATCCAAAATTTGCACAAACAAGTTGACAGCCTGCAATCGAAACTTGTGACTAATTTGGATAAAACGATCCGTAAACATTGTAGGTTTAACGGAAAAGCTCATGTATGTCTCTAATGTTTCGTTTACCAGTGGCATTGGTTGAAATCCACCGAAAGTTAGACTCAGCAGTGAGAACGTTCGATCGCATATTGGAGGAGCGCATTGCCGGAGCATATAATCGTACCCAGCAAGTGAGCACGCCGTTGGCCACGGATGTCTCTCGGTCCGTATATCCTAATGTTCCCGCGGAGAATCAGAATAATGCCAACTCGTTAGCATATCCAGACCTCCATACAGAAGCATTTGTTGGTACCGCGCCTCCGATTGAGCAGTTACATCACGGCGATTACCCTGCTAAACCTGTTGGGAGGCCTGATTTTGGAGTGTCACAAGCCTATGCTCTTCCAGACATTCAGCCGTATATTTCAACCTCGCAAGCACAATCGGCAGGATTTCAAAGTCATTCACAGCCAGCTGCCCATCAATGTCACCCATCAAGCGCAGATGTTGCCCCGCTTATTGATCTTTAATTAATTTTAATTGAATATAGGATACGTTTAAACGGATGATCGCTTGCTATCTGTATGTCTAGCCAGTTAATGTATCTGGTAGTTAATAAACAACATGTATTACCATGCCATATCTGGTTGGCATTGGTCTACAAGAAAGCAGGATGAATAAAGAAAATGATACCTTTCTGTCTTGCAAATGGCAAATACAGGTTAGTCACTTTATTTGACCATATAACATTATTTCGCAGAAAATAATTTCGCAAACTACGAAAATCAAAGTCGCAGTCCATTGCAATTGAAATTTATATATGCACCTGGCATTCGCTTGGCGGAGAGATGGGTATGGCGTCGACAGTTTTCAGACAGATATGTAACAATGATCAATTCAAATCTCTTATAACACGACGATTAATATGATTTGTTAGCGTCAAGCTCAGTTTCCAAAATGCGCCAAGTGAATTTGCTAGATACAACTTTAATTTTTAGAAATAAAGTACAAGGTTGAAAATGTATGCGTTATACGTGTGCATTTGCTTGTATCCGTTTTAATCGTTTCGTCTGCTGCATGAAAGGGTAGTAACCGATCCCCATGGGATTTCGGAAAGGGCGCTGGGTCTCAGGGCATTAGCGGTCACGTTAATGTGACTGACCCTTTAATGTTGTTTTTTCCTCGCACCTTGCATTTCACCAAGCTACGAAAACTATGGCTGCTATACTCGAGAAGGTTGCGAAGTGGGCGATTCCGGTTGGTCTTGCCGTTGGTGGCATTCAATCGGCCATGTACGATGGTAAGCTTTGGAAAATGAATGTCACTTCTCATTGTACTTACGCTTCTTGCAGTTCAGGGCGGTTACCGTGCAGTCATTTTCGACCGTATCCAGGGTGTGAAGACCGAGTCTGTGGGTGAAGGTACCCATTTCCTGATCCCCTGGCTCCAGCGTGCAATCCAGTTTGACGTTCGCACCAAGCCCCGCAATATCTCCACTACCACAGGTTCCAAGGATATGCAAATGGTTTCCTTGACTCTTCGTGTCCTTCATCGCCCTGAGCTCAAAGAGCTTTCCAGCATTTATCAAAATCTTGGCTTGGATTACGATGAGAGAGTTTTGCCCTCTATTGGTAACGAAGTCCTGAAGGCTATTGTCGCCCAATTCGACGCCAGTGAGTTGATTACCCAACGTGAGGTTGTCTCAGCAAAGATCCGTGAGGAATTGTATAAGCGTGCAAGAGAATTCAAGATCTCATTGGAGGATGTCTCTATTGTGAGTACTGGAAATTAGTTTGATCATTCGATATTAAGCGCTTGCGTTGTAGACCCACATGACCTTCGGTAAGGAATTTACGAACGCTGTCGAACAGAAGCAGATTGCCCAACAGGAAGCCGAACGTGCCAAGTTCATCGTTGAACGTGCTGAGCAGGAAAAGCAAGCTGCCATTATCCGTGCTGAGGGTGATGCTCAGGCTGCCGAGATGATTTCCCAGGCCCTTGAAAAGGCTGGCGAAGGGTAAGTAAATTGCTGAAGGTTTCATCTCCTGGTATTAACACTGCATATAGTCTTGTTGCATTCAGAAAGATCGAAGCATCAAAGGACATTGCACAGACCTTGTCTAACTCGCGCAACGTTACTTATCTTCCCAGCAACAAGGAGGGCAATGGCAACCTCCTCCTTAACGTCCCTGTTTAAACTATCCGTTCGAAAAAGAAATATAATATAAATAAAGGTGTACATTTAGAATGCCGTAATATTATGACGGCAGTATCCTGGTTAAATGGTACTTGTTGGCCGTGATATTACTGATTTATGGAAGCTAATGTAAAATCTGATCGTTAATTTTCGTATGCATTTCTAAAACAGCGGATATGATTTGTCGGTAGTCTGTGCTATGTTTCTACTATCAAAGGTGCATCTTCATCATCCTCCTCTTCTTCTTCGTTGTGCTGAACATTCCACTTAAATTTGGTTGCAAGGAATAGTTCAAGTTCCTTTAACCTGGAAACCAATGCTTGGTTTGATTGAGGGATGTTGTCACCTAAAGTCTGTAATATAATGAATTTGGTCAGTTATCACACTTGGATCCTTTCATTATATCTCACCTTAAGTACAGTGGCAAGGAAATTATTTTCAGTTAAAATATCATGGAAAAAATCTTCTGGGCATTCATCTAGCTGACACTCCAACGTTTCTATTGTCCATCACACATTAAAAACAGGCAAAGCAAGCGCAAGTACTCACCAATAAAATCAATAAATAATGATGGTTTGTTGACGATCAGTGACTGGCAGCAGCATAATAATTGAACCAGCTGCTTCCACTGATTAAATCCTGAAAAATTCTGTGCCATCAGCAGACAGACGAACGCCAACTGTAATTCTCCTAGCATGAGTTTATGATCTACATCAAAAGACAATTAGAAAAGATGTCTGATATTCTAAAGTGGTACCATTGCGATATACACGAGTAAGCAGATCTTGAGCTAGCCATGATTTATCTAAACTCCACCGAGTTATATCCTCTCCTGTGGCTCCTTTCGGAAATGACTGCCGCAGATCAAAAGCTGTAAATTCCATGCCTTCTTCTTTTTCGATATGACGGCCGGCTCGTTTATCTTTAAGTGATAATGTGCTTTCGTCAATGGCTTTGGATGGAAGATGCGATACTCTGCCGTTATTAGGAAGAATCCTTCGAACAAGCCCAGGTGTGATGTAGTTGGTCAGCTTTCTCCACCGTTCATAGTATGTTGCCGGCACCAGCGGGTAAGGGCCCATGTTACGATCAAAATCTCGAATATCTTTGAAAATAAGTCAGTAAGTATATGCTTCATGAGACAAGCATATAATACTCAACTAATTCGATAACGTTCTACCTGATCAGGATCCAGCTCCGATTCGTCTCGCAAATCTTCGGTTTGCGGGTTCCATTCTCGAACAGTGACCTGCGCGCCAATTAACTATATAGCTGACGTCAAAGCGTACCGTTTAACCATACCTCCTTTGACTCGAAATATTTAAAGAATCCCGTGCGTATTCCTTGAATACCCTCTTTGCTTGTTGCACTAGAATCTCCGTCGATTAGAAAACTATTCACGCACAAGTTGAGAAACGCGTACGAGAAATAGACAAAGTGTAATCCTGGAGGAATCAGTTTGATGCCTTTGAACAGAGGGCCGATCGTCCAAGCATTATAATCAATGCCAAATTCGAGATTCGGAGGGGCGTCTAGAAAAAGAAGACATGCACCTTGTTCAAACAATGCGTTGGCTGTTTCTTGATCCATGGGCAAACGAAAACGCTTGTAGACAAATATTACGGGAATTGATAAACTCCGCGCAGCTTTAACTTGGAACTCTTCCTGCAAATTGACCACTCAGAGAAGAGACCATGCACAATATACATTTAACACTGTTAGCACACCACTGCCAGAATCCTTGAAATATTCAAGCTGCTCAATATCTACATCGTAAATAAATACGCTAAAATTTGGCCTAACTAATGGTGACAGACACTCATAAAATGGTGATAGTTATTGTATGTAAATCACTATAACTAAGTGCGTCTAACTTGGTAATACAGCATAACAGTATGCGAGAAAGGACTACACATAGTTGGGAGATTTTTTTGGTATATGTCTATAGGCTTCGCTTTTTGCTATGGGTGAAAATAGCATGTTTTTGATCGTAAAGCTGCGCAACTTGCAGAGTCTCGCTGTGGGTTACTGCATGGAAGTTGCTACCTAATAGTTGGTAATGGGGCAGTAAACTTATGGAAGCGGCGGACAATCCATTGTGTACGCCCAGCATGCCTGTTGATCATCGGCTTACGGTCAAATCTGAACAATGTTTTTTTTCGTTAGAATTGGACTATAAAAGGAGTAAACAATAGAAAAACAATGCTGATATACAGTAAATCAAGGTGCATCATTCCTTACTGTTATTTATTCATACATCTCTGTTTCTATCCGATGAACATTACCGTGAGAACCATCCAAGTCAGTTGCACAATGGCGCTGCGGACCTCGGCCCTCGGACTAAACAATCAAGCAACGTTTAATGATTGATTGACATCCTATTTAGTATGTATTCCCACTAAGTTGCTCTACTCATGCGGAGATCGTATTTTCCTCGTCCGGAATGGAAAGAGAGGAACATGCCGTCTTAGCCGCCAGCACTAAAATAATCTCCCATAGAGTAAACATTTATCATGCGTGCGATGTCGACATATCATGACTTCTGTTTACGTTTTAGGTCTACAGGATGAAAACATGGAGCGCCAATAGCAATGGGACGTTTTCCTCGAAAGATCTAGAATCAAACGGGTTGTTGTTTTATTGTTGCTGCCAGAATCTAATCAAGTGACCGAGCCATGGCTGAGACGGTATGCTTAATGCGCGATGGTCGAGATGTTTTGAGACAAAAGATATGTCGGCGTAAAAATTCCATACAGGTTATTCATAGGATGGATGACGTAAGTATTCAGAATTGTGATGATATTCATCGAGGACCTCGTTATAGATCAGTTTAGCTTTATCGGTCAGCGTAGAAAGCTGAAAGTGAGGGTTATCTCTGACAATCGCTTGAAAGTCAAAAGAAATGTTGTGCATCGTTACTGTGCACTTACTTGTTCAACTGTGTCGTTATATCGGTCAAGTTTAAGTCAAGCACTTTTTCTATAAAGTGACCGATCTCTATATTCTCATGGCTGCCACGAAGCGAATCCACACCTTCACCGTAAGCATACAGGTTAACATCCACCGCACTGTGGCCGTGAGTAGCCCACTAAAATCAATTTGCCCATGAACTCTTTTTTTCCTTTTAAGCGTTAGATGCTTACACCCAACTGCGCTCGAAGAGAAACCATTTCCGCCAGATACTGATCCAGCGATTTCACCGATTTTTTGCTTGCCATAGAACTGATTTCTTTCTCGGTGGGGTCATCAATACCCAAGCGTTCCTTTAACAATATCTGAATATCAGAACTGGGAAGCTTGTTCTTGAGAATGTGGGTAGCCAAGCCGACGGTGGACTGTTTCACTTTTGTCAAAACGTCTGGGTACCTGTAAGGACAAACAAATAAATCTATAATACAGAATGTAAAGTCGGAACTAACCACAAGTATCGTGGATAGGCATTAGAAACTTGACGAGCTAATGATAAGCCCCCGGTTTCGTGATCACTCGTCGAAATCATGATTGTGCCTGGGTTATTATCGACAAACTCTTTCACAAGGGCCACAGTATTCTGGTACTCCAAAATATCGTGGAGATGCGCAGCTGCATCATTACTATAGAGGGAAGTCAAAAACTAAATCTCAGGTATTACAGACATACGAATGTGCAGCCATGTCAATGCGACTTCCTTCGATCATCAAGAAAAAGCCCTTGTCTGTGCTATTGGTTGCAGCAGACAGGATATGAAGCGCTTTTTTCGACATCTCTGTCAAACTTGGCTGCGCCTCTGCTACCCTGTCAATTTCGTAGTCCATATGCTATCGATAACAAGTGAAAATGACCAAGGCTGAGCAAAACGAGAAAGAAAATACAGGTTTTCTTTTCTAGGAATGTAGCTTACTCCTGAACTAAACAAGCCTATCAAAGGGAGCTTACTATCATTGGACAAGGCATCAAATTCGGTTCTGTTACGTAAAATAGACCATCCGTATTTCTCTTTTGCCTCTTGCAGTAAATTACGTTTATCCGCACGGCATCCACCGGCAGCTTTGGGTAAAAAGTGACAAACTCCACCGCCAAACATCAGGTCCACAACCCTACCAAGAGGGTTATCACCTAGCTGCTGAGCAGCTATGGTATCTTCATTATCACGATCTTTAACGTGAGCTGAGAAAGATGCAGGTGTTGCGTGTGTGATACGAGAAGTAGCGACAAGTCCAGTTTTCATTCCATGATGCAACTTGGCTGATTCCAGGACGGTGCCACAGGGCTGACCCTTGGGATCAACTTATTGTAGAAAGATTAAGCGGTTCGGCGGAGACAGAATCAGAAAATAAAAAGGTTTCATGGCTTACCTCCTACGGCCCGGTTGTTAGTTTTTAAACCGCAACTGAAGGCAGTTGCACCAGCAGCACTATCGGTAACCAATGTCGATGCACTTCGTGTTCGGGACTGGCCTATGTGTAGTGAATCCAAAGGCAATACATAATCATACGGATGGTTGTACAGAAACTGGCTGTATGTCCGTGCAAACGAGACAGAAGCCGGACCAAGACCGTCGCTTATCATCATGATTACGTTGCGAACGTTTTGTACCGGTTTTACTGAGGAATCAAAAGCTGTTGATACTGAGATCCGCTATAAGTCCACAAAATAAAGAAGAGTTGCAGAGCGAAACGTACTTTCTTTCTTTTCCACCCAAGGTTTTGATGATAAGAAAGCTGTAACAAAACCAGCAACGGTCAAAGACAAGGCCAGCACTGCTAAAAGGGGTCTCCTCCGTTTGAGCTTGTTTGATCATTGATAAGCATACGTTGTTGTTCGATTATGATTTCTGCTTACGTTGTCTGTGGAATTTTCGACACTATTTTCGCTCCATTCATCGTTGCCCAAAAGTGGTTCGCGCATCGTGTACAAGGGGAAAAAAAAAAAAGGGAAAATGCAGATCAGTCTGGTTGGATAAGAATCATAACTTTGGAGATGACCAATCACGATGGCAATCAATTTGGGCGATCCTCTCGTTGCCATGACGGGGGCTCCCGATCCATGGTGTAACCACATTCCGAGCCGGCTATGCAACAAGTTGTGCGGTAGTGACGGTAGTGGATGTGTGAGTGCGAGGATGTCGCAATTAATACTCTTTTTGTATGGCATTTTTAAATTGCGCTAGGAGATTAAGCCTTTTTCGTCCGAAACGAAGTTCATGGCCGTGATTGGCAAAGATGCTTAACCGCCCGGCTTATTTTTAGGGGGGGGATTCAGAAAAAAAAGGTGACTGTGGTGGTCATTGAAGCTTTTTGCTTCGGCACAGCAAAAAAAAATTCTTTATATAAAGGCCAATGACCAACACCTTCCCTCCCCCCACCTTCCTTCTTTTTTCCCTCTCTTCCCTTACTCCTCCTTTATTCACAATGGCATTCCGGCATAATCATCGTAAGCCAGCATAACTATTGACTTATATGGTAGTCCTAACATTTCCACATTAGAAGGTTCAAAAAGAAAATTAGACTGTACCGACGAATTAGAAGAGGTAAAAAACTAAAGTCAAGTCAAAAAAAATTGGATATTAAATTGACATTAGTCCACAACATTAAAACGTCTCAATGATGTTGACAAGTTATTTGATCCGTCTGCATCACAGACATCTCCCCAGAATGAATTGCCACCTATCACATACGCTTCCCCAGATTATCGGCCACCACCACGACAGGACGCGCTCTGGTTACAGCCGATTCATGTTCCAACAGCGCCTACTGTAATGGAAGAGGATTCAACAGATGAAGATGATGCCCCAGTGCTTTTAACTCCCTTGGGCTCACAAGGAAACCAATTGAAGCCTATACTCGAACAAGGATGGCATGGTATCATCCATCAACAACATTGGCAGTGAATTGTACAGCCGTTTCCTATATTTCCTTTCCATTTTTTTGCTTTTTATCTTTTTTATTATGTATATAAAAAAACAATAAGTTTCAAAAACTGAATATCGAACTTCCTTTAAAACCGAATTACTGTCATCTGACTTTCAATATCTTTTCTGTGGACACTTATTGAACATGCACCATGTCGAATCTGTTCGTCCATACTATTGGATTCTAATATGGTTACTGTTGTTCTCTTTCCAGTTAGAAGGAAAAGAAACGAACAATTTATTGAAATCTTGAAAACCAAACCAACATGCGATGCAAGTGGACTTGAATGCCACCTCATGTTTTCACGTTAGGTTGAGGATGAATTCCACATGCTGCCATCAGTAGCCTAACTGACGGGAACAAACAGCGCGCTGCTTTGTGGGACGGTTAATGTTCACTGTCACACGGAAAACAGGAGGTCAGCGACCTTTTCGGTTTCTTAGTTTTCCACACGATGCCACCACGGTGCTAGGGCCATCTTACTTTTTTTGTTATCTGGTTTATGGATAAGGGTGATCAGGCTACCGTATGAGAGGGATATTCTCACCAGAGTTTGGCAGCTTAAATGGATGCATATGTACAACCGGTCGAATGATGTCTCTCTAATATGGGTTTGCTGTTCAGGAGAAGATGCGAAATGAAAGGGAGATCGGCTTGCTAAAATGCCTTATGCAATCGTTCTGGTATAGTTTATGCCTAATGAAATCTTTGATCGTTTTTACCCTAGGTCGTGGTCCATGCCATAAAGAAAAAAAAAAAGAAGGAAAGGGTAATGGGAAACTCCTTTTCTCTTTCGGATAGATCGGTGCAACTCCCCGCCAATGATCAATCGGCGTGAGAAATCCATCATCTCTTATTTTTGGTTTGAACACATGGCCACATTACCATTTTGCTTTATGTCCACTCTTTTTTTTTTATTCCTTTAAGCCAAACCCCGATAGAGAACCAACGGGGTGCACACTGCCCAACACTTTTTTTGCCCTCTCATTCGGACTCCCAAAAATTATTCAAAGTCCGTCACACAACGAATGGAATTATTATTTTTTTTTAACTCAATATGCTGAGAGCGGGTTCAACGGCACAATCGCCAATAATGTGAAATCACTCAATTGGGAAATAGAGTTAAGGCAACTAAAATTGTAATGTTGTTCAGCAAAATTAACACTTTGAAGGCCTTGTCTACATATGATCTTTTTTTCACAATGTGTTAAACCTACAGACAAAGAGTTGTCCTGTTTTCTGTACCATTCATGGAAATCAAGTGTTCGTATTCATCGTTAAGATCCCTTTTTCTAGGAATCCATGGCGCTTAACTTTGGTTTTAATGACAGACTAAAACTGCTTAATTGGGTTGAGCTCAGAGAGTCCGAAGGAAGATAAGCACACCGATATCTTACGAGAGATAATTGATCTCGCAATATCTTTTCAGACTTGTTTATAGGAGCGTTATCGATGACCTTTCATTTGTGGATACTTTTCCATTTTATCCAAAGTGTCTTTCAAGAAGCTAACATAATGTACCGTAACAGCACCACTGCTGAAATATTCAGACTTTTGTTCAGTCTTTCTCTTCTTAATATATCTTGGCATTTTCAAGTTTACGTTAGTGAAACCTGAACGCAGAGATAGAACCTCCCCTTCCGGTACACTGTTAGCCTCCGCCCTCGTAGTTGGCACTTCAACGAAGCAGATGTACCTTTCTTAGACCAAGCCCTTGTACGTCTCGTGTTTATATAAAACGCAGATTAGCCAAGAAATACACGATTGGTCAAGCGGTCCATATCCGTATGTTCCCAATTGCGAACCCAATCATGTCCTTCCTCCATCTTTCCTGGACTGTTTCTCTCCATCGAATAGTTGCATTAAATGTTCAGTCACTTCAGCGACAACAGCATCAAAAAAATTAATAATGGTTTTTATGTGTTCCTCAGTGAGAATGTGTACCCTATCTTTCTTTCTATCGCTTCCAAACATGCTATTAAAACGCTCCTCATACTGTTGAACTCATCTTTGGGCTGTGCGATTGTGAATGCCCAATCGTTTAGTTCGCAGCTGGAGCACTCATACACTTCTCAGTCTTCAGTTTAAATAGTCTGGCTTTGTCTTTGAGGAGAGTAAGAAATATACCTACGTTCTTCTGTTGCGTTAGTTCATGGATTTTCAACAGGGTTTCTTCTGCAGATATCGTGTATGTAAACTGATTGTCTGGACAACAGATCGTCTCTGGTTCAACGATGTCGTCCATGAGCTCAGGTGTTGCGTTGTCATTCAGAAGATTTCCTTGTCCATCTTTGTACTTTATTTCCAAAAATTAAAGTCGTATCTAGCAAATTCACTTGGCGCATTTTGGAAACTGGGCTTGACGCTAACAAATTACATTAATTGTCGTGTTATAAGAGTTCGAATTGACCACTTTTACATACCTGTCATAAAACTGACGACGCCATACCCATCTCCCCGCCAAGTGAATGCCAGATGCATATATAAATTTCAATTGGTGAGTATTAGAAGAAAAATAACAATAGTATTCAATGACACTTACTAAATACCGGGCGTAAAAGTCCTGTCCACTTGACTCGTGGATCCTTTTCTGTCTTTTTGCTTGCTGCCTCTCACATCGCCTTAAAGGAGCTCGGGACGATTCTGCTCTTTCCTCTTCTCGTCGGCTGATTCGTCTGCGAGACCTGGGCGGTTCAACCATAGTCTCGGATTGGCTGGCTCTTGTTCGACGCCGTGCAGTTGGGGCTATCATGTTCTCTTAATTTTTATGGAATACCTATTGTCTGCTAAAGTCTTTTGCAGCCTTCTTATCTCATATGGTTTGAAAGTTCGTCTGCATCACACCCGGTAAAAAACTATCTTGGTATGTCTTCGAATAAAGTACGTAAAAGTTGCAGCATCTTCGGGTGCATCCGAACAAAGTTTACATAATTTATGCCATTTCCATTTCATTGTACAATGGATTTGCATGGAATGTTACATAAATATTGCCCGTGTGGATATAGTTTATAACTCGGTCTACTATTCCCATCAATAATACCTCAATGTCTATCTTGATTCAAAATTATGTCATGCTTACAGAAAATGACGGGAAAAGAACGAAAATGACATGTGAAGGAAAACAAACATGTGGGTGACATGATTTCCATTAGTGATTTTCTGCTAGATAACCGGAATAATAATTCAAATTCCCAACTGGATCGTATTCACAGCAGTAAAAGTGCAAGAATACACAAAGTACCCTTTATTGATTTTTTTGCAAGTAGGACATCTTGACAACTCGCAATGCATCTCAAGTTCTGATATTAAGAAGTCGATTTGCTTATGGGGTAGATTGTTAAGGTATTGGGTATGTCATTATTCTAGCTTACAGACTCTGGATGCGTCTTATAGAGGTTTGTGGATTACTTTCTTTTTCGAGCTAAGTGAATGACATCAACTTCCAACCTAGCGCTATCTAGTTTCTTCGGTTTATTCATTCGTTCAAATGAACGCAAAAATAATAATTGTGTCCGCCCGGGCTAGATCAATGTGATAAAAATTGAGGGGGGGGGGGAATAGACGCCAAGTCTGTTGAATCTATTTCCTCTAATACAAACCGTCCATTCAATCCACATGCCTAATACATATCGATATCTCCGCAAAACGTATCCATCGCATCAGGGCCCCTGTCCGGCCTGCTGTCGCCCGCTTCTTCCTTGCAAAAAGGCTTTTTTGATACTCACGCCCTTCCCCGATATTTTTCCACAGGGAAACTAAAGTCTATCATCTTAAGAAGTGAAGCGTTGTGTTGTTTGAACATACTAATTTCAGCCTTGGCAGCAGCGAGTTCTGCCTTTGACTGTTTAACAGTGGGCATGGGGAGAGCTCAAGGATGTGGATGCACTTTTAAAATGAGGTCAAGCGGTAGCTAAGCAGAAAAAGGACGGCATTGAATTTTTTTTTTTCATTTGTTGCGACATTTAATTCCGTAGTTTGCTAAATTATTTTTGGGAGATACTGTATATAAATTGTACACTTATGCTTGAAATTGTAACATAGTGGAAAATAGTGGAAAGAACCCTGGCGCCAATATATACGTCCAGAAGTGCCGAAGGTTTTTGCTACGACAAGCTTTTTTCTTAGCAAACGACATTTGATTTCTAAGCTGCACGACATCTATTTTTAAAAAATGCGACCGACATTTTTACGGTAACCAATCCATGATAAGTGGACAAAACTTTAGCCGTGGCCTCAGCTTCATATGTGGAGAGAGAGAAGAACGGGGTTGCCGGAAGTTACTCCTTTCTTTTTTCCTTAAGAGCTAACTGGCCATATACCCATGGCTCGCTTGACTCTGCTTGACTTGACGCAAAGACTGCAATTCACACTAAATATTTCTTTCTTTTTTGTTTTATACCGTAACCGAATCGAGCTATATGGATAAACAGATCATACACTCACACGGTTCAACGTAAGCGGAAAAAAGTTTATTTACAGGAAATTATTTTCATGCATTTGTAAGACAAAGCGTGATAATTTCGTGAGCAAGAAAGAAAAAGGAAACAGGGAAGGGGAGGCTAACTTGATTTAAAGGGGAAATGGAGTTACTCTGGGAAGCAAAGAGATAGTGAAGAAGAATTAGAGGGTAATGGGTTGAAATTTTTACGGACGAGGTGATGGTATTGTGGGAAATGTGCAAATTAGGGGAGTAAATGCGCGGAACTCTGTTTTTATGCAAGATGTCGTTTTCTCTTTACGTTGACGTCTCTGTGGTCGTCATCATCATCATCTTCCTCGTCGTCATGGCCCATTTCATCATCTCCTTCGTCTGCAGAGCAGTATGTTTCGGTAACAGGCTCCTCTAGGAATTGATGAGCCCACCGGACTAGACGGGTAGCATCGTTTAGTCCCAAATCGTAGTTAAGAAAATGCAAAAACTCGAGTTCCATACGCATCACCCCATAATTTCGATTGCTTGGTGGCGTGTTATTGTTGTTATTAGTGTTGGTACTGTCATTATTTTTCTTTTCGGGGAAAAAGTGATAATCGGAAAGCGATTTTGGTGAGGTAGGTGGTGAAATGGGTTGTACAGATGGCTCTGGTAAAGGCAAGATGATTTTTTGTTTTAAAGTTGATCGTTCGGAAGATAGTCGAGCACTGATAGGAGACAACTGAGGTGGAGGTAACGGTGCTGATGGAGGCGATGCGGGTGGCGAATAAGAGGGAGCCGTTGTGTTAATGATGGAACGAAGGTTGCTTTGAAGAAACTTAGCGGCCATCATGTAGGCTACAGTAATCAATCTGTACCCACAGCCTTGGGTTCCCTTGATATTCGTATATTTCTAGGAAGATGTGTAAGAAAATAAATCATCTGATAAATGACGTCTTACTTGTTTTAAGCGCTCAATGTAGCTGACAGCAACCAGAAGAGTCACGCTAGGACACACGGTAGGCACAGCAACCGGATTGCGACAGAACTGTTTTAATGCCTGATCTAGTGGCTGTTGTTCGTATAAACCCGTTGTGTTTAACAGGTTGGTCATAAGCTTGACGAGCTCTTCGATTTTGGATGGCGATGGATCTGCCTCCCATGCTTTGGAGACATAGCTGGCCAAATGAGCTAAAATAGAAACCAATTTTAGCAAGCTGTATCACAGAAAGGCGATCACTTACAAATACACTGCAGTGATAGTCGCTTGCGACGATTCAATTGGATTGCCTGGAGTAATAGGCAGGCTTGATTATAGTTGGCTGCGTATGCTGATGCTGCCAAGCGTCGTATGGTATCATGTTTGGTATTTGAAGGTCGCTGTGTTGTGTATGGCTGACGGATCTGAAAAGTATCGATCCGTCCTTTGGTATTGTAGTTGTGAAGATTTACTCTGGTCTTCATGTAGGATATATGAGCGAAGCAAAAGGTGAAAGTGAGAGAAATACAAAAAAAAAGGTGGAGGAAAACGAAAATCGTCTGTTATTTATGTCCTTCCGAAGCCCGTAACGAGCTTAAATAAAAAGCCGTATTGCATGAATAAGAAAAATGTTTTTTTTTTCAGGGCTGCTTTGGCCCGGTAAATTATATCAGCCGAATCAAACCAATCCCGGAGACTGGATAAACCCAAACCACGCCACAACCAACAACAGCAAATACATACAGATCATGCACGAATATCATTTGAAATCATAACGTGAGGAAGAGGCTATGTCTTGTACGCATAAGGTCTTAGTGATCTACCCAAAACAAAAATGAACCTAAAAAAAATCAGCCTATCGCAACATTTCCTCAAATAGACTTTGCGACACCATGGAAACTCGCGGGTGTATGAAAGTGATTCCGGTGTCGCTTTTCCGACGACGCAAATAACAATGAAATACTGGAAAGATTGTTCGACCGCTCTTCGGACAAAATGACGCGAAAATGCACATCTTTTACCTATCATCACAAGTTCATGTCCGTGAAAAATGTGAAATGGTAAGAATCTATATGGAGGGAAAAATTCTGATCCGACTTCATTGTTCATCAAGCTGCAAATTATGACCTCACAATCTGCTGGTGATTCACTTAAGGAACAATCATTATCTCTCCACATATTAAGAAAAAATATCGGCTGATGATAGCAAGAAAATGAACAAATGCGACTGATAATATGTGAGCGGACTGGGAAAGACATCTCTAAATCAGAGAAAATTCCATTCATTCTGAGGTGTCCATTGGTCACCTCGTTTTGATTCCCCGTTGGCGCAAGGCCATACGAAACACATGCCTACTAGAGTTCAAATCCAATGCCTATAAGGATCCGAGAAACGGGATGAATATGCTACAGAAATCGTATCACCAATGTTCGGCTCGATTCCATCAACAGTGAAATGAACAAGTAACAAAGAGATACGAAGAAAGAATAGCTTCAATGACTACAGTATAACAAATCTATGATAGGTTTATTCCTGGGTGCTGATCAAGACCATTTTCGAAAGGAACTTCTTTTTGCCTGTCTCTCGTAGAACATGATACGCCCTTTATTGGTTGGTTTTCCTCAATTCACGTTGTAATCGTATTATGTAGAAATATTGAGTAGAGATGAGAAGCCGATAGCCATCCGGAATCCGACCGATCTACTTCCGAAATAAATAAATACAAGTCAATTATCATACCACTCCATTCTTCCACTTATTGTGTATTGATTAGTAGGAGTATTAAACAAGTAGCGGACCATTGCTTCAGTAAAATGTACGCCACGCAGCATAAGCTTTATTGCGTGCAACGTACCACCAATGCCATATTTTGAAACTACTTCAGATCGTCTCATTTTTGGCACACTCCGAGATCCGACTTCTTGCCTATAAGGGGCTTATCCGACTCCGCCTCAGTTACGCCTCTTGTGTTGTCTGCGTATTCCCTTCAAATCGTATCACTTTTTTTTTGCAGCACTGAAAGGGAAAATAAAAACTTGACAGATGGCTGTGGGGAGAATATGAAAGCTAATCAATTTGGAGAAGCACAGTCGTCTTTTGACCAAAATAAACATTGCGCAAAGTGGCATGATTCCTTTTCTAAAAAACCCATGATCCAGAAAACAGATACCCTCGATGCCTACATCCATGCTTACTTCAGCACGGCATAACAGCCATTCTTGTTACAGTCAGTTAATCGCATGCAGCCAAATGAATTGACTTTCTGAATTTCTTTCAAATGCATTTTTTTGTTACCAGCAATCATTTTCCTAAACCAAAATACGTATCATGTACTAAAATGACGCAAAAAAAAAGAAGCAGGAATGCACTTTGTTGAATTGTTATTATTCTTGTTATTGCTGCTGGCTGTCTTGAGTCGAAGAAATTCATACCATTGCTGGAGTCTCATCAAGATATACTGATATCTGACAATAAAGATCGGTGTAACCTTGTCGGCTCCTAATCGGCGGCATATACGCCGAAGCAAATTATGACTCGCAAAAGCAGGTAACAGTTACCCTGAAGATCACAAAAAATGAAAGAGATCCATGGGAAACTTATGTCGTATATCTTCTGATCGCTCCTCTTTCCGTTTACCTAACTTGGGCGCTGATTTTATTTTATTTTGTTACTTTCTTTTTTGTCTCCGTTCCACAATATACTTATGTACTTTTGTATTTCTTTTGGAAACAGAATAGGAGTAAGACTCTTATTCACTCAACTTTCAGCGGCATTAGATAAAATTCTGAATGCTTTATCATTTATAAGTTTCAATATAACTTCGAAGGTGCATGTGACGCCTTTTCGGATGGGTCTCTAGAGGTATAATCATGCAAACTCAGGTTATACGTCAGCAGGAATGCCGTTTACTACCTTCAGTCCAACAGTCTATGTCCTTTCTCATTCGCTTTTGTCGTCTGTTATGTCCACAGTATGGACTTATTATATTTGACGCGGTACTGACTTGATCGACTGTTCATATATTTGGTAACACTTTAGCTCTTCGTCATAATATGTATGTATGGTTCAATGATGCAGGCAACAGGGAAAATATCTGATTGCATATCAATGGTCTTGGCTGTCGGTGTCCTTTCCATCCACTTGTTGAAATTTTACTTCCTTTGTTTTACTTTGATATGTAAAGACTGTACTGCTCTTTTTGCTTCTTGATTTAACATGATTATTGTTTCTCACATACCGATGACTGCAAGAAGTGACCTATACCGCCTCCTACTTATTCCGTCCACTTACCTCTCTCTAAATGACGAATTCAACGCTAAAATTTGTTTTAAGTATATGGTAAGCTTCATGGCTACCGTGAACGTTGATCCACATTACTATCTTTGAAAAATAACTAAACAGCTACACGGTTCGTTCTCAACAAGCTCTTTGTCTAAATTCCGAGTTAAACTCGTCAACTTTTAAGAATATCTTTCTTTGAAAACTCTCCGGCAGGTTAATACTTGCTCTTGAGATCCTGTATTGACCTTTCTTCTCCGGAAATTCAGTAATGATAAGGATGGACTTTCAAGGAAGGGGTGAAAATAGTATACCTCCATACTCTGCATGTTCCGCCGCCCTTGTCTGCGCGATTGCTCCTCCGTTGCACCATCAACCTTTCCATGTCGAGTACCACTTCCCCGACCTGCGAGTGATTTTTTGCTACTGCTAAAATGATAGGCCTGAAACGCTTGGTTCATCGCATCCAACTAAGCACTATAAGTCGTGGCTCTATCTCGATAAATGCCTCTTGCCACTTTTAAATCGAACCAATCCACGTTCGTTGTAAACCGAGGAAAATACTTGTCTATTATGTGCCATCTATAAAAGAAATACATCGCTAGAGTGTCGGAAGCACATACGCGATAATCACGATGCCTTATTTTCCTGCATACTTAATTGTATAAAATTTCGTCGTCTTTCCATGATCGATACGGACAAATAAAACAAGACACTCGGAAAACCTTTCGTTCTTAAACTCGAGCGGAAAAATATTACACATATCCCTCTCCTGGATTGTTTCTCCTCGAAGTAGCATCATATGCTGTAAAAGAAATACTATCTTGTGTCTGAACGATCGTTCTTTTCCCTTGTCAAAGAAGAACAAGGAGACTTTCAACAATTCTTCTGGAGTGTATCCATTCTGCGCACTATGAACAGCATGATCCTGTGTAACTTTTATGATAGCGTTCTCTTTCTCCATGCTGACGCGACTTCAACCGTGCCTTTAAAACCTCTCTTCGCACGCTTGTTTTGCTCATCAAACTTCTTGATGCTTGCGCTGCATGAAGGTCAAGCACAGTTTTGGTATACTTTAAGTTCGATTCCACTCCCAACTCATGCACTTCGTCGTCCTTTTTGCGGGCTTTCTTACGGTTTCCTCTAGGGCAACTACTTCATTCAGGAAGTGAAGCATTTGGGCTTCAGTAACTATGCAGTCATTCTCATAACGATTGTCCTCGCAAAATTTGTATTTATTCCCATCCAGAATTAAGACAATGCTTTTTTTAACAAGCTTTGAAGCAAGTGCCTCTACCTTGAACAGTTTCTACTTATTGAGGTACGCAGTTCTTTTGTTTGGACGTTTCAGCTCACAGGATGCTAAAAGCTTCTGCTTCAATAGCAGCTTCTCTTGCAGCATTATTTATGCGAGGATCATACGAGTAGGTGATACAGGGGAACCCTTCAGAATTTGACATAGCAGAACAAGTTTTCGCGAAAGGACTATTTTTCGACCTGAATTTTCGGTATTTACCATGGGCCACAAAAGCTGGAGACGCACTTGTTACCCTGCCAAAAATTTGCCAAGTATCATTTTAAGCAAGTTAATAAAATGAAACTGCTTAAAGAAAAGAATATGATCGAATGGCATGGCAACTAGGTTTCAGCTATTTTCCCCTTGGGACTAATTAGTGGAATTCTGTATTAGATCTAGTTGATATGAAAGAAAAGCTTGATCCAGATTCTAACAGCATTAAGGAGAGCGGCGATGCTCAAAAGCAAAATTCAGATAGTGTTGAAATTGCTGGATCAGGTACCTAATTTACAAATATCCCCATAGAAATTGGCAATGACGAAATGCTGCTCATTTCAACACCTGAATGGATTAGTAAGACACAAAACAGGGCAACAATCATGACCGACAGCGAAGCTGATAAGTTAATTGTCGCTACCAAGACATTGAATGCATTAATCACATCAAAAGCCTCCGAACCGATTCCATTCTTTAAGCCAGCGTTAGAGGGATCACCTCGCATCTCCGATTGGACGATAGCACTGCTTTGAGGACATCGATAGTGACTCGATCGAAAAAGCAACCATCTAGGCAAGCAACCCACATGCAAGCAAGATAAATCGGTCTGGTCTGTTATATCAACTTCGACAGTTACGATCAAAGTTTCAATACCCTTCGAATGAAGATCTTATGTTGGAAGATACGCGTATCAGTGATGAGGAAGTGGAAGAAGGTGCTTTATCCACAATGGTTACTGTTCCTTCCACCAAGCGCAAACGGTCGAAAACAAGCTGCGTGTACGGAGATGAATGGGTTATAATCAAGTAAGATTGAAAGACAGGCATCAACTATTACCATTATCAATGCCAGTATCCATAGGCAGTATATGCAATGAGCGATAAAAAAAAGTTGGCTCCACAACTAGCAACATCATATACCATTGGAAACAGCACATAATATCAATAGCAACGCTATAAAGATGGATATTCATAATAAAACAATTAGAACCATGGATAACTTTGTCATTCATTCTTCAACAATCAATTCAAAGTTCACCCAAAGTCTTTTTCGTAATGCATTGCTTGATTACCTGCTTTCTGCCGATTTGCCTTTTAATGCTCTAGGGACCCTAGTTCCAGAAGCTTTTGTATGTTGCTCGCATGGCACCCAACGAACAACAGCCATACTTCCCAGTGCAAAAACGATCCGCCACGATCTTGATCAAGCTTATGCGCTTTATCATGCTCAGATCATCCACCTTCTTAGACAGTAGCCATATATTTCGTATACACTGGATGCTTGGACAAATGAATGGAGAGATGCGTTTCTTGGTGTCACATCACATTGGATAGACGAAAAGTTGGATGCAGAAGACAGTTTTCATCAGTTTTGAGCCATTGCCTGGTACACACAGCGCATATGACATGGCAACAGTTTTCGTCAATCTTTTGAAGAGTTTGGATCTTGACAAAAACCCCTTTTTCATTACTACTGACAATGCTAACAACATGATCGCGATGGCTAAGAAAATTGAAGAAGTATCTTCCAATAGTTTTCAAGCAGATCAGAACTGTATTCCTTATATTGCCCACGACATGAACTTATCTGTGCAAGCAATCATTGCAGATGCTCTTGGTGCTGGTGCTCCTGAAGACGACAATCAAAAGATCAACAATAGCAATGCTATAATTGGTCATCCCAAACGGGACCATCCTAATAAGTCTCGCTTATATCTCATGTATCTTACAAAATTCCTCAAAATCTCTGTTTAAAGGTGCCATATTGCGTCGCTTGCAAAATGGTGTTAATAAGATTCCCTCCTTCCTGCAATGGCTTAAACACAATTGCGACTGTAGCAAAGCTATCCAAAAATTAAGCTCAACCATAGAAATGGAAGATGCAGACAAAACGAACGAAAACTAAATGTTGGTGAAGGAGCTCATTCTTGACGTTAAAACCTGCTGGAATTCTACTTATACTATGATTGAACAGGCAATGGAAATGTGCTGTGCTTACAACATAACCTGCAGTAGAATTCTGGAGCTGGAATCATACCATCTAAGTAAATGGGAATAGCAAGTCTTATAAGAGCTCCATATGTTGCTGAAACCATTTTCTGAACTGACAAGAATACTTGATGGTGAACAATATCCTTCTCTATCAAGTACAGTCATTGGATACAACATGTTGATGGATCATCTTGAGGATTACCATGATAATGAAGGAAAGGTATAATTGAACTGCTACTATAGGGAATGACGCCGACAGTTGTTGACGTTTTTAGGATTGTCTGATGCCTCAAAATAGAATAGAAGTAGCCCAAAACAAATTACAAAAGTACAATGCGCGTATTGGAATACCAGTGTATTCAATTACCATGTCACTGGACCCTCGCGCCATGTTCCAATGTAGAGCAATCAAGAGTGAGAGCCTAAATGCATTAAGCAAGCAACACACGATGTAACCAGAGCTTAGGAAAAGCAATTCCATCTTACACATCACTAACAAAACACACAAACACCTGGTTTTCACTTTTTTTTAGAATAGACAGCGCCAGGATCAGTTGACTGAGTATATAGCGAAGCTAAGAGCAGTTGAGGAGATTAACGTACTTGAGTACTAATGAATTCACTAAGGCTCGCAATTTTGGACCGACCGTCCCGATACTGACCCGTACCGAACCATACCGTCGATCTCAGTCTGTAAGTTTTGGACCGAACCCCTTGGACCGACGGTCTCGGTTTATATATTTTGGACCGATCTCGGTTCATGTAAACCGTCCCAACCCGACCGATTGGACCGTCGGTCATGATAGTAGTTTTGGTTTTCAAAAAGAAAATTATTATCTATAAAGTATTATTGGAGAAAAAACACTCACAACAAGTAAAATAGTTTTATTTAATCAGTTCGTAGTATTTTATTTTTGCTTATAGTATGCGCAAACAAAGAATTATTTGTAAGGTGGTATTCTATTCTTCGTATTGTTATCATTGATAATTGTTTTTTCTTTCGACATTATATGCCATACCGTTTTCAAGTAACAGTAGCATTTGGTATGAAAAAGTTTTTGAAAGGTAAACTCTTACCTTAGGTTTCTGCAGTAATCACTGTTCACTTACCAAATTTATAAATTCTCCATAGCAATTTGGGCAACCAAGCATTGTACTTTTTTGGATGCATATCCTAACTGTAATCACCCTCACAATGACGTGATAATACATACATTGGAGCTTCGTTACGGGAATCAATACGAAATTGTTCAATATCTGGTTAGATATAGTGTTGATCGATTTCTTAACATACATACGTTTTTTCATAGTGCATTGTGATGACGATCCGTGTAACTTGCAAAAAAGCTATAAATTAAATGTGTAGTTATGGTGGAGTGTCTGTACCTTTAAAACATGTCTATTCACAAGCGAAACGAAAAGCGTCCAAGAATCACTGAAGCAGACAGTGATGAAGAATCAATTATCGTTTCCTTGCAAATTGATTCCCCAAACCGCTTGCAATCTCAAGAGTCTTCCACGTCAGTTGCAGCTAGTACCTCTTCTGCCACCGTGACTAGCACACGCACTAGCGTTGTTTGGAAGTGGTTTAAACCACTTAACTGGGATAATAGTTCGAAGTCGAAGACAGCTTTGTGTACCATATGTGACGGAGATGATGGGTTTGTGCTAATATGCCAAACTGGTTACGCCTCTAATACATTGCTTATCCTATCTAGAACAAGGAAGAGATCAGTGGTTTCTGCTAACGGGAGCAGCACTAAGCAAATGCGAAAACATATGAGCAGTTACCATCCTAAAGAATGGAAGAGTGCTCAGCCTCCAACCCAAAAAGGACCATTGGACCAATTTGTTACCTCGTAAGTACCATTAAATATATGTATATCTTGCTGTACTTACATGTGATGTAGCCATCCTCAATTTAGCAACTCCAAATTTCGTCAACATCTTCGGGAATGGGTTATTCTCAATGACCAGCCATTCATTGAAATAGAGTCAAAATCGTTTCAAACCCTGATCAGTTACCTCAATCCAGAAGCGATATCCATAAGTGCAAACACTCTTAAATCTGATATTATAAATAGCTGCAATCATGGCCATACTATCTTGCGAGATCACCTTGCAGTAGGATATTTGCAGAATGCAATTATCATATTAATACCTTCTTTTAGACACTAGATTCTAATATATCCCTTACGCTTGACATGTGGACGTCACCAAATTCATTTGGTTTCCTTGCAGTTACTGGACATTTCATCGATGCAAACTGGCAGATCCACGATCTACTGCTAGATTTTATCCATATCGCGGGAAGTCATACTGGGCAAGCAATAGGTGATGCCTTGATGAGGTCAATGCACGATCTCAATATACATTCGAAGGTAGGTGGTTTGATACCGTTTACCAGTTTTAAATGATCCACTATCAACAGATCTTAGCAATAACAACTGATAATGCATCAAGTAATGATACACTTATGCAACATCTGGAAGAAACCTGGCCCAAATATGGCGTCTTCTTCAGTGCTAAAAGACAGCATAACCGCTGTCTTGCACATGTTATTAACCTTGCGGTGCAGGATCTTTTGGCAACAATCAAAATAATCCCCGAAGCAACGATCAACGTATATGACGAACAGATCCATTTTGATCGGAGCACGACCGAAATTTCTTCTATTTTAGCCAAGGTAATCAGTTACTACATATATATTAGACTTAGCACAGTTATAGCTTCGAAATGTCGTTGTCTCGATCCGCCGTTCTGTTCAACTCCGTGAAAAACTGAAGCAGTGCTGTGCAAACATGAATGTGCGACATTACCAGCCAGTAATTGATGTTAAAACACGGTGGAATTCTACGTATGACATGATCGATTCCGCGTTGCGTATCCAAGGTCCACTCGTTGTATTGATAAGCATTGAAAGCCACCTGAACAAATGGTCGCTTTCTGAGAATGAGTGGCAAATCTTAATTCACTTGAAAGACCTTCTAGAGGTAAAGTTACTATTAGATATATTAATTTCTAAATATGTAGTGCCCACCTTTTAATGATAGATCTTCAAAAAGAGCACAACAATGTTAAGTGCTAGCAATTACCCAACCATGGGGATCGTTATACCTACATATAACGTTCTGATGGACAAGCTGGATAACTACACCACTAGCAATTCGGAGCTTCAGGAGGCAGCAGTTGCATGCTTCGAAAAACTGCAGAAGTACTATAACATGACTGACTTCGCACCCATTTGCTCAGTAGCAACAGGTAACTCTAACGTAAATTTTTTAAGCTAAACGATCGTTTACAGTACTAGATCCTCGACTGAAGCTATCTTACCATAAGCGACACGAATGGGAAACTGAATGGGTACAGTTTGTAGAGAAGCAAGTGCGCACCGTTTTTATGGCGTACCCTGAAGTTGAGCATGCTGGTGAGAATATTGCTACTAGTTCGGCACAAACAGAGGTGGAAAAAGATGAACTGTTACAGCATCTGTTCGGTCATCTGCGCGACAAAGGGAAGGCACGACAAGAAGATGAGCTCTTCGAATATCTCGCAACCGATGCTGAAAATTGCGATCCGCTTCGCTGGTGGCAGACTATAGGAATTAGCAAGTATCCATCCTTAGCTAGAATGGCGCGCGATTACTTAGCAATTCCAGGTTAGTGTCTTTGTTCACCCCACATTCGTCTTCTGATTAACGTCGTTATCTCAGGTACAAGTGCTCCATCAGAACGAGTCTTCTCCGCTGGCAAGGCTATTATAAGCCCAAATCGTGCTTCACTTGCTGTAGAAACCATTCGTGCATGTATGCTTGAAAAATACCGGCTACGACGAGAACTAAAGAATTGATATACAGTATTCTCTGAAATAGATCGAGTGTTGAATTAGCAGTTAATAAACGATGCATTGCATTTTATCTTTCTTATTACATGAACTGCTTCTCTTAATCTGTAATGTAAATCACACTAAAACTGAAAATCTTGCAAGCAACAAAGCTTTTGTATACTTGTATAACTGCACTTATTGAAGTAAAGAGAAATATTTACTTTGAATGTCTGTAAGTAATATTGTGTGTAATGTCATGTGAAAGGCATAGCATAGACTGACGGTCCTCCCAACGGTCCTTCCAGCGGTCTCGGTACCTGACCTTGGACTGTCCCGATTATAGACCGTCCCGAATACTGACCGAGTAGTAATAACCGGCGGTCTCGGTCCAGCTACCTTGCACCGGCCCGTACCGTCCCATACCGACCGTTGCGAGCCTTAAGTGTGCATAGCATAGAGCTAAGCTAACCACTTCAGCTTTTTCTGGATGAGCTTATTGTATTTGTTGATAAAAGAGTGCCTTCTTTCTTACGCTTTTTAGGTGGTGTTAACAATATGTTTGGCATAGGAAATTCCACTTAAAGAATTCATTCGCCCTTGTGGCAGAGAATATATAGTCTATCATGCATGTTATAAATTTGCCAGGCTAGATATCAACTAAGCATTTTCATAACCGAGATGATAAGGTATCCGTCAGCTACTAGCATTTTCCTTTTTTGATATTTTCAGAAAATGATTGACTAGCTCCTTCTTCTATTGTTCAGAAGGATAGTTCCTTGAAACCTGAAGGAGCAGCCGAATAGAGACACAAAGAAAGTCGGAATTTTGCTAGCATGAACATCGTTTTATGCATTCTTTATCTTTTATAATACGAATTGTTGCTTCTATATACCTAACCTTTATGCAAGATTTAAGTTTAGGTAACCATAGAATAGGGAGGTAGCTACATTCCTTACTCTTTAGTTCTCGTTTTCCTTTCGGCTTCCATGTGGCAAATGTCAATGAATAACTCTGTTGCTCGAAAAGCATACATTGATTCCAACAGCTATCCAACATTTAAACATCCAGACCGTTGATAAGAGAATACCATTTATCTAACATGTTTTTGATATTAGAAAGCATAAAATAAGAGATATAACACTTCTATAAGAAATAGACAACAGTAAAACAGAATAATTGAGTGTCATCTTTTGTTGAAGAAACAATAACTACAACAAAAAATGCGGAGGAATGCGAAACAGTACCCCTTTTTTTTTTCTCAGCTCGGCATTGATGATTGTTCTGCTTTTGGCCACTGCCTTTCAATGGTTCGAACAGCAGTATCAATGTCCCAGTGAAACAATGGATGCCAGTCCCTTGGTAAATGGCCATGAGGATCAATGGTAGGTAGAAAAGTAGACCGATGCGATTCCCTTTGAGCATTATTTGTTTCCACGCCCACTTCCAAATCATATTCAATATCTGCCCTTAGAGTGCTTGTTGCTTGTCTTACTCGCGAATCAACGGATCGTGTCCCGTCTTCTACCTGATAATCACCAAATCCCTGGCGCAGCAGATCATTCCGGACAGAAGGATTAGCTATATTGGCAAAATGCCATTCGACAGGATGGCCGGCATAAGCATTAATTAGGTTCCGGATAGTCGTCAACATGTGCAATGAAGTTGAATCCAGTCGATGCACTGCACCAAAGTCAAATACCAACGCTTGGAGGAGTGGGCGGCCCATATCCAGATCGTCCGTTCCTAGCTGCTGATTCCATGGTCGGTCATTGTTACTCTTGGAAAGCTCCAACAAGTTTCCAGTTCGGGTGCGCGATTTGACCGTGCTCATTATCAGTTCGGAAATATGCTCGGCATTGGGGTAGAGAATTGAAGTCGTTGGACGGAAGACAATGATGCCTGGTGGAAGTGCTTCCGCCTGCTTGAAATTGGGGTCATTTTCGTCAATATAAATATAATGCATGACGGTACAATCTTGCATGCTCTGCTTGGTCTTAGGTATTAGAGGCAATCTCGCCATGGTGATGATCGGTGTCCTGGCAAATCGGAAAAGCATAATCACCAAGGACAGACCAACGGCAGCATAGATCCCGGCCTCGACATCAACAAAGATAGTAACAATCACTGCACTGAGCCATACCAAGAATTCAAGCACACTGGCGTTCCAGAGCTCTTTTAGATACGAAGGACTTGATGCGAGGTCGGTGACGGCATGGATCACGACTGCTGCTAAAATTGCCTCAGGGATATAATAGAAGGCAGGCGTCAGCACATAGAGCGATAAGACCACAACTGCACCAGAAAAGACGCCGGCAATGGGTGTCTTCACTCCGGACCTGGCCATAATGGCTGTTCGACTGAACCCACCGGTGGCAGGATACGCCCTAATGCCCCAAAAAAAAATAAGATATAATGAAAAATTAAGTTACCTTTGGAAAACGGATAAAGGATTGAAAAAGAAAACAAGATAAAGAGAGAGAATGTGCCGAGCTTACCCAAAAAAGGATCCAACCACATTGCTTATGCCGATGGCAAGCATTTCTTGGTTTGGATCAATGGTATAGTCGTACATCCTTCCGAATGATTTGGCGACAGAGACATGTTCCAAAATCAGGATGATCACAATGGGTGGTAGTGCACTGCTGGCATCCTGGAGAATACCGAAATTGAGGGAAGGCACACCCATGGCATCAAAACCAGCGGGCACGGTTTCAATAACCTGGACCGGGCTCTTTGTTCTGCCAATGTTGATCAAAAAGGAGACGATGGTTCCGATTAGCACGATAAGGCCATTGCGCATGATACCAAAATAGAAAATGGAGCGATGAAATCTTGGCACGCGTGTTGTAAGCAGCCCACATGCGAATCGAATACCATAAAGAAAAACCAAGGCAGTAATACCAAAAGCGATATCAAGACGGGTATGCTGGATATTCGAAAAGAAATCAATAAGAATCCTGTAGGGTGCGTTATGAGCGTTGATCTGATTGAGACCAAATAAATTAGGCCATTGACTGAGACCGATCGTGATAGCCGAGCCTGTCATGTAGCCTGCAATGGCAGGTCCTAAAAGATTGCATCCAATGTTGGTGAGTGTTTCGTTGCGGTTTTCCACCTCTCATGCTTGGTTTACCGGAGATAAAGTCCACCAGGATGCCAAGCCGGACCAAGCCGATCATCACCGTGATCAGCCCAGCAAAGAGAGCCAAGGTAACAGCAACCTCAGGTCCTGTGATTTCAGGGTTCTTGTTGGTCACGGCTGCAACAGCCTGCCCGACGATGAGCGACACGGTTGCTATTGTAATACGAGGTTGCACACATGGCTGAGTTTTCATGCATCACATTATCAAAAGAAAAACTTACAGATAGGCCCAATGCTAATGTCTTTGGACGTTCCAAAGAAACAATAGATCGATACTCCCACAAACGATGTACTGTTTTGAAGGCACGCTTCTTTTTTAGTTTCGCGTTGTCATCCAAAAAAACTTGTTTTTACTTACTATAAACCATATTGCGGGTCTAATCCTGCAATTTTGGCATACGCCATGCTTTGAGGTACAATCACAATACCAACCGTGATTCCAGCAATGATATCTTGGAGAAGCCACTATCGAGATTAAATTTTGTTTCGACTGAATAAGACTGACTCTCTGGGCAGAGCAAGAATAAAAAAAGATTACTTGCTTACGGATACGTTATATCGGTGGATCCATTGAAAGATAGGGAAAACGTTTGCTGTATACAAACGCAAATGGAATGGTAATTGATACCAGTACTTGTATAGTCGTTGGCATAGTGTTTCGGTTTTATAATCAACGATAGTTACTCGTGCTTGCTCCCTCATCGTTCTTTTTATACCTCTCGAACAAAGAAGCGGAAAGAGAGACAGAAGATAAAAAAGAAGAAAGCAAGATGTGGAGAAGAGAAAAGGGGAAACGACGAATAGTAACAGTAGAAATTTTATATGGCGTACGGCTATGTCTAAATTATACAAAAAAGAAATGGCTATGCATGTTCTTTTCTGACGGGGTGTAGTGAATAAACTTTTTTATACATATAATTTGTTCAGGTTTGGATAGAATTCATGATCAAATAAAATAGTATCCTGGGCTGAGACCTGCAGAGACTCATCTCGTGAATCTCTTGTCTTTTTTTTTCTTTTTACGTTAATTATATTGTAATTGATCTTTTCATTTCAACGCGACTTGCATATCCAAAACTGATGCCCGTAATTGGAAATATGCCTGCCCTGCAGAGGCAAAAGAGTAGCGGTCCATTTCAGGGGAGCTGTTGACGTTGTTACTATAACAATTTTGAATGGGGTTTTCTAGATCGCAAAAAGTAGAAGGGGAACAGATGGCCGATGTAACATAAGAAGTGAAAAAAAAAGGCCAAGATAACTAAACCAATGCAGAAAGAACAATGCGCTGACCTATGAAAAGAAAAAGAAAAAACTGGTCCATGGGCAGGTTATTAGGGATTTAGGAGAAAGAGAGAGTGTGAGTGAGAGAAAGGCTCTCCGTTGCTATTTCTGGCCATCATTTTTTGTCCAATCTCCTGCAGTGGTCTATCCGTATCTGATACCACAGCGGACACTCTTGTATCTTTTCTTCGCCAAATAATGTCAGCTTTCTTTTTTTTTCCGTTCGCAAAGAGCGCGTTACAGAAGAATTGTATCAAGGCCATTCAAAAAACGTTGGTTTCTCAGATGTGCATTCATAACTTAAGGAAAACGAGCGAATCTAAACAATTAAAAGCACCACTCATGGCTATATTGCTTATCTACATTGCTGCTTGGATGATCACCAAAGTCCTGCCAAGAATTACACGAAACACTTTTTGCTGTCCTATCATTGAACCTGTCATGATCCATTTGTACATAAGACGCATATGGGATGTTAGGAATGAAGACGACATCAAAACGGAAAGGGTGCACACCCCTTTTCGTTCCGCTAGACGCTTGTCTTCAAACCAAACATGTAGCCAACGTCACGGCAAATTCTCCTGCATTAGAAGTAGATGCAGCAGAAATCCAAGAAAAAGCGCCTTATATGAAGCACTTTCACGGTACTCGAACACTGAACTTTATTTCGTGCAGACACCAGATCGAATGAGTAAAAGACCGTATCAGAAGGTCAATGCGTTTTTTTCCCCAGAATGAGCTGCTGCTTGTAGACAATTCCCTTATTTGGATGCATACCCGATCAATCTAAGGAGAATAACCGATTATTATTCGGTTTAGAAACGGGAATGCTCTTGCAACTAGTATTGTATGAAATTCTTGCAAACAGTTTTTACCCCGTCCTTAACTTCTCTGGTTACTCAAACTGGATCCATGAACGACACGACATGAATCAACTACTGTGAAGGGCATAAAGTAGCCCTTCGTTTCTCTGTCTCCTCCTGCTGCTGCGCTTTCTTTTTTCTCCTTTACGATCAAAGTCCAATGTATTCTCGCACTGACCGTCTTTCTTGATAAACCGAAAGTTCGGTTCTCGTCAGGTTACAATATCAAAATAATGTTTGACACAAGGTTACCTCGTAGACATTAAGGTTTTGGTGCTTAGGACATATGAAACTGTTGCACAAACTGACTTCAATATCACAGAATATATGATTTTCATCACCTTTATGTTTATATCAACTGAAAAAATAAGAAAGCGTAGACAAAACAAAAGCAGGATGAATGTAATACAATAAAAGAAAAAGGAAGTAAGTGGCTAGGTGATATGCTAAAGAGAAAAAAAAAAGAATCAAAGGATATGTCAGAAAAAAAAATCAATGGTTAATATAGATGTATGGTATGAACCAAGTATGAATACAAAGCACACCAGTTGCTTTCGATTTAAAAAAATTTATGCCTTCTGAGGACGGTAATGGATCACATTAGGAACAGGGCGGTAGATATACTAAAGAAAAAAGGAATCACTCAGTCTATGTCTTTCTGCCGAATTTTAACGGGAGGGGAACTTACATCGCGATAGAGTTCCTCAATCTTCATACGGACCAAACACTTGCCGGGCACTTTTGTTTTCTCCATGAAAACGGTCCACAAAGAGTGATCCTTGGGAATCATACGAGACATATGACCTCTAAGTATCTCCCATCCTTTACCGTTGTAATGCAAGTTGAGCACACGAATGAGTCGCTGAAGATGCGAGTGAATAAGAGTATGATACAAAAGCTTGTAAGATTCGTCCAGTCTTTCAGCCACAACACAACTATCGGGAAGCACGTCCAGATCTGCCCCGCAGGATCGTTTCAGTGTCTCCCGATGGACCTTGACACCACCGAAATCACGGATAACAAAACCCTTAAGTTCACCCGTGTTTCTGTCAAATCGTGCCAACGTATTCTGACCATGGGCCTCGAAAGCAACACCATTCACCAAAAGAGGTGGCAAGAAAGCTTGAAGAGCCGTCTCAATGTATCTTAAGAAATAAAAGTAAGAAAGGTATATATTAGCCTCTTGATCCCTCATCCCCCAAGTCGTTCAGTCGTTTGTTTTCAATCCTTACCTGTCCAAAAAGGCAATTCGCTTTTCTTCTGTATCCAAACCCCAAGTATGGGTTAGCAAAGTCTCGTCTGTGTCAGGTCGTTGAATCTTCTCCACCAAAGCCGCACAAGGTACGATCAAGTCACGGTTATCTTCAGCGTATTCAAATGCTTCACGGATCACACAACTGCAATGCTTGGCCTCGTCAAAGTCTTCATGGTTGTAGACCGCGCTACCCAGTTCACGTTCAATTGTCAACTTCTTCTTATCATAAGTCAATTTTGGAACAACATCGAAGGAGAAGCCAGGACCGAAGTAGGTCGAGAAGGGAGTGATGGTGCGCAGGGCGGAAGAGATTTTAATACCCAGGCATAATTTGACGCTCAGACCGGGTAGAATGGTTGGAGCGGCGACAGAACGAATGGAGGTCAGGGCTTCGACCGTCACGTTGTACTGAGGTGGCAATACAACCGCGTCGGGGAATTTGGCCTCTACATTCGGTATCTGGAGCTCATGAATAGGCATAAACACGTGGTCAGGGTATTTGGCACGCAGAGTCTTGCTCTCGTTCTTCAGCATGGCGTCAATCAAAGGACGCGAGAGCTCTTCAAAGTCACCACGCAAGTTCATCGAGGATTTTGGAATAGCAACAGGTCGAATCTTGGGTTGCTCCAAGTTGACTTGACCGGGATTGAGCGGCGGCATGGGTGGGTAACTCTTGCGGGCTTTGTGCATCTATTTTTTTTTCCCAATCAAAAGGTAAGTTAGTTAAACAGAACCTTCTGTGGCACACGCAACACTGGCTTACCGGATGCGTCGCGTGACCTTCGAGGATAGACTGTTCCCAGTGAATCGTGGATGACGCCAATGTAGGAAGGGGTTTGGGATTATCATACGTGTGGTCTATGTGAGAGATAGGAAAGGTAAGAAAAAAGACGCGTCCTTTTTTTTTTTCAACCGCGCTTATGTAAGATGCTTACTTTGATGCGTAATAGAGCTGTCCAATTCTTGAGCGATCAAACCTTGAAGCTTGACATTGACACCGAGGTCCTTGGAGAACTGGTTCCAGAGTTGGACGGCATCATAACCGTCGACCAAGTGAGTTGCCTCAGCAATGTCAATGTCCTTTTGGCAGATCTTGATAAGGGTCGCATAAACTTCATCACGAGTAGAGCTCAATGCAATATCCGTTTTGACTTCAGACAGGGAGTAGATATGGGGAAGCATATCCAGGGAGTCTACCAATTCAATGCGTGTACAGACAACACCATTCCAGGTGGCGGTGACGCGTGGTGTACTAAGGATGGGTAAGCCACGAAGGGGTACGACAGCCAGAATGTCACTCAGACGGAGAAGGGTTGGGATCTTGTTTTCTTCAATGACATGGGGTCTGAGGAGAACGCAGATACCCAGCATGTCAGGAGTAGGTACATAATAGGCCTGAACCAAGGCTTCACTGACTAAGCAAGCAATCAAACGAGAGGTAGTTGCAAATTTAGCGTAATGAAGGTTTCTGGCTGTATTGGATGGAGCAGGCATAGTTGTATGTAAGCAAAAAGAAAAGGAGGGATACGGTGAGTTTGAAACAAACAGTCCATTTTATAGCCAAGCAAAATTTTAATCTGATGATCAAGATTTTCTTTATCAGATCCTGATGTGTGGACCTTTTTTTTTTTTCATATTACCATTTGTTTTGTCTTTGTTCATACTTGGCTAGTATAAGTAGCACAGCAGTAAGACGGAAACAACGCTCTTGTACAAGCAGGAGGAGTAGGGATAAATGAAAGCTCCGCGCTAAACCTTAATTCGTCATTTCTATTTGATCTATCACCCAAAGTATTGATATCTATTAAGCATAGGTAAATAATAAGATCATGAGATGGTTGAATGCTATCAACGATTTATTTACTTAATTTCCACTTAAACCAGTCAACGATTTCCAACTACAATATATTTTATTTTCTTACTTTATCTATTCAAGTGTAAAACTTTTCATCTTTCCCTGTTACGTCTAAAACTTGAAAATTCTAACGGGAAATGTTTCAAAAGTGTGTCTCTCATTAGCAACCAGTCGGGTTCTACCTTAATAGTTTGCTTTTCTTTATCTCCGAATCAAAAAATTTTATCTGATCCCGACAAAGGCCCAGTGGCACACTAACTGAAAATTCTAAGGATCCCGGGAAAATAGTTCAAACCGCATCCTTGACTCTCAGTCTTTATCCTCTCTCTCACCCTCTCTCCAGTCTGAAAGTCATTTTGTAGGTTGTAGATTATGATATCAAGTATATCGTTTTTGTTAGCTTAGGTTTATTTTTATTTGTACTACAAGTCCAAGTTAATATTTTTTGGGGGGATAGAGTGAATAGAAAGAAAGATGGATAACGGCATGTTACGATCTTTGATTTCTTCCGTTTCTTTCGGAAATTTGGTTTCTATAAACTGGAACTCTGGTGTTGCATGATCGGTAGGATCCCATGTAAACGGCACTGTTGCACACAATTATATTACTTCCCGAATGAAAAAAAAAAAAAAAAAAAAAAGATGAATAAGCCAAACTTGGGTTGCTCTCTCTTTCTCTCTCTTTTTCCCGAACATCTTGTTGATCGTCTGACAGGATCGTTTTCCATCTCCCGAAAATGTAATCTCGCTCAATAACTATGCAGTAAAAAAATTGAACTTATCACGTGTGGAAGAATAACAATAAAAAAATAAGCATAATATAAAAAACGCAAGAGTTTACCGATGCAAAAGCGGGATGCATCCATCAAATAAGATCTTTCTTCATGCATATCTATAAACCCCGTCTGTCATGGAAGAATAAGCAAATTTATACGGCATTTTCATGGACATTCACTGTTATTGCCCCATCCATATATCACCGGCAGGATAATCTTATTTTTCTCCCTCCAATAACTTATCTGTAGAACAAAGACGCGTCGCATTTTTAAAGAAATAACAATACAGTGAGAACACAAGCCTCTTAGCCACTATAGGCTAGATCATCGCTATGTGAAACAGGTCACACGTCGTATCGCCCTTTACCGGGAACAATCGTATCCGGAATATGGTAACTTAATTCTACCAGTTTGCTGTTTGTTGAGAGCCGGCTCTCACTAGTTTTCAACACAAGCTTTGTCTGAGTAAAAGCAAGTTGCGCATGTTAGGCAGCAGGAGAACTAAGAAGAGTCGACAAGGGAGCCATTTCCTGTTTCAAATACTGCATCAATGGCAACAGCGAATAGGGCGATGAGGTCTAGGTAATTTAACACTGGTAGACAGCCTATCAGAAATAACGTAAAGTTGCACAAATCTATGATATCCTTGGCAAGATATGATTTTGTTAGGCGTTCTTTCTTCAGAGATGCCTGCTAGCTCTTTCAAGAGAAAAGAAAACGTTGCTCAAGAAAGGTATAAACCATCATAGATTGGGTTCTTCCGCAATCTTTCGTACTACAGGACTATTGTGGGAATCTTCTGTAATGCAGACCGACTTAATGTGACGCGCTAAGCGTTTTAACTCTCTCTCTCTCTGGTGGCTGCTTGGAACACTTTGAGTGTATTTTCTTCTTGTCAAGCTGAGGCTCCGCTTTTCCACCGCAAAACATGTATGAAGGGTCCAAACGGTCACGGGGCGCCTGATAAGCAGCTTTACAAAGTGCTGATCACGTTTGATATAATCTTATGATAAATGTTAAATGGCGGTCAAACTTCGAAGAGCTCGCTGCTTCAGCTCAACATGTACAGGCATGGTTCAGGACCGCCTGCATGCTCGTTACCAACACCTGCAGTCCTGCATAGCAGAAATCTCGGTATAGCTAGAACAGCTCAATTTAATTAAGATTGCACTACAAAATTTGCCTGCATCTTTCGATGTCATGCCACTGGCTAAGAGGGTAAACAAAACGAAGTATTTGTCTAAATTTGCCGCAAAGGATAAGTCAATGAATGCACAAAGAATATTGTAGTACTATAGCTCTTCGCGGCATACTTACATGCTGCATGTTCTGTAACAACAGCAAACTCGCCTGCCGTCTGTTTTATTCCCCTTCCTTACCTTGCATATGTTTTTGCGCGCTAATACAACACAAAGGTTAACCATCTATCGCGTTGATTTCGAATGTTAGAAGTCCGTGTAAGATGATAGGCAATAATTAATCAATCCCCTGCTTGATTATGCTTCTGGTATACAGAGTACATCCAAATATTTGCTTAAACACTTTTACCGTTCTAGGAAGAGATGATCTGCAAACAGGCCATTCTTTTCTCATGGATTGTTCAACTCCTTTGTTGACTGTCGGGTTATAAATTTTTGTGCACCCACTTGGGTTAGGAGGAGGAGGAGGCTGTGCGCTCAATCTGCACAAAACCACACAAAGTGCAGGTTTCCCATGAAAGAATCTACTGCGCGCCAGCGACATGTCTCGGGCCCTTCCCCTGATATTGTTCAGGATGACCAGTCTGTTCAACTCGAAAGAGAGAAAATGTTACTTCGCAAGTTAGATTGGCGGATCGTGCCATGGATCTTTATCCTTTATTTTTTAAGTGTAGAAGATCGTGCTAATGTCGGCTTTGCCATGACGATGAATAAACAAGAAGGACACAATCTTGCCGCGACCGCGAACCTCTCCGCCAGAGAAAACAACATTGGATTAGGCCTGTTTTACGTGGCTTACATTGTAACGATAAAAAGATGAAAAGAGAATAGGGACCCTTTTCTCATAAATTTTGTTGACTTTCTTTTATCTCTTCAGGCTTTTGAAGTACCTTCTAATATGATCATGGCTCATGTCAATCCGGCATACTGGATTGCTCGGATCATGATCACTTGGAGTGTAGTTACAGCCTGTATGGCCGCTATCTCCCAAGCCTGGCATTTCTATCTTCTCCGATTCCTTTTGGTAAGGTCATACATCGATTGAATCATATACCAAGATAACTCAATTAATACTATGGATAGGGTGTGTTTGAAGCTGGCTTTTGGCCTGGTAGGTACAAGACATGTATAAGAGAGAGAGAGAAAGAGAGAGAAAGACAATGAAAAAGGGATTGATTAATTCACGCCAATTCCTTCTGTAGGCATCAGTTAAGCATTAACACAATCCTGTTCAATGTTCCTGGTTTATTTTGCTTACACTTTTCTCCCAACAGCATACTACACGACGTTATGGTATCGACCGAAAGAAATTTCGTCGCGTATTGGAGTCACTTACCTTGCTGGCCCAGCCTCTGGTGCGTTTGGCGGTTTGATTTCGGCAGGGATTCAACTTATTGATACCCGTGGAAACCTTTATGGATGGCAATGGTACATAACATAGACTAGTGGGAGGAGTAAGATTGACCAAGGTTTGACTCATAGACTATTTAGGTTGTTTTTAATATCTGGTATTATTTCCCTGATCTTTGGTGTTGCTACATTGTTCGTTTTGCCATCCACTCCTGAGACTTCCAAAGGTTTCTTAACGGAGGATGAACGAGATCTACAGAAGCAGCGTCTGCTACAGTCAGACGATATCGAAGATCGTGAAGGAGTCACTTCCATACAATGGCGACAGGTGTTGGTTCAATTGACGGATTACAAAGTGTGGATGTTTTCCCTTTTGTATTTTACCCCCGTCATGGCTGCCACTTCGCTAGGTTACTTCTTACCAAAAATTGTCCAAGAGATTGGCTCCTACACTTCAATAGAAGTCAGTCTCTTAAGTATTCCCCCTTACGTTTTTGGCGGTTTGATGGTCTATGTGGTCACGCGTCTCAGTGATCACTACGAAGACCGCGGATGGTTCATCATTGGTACTTCTACAGTTTCCTGCATCGGATTCACCATCCTCAGCTTTGCTGGCCCTGTCGGTGTACGCTATTTCGGATTGATGATCGTTGCTGGTGGGACTTATCCAACTGTTCCTCTGGTAAAAAAAAAAAAACAGATGAAGAAAATCGAAAGTTTTATAGAAATTTAACCTTGGTTTGGTAGAGTATGGCTTGGACAGCTAATTCAAAGGAGAAGGCAGTGGACATTGCGTCGGCAACTGGCATTGTATCATCCATTGCCAACTTTGGTGCTCTTGTTTGTACCTTTGCGTTGTACTCCGGCTGGCCTTCGGATGCCCCGCATTATATCGGATCGAACATGATTAACGGCGGTGCCATGTTTATTGCTGCTGTCTGCGCATTTGTCCTGAAAATTCGATTGGGCCGTTTGAACAAAATCATCGACGCAGGTGGCAAAGTCGGCAAATCAGGAAGAGACTATAAATACTTGCTTTAATATACTACACAGTTTAAAGATTATTCAGTACTTGTAATACCTTTTGCGGCATGAACAAGGAGAGAGGAATGGTGATATGTAAATTATAAGAAGACAGAGACAGATGCTAGCTATAGCTAATCCCCTTTTCTCTTCTCTTCTTTCCTTCTTTGCTTTAAAAACCATGGGTCTGATCAGACGTTCACTATTTCCTTATCTAATTCCTGTGCCTCTTGCCTTCTACCTCTTCCGGCATCTTGTTTCTGTGTTAAAGCCTTTCAATCTGGCCATGCGGGATAGCTGCCGTCAGCCGGGAGGATTAACGGCGACGTATGATGCGCCCGGCTGGATCACAGATCATATTGTCTGCGTTCTCGTAAGATTCTGTCAACAAGCTCTCAGTAACCCGTCTTCACTGGGATTGACGGCCACGATGGTTGGTGCTGCAACGACAGCATACACAATTATGTCGGTGGAAGGTGTTCGAACTAGATGTGCTTGTGCACCTTTGATGATAGCTCTTGGTAACGTTTTTGGAACGGGCATCATTGCCCCATTGGTGTGGCTCCCCATTTGGGCCTATCGGTCCCAAGCTTACATCAGCACCACTATTCGTACGGATCAAGTAGTAGGCATTGCGGCTGCGACTGTCTTTGGACAACTCCTACCAGCTGTTATCCCAATGTTTCTCCATCAGAAAGCCCATCGTAATGCTCTGGCCGTTTTGCAATACTTCCCTATCGGTTATGGCCTGCTCGAGCGTGGATTTAGTTGGTTACGGTTACCACAGAAGCCGGAGGCAATCAAGCTGCTTTATGTGGGATTGGCCGTGCTCAACACCATTTTATTTTATTCTGCCATAGCAAATGCATACTGGCTTGGTGCCCCAGACAGACTTCCACTCTGGCGTGTTGTCTACTATAGGACATCAGCGGCAGATGCGGTTCCCTACATGTTGGTATGGGATATTCTTGCCTTGATGAGTACTTTCGGGTACTGGATTTGGTTAGAAACCAGCTGGATAGGGCTCTCCCAGCTATTAGCATATTCTGTTCTATGTGGACCAGGTGCTGGTTTAGCCATAAGTGCTTGGAAACGAGAAACGATGTTGTGCATGAACAAGCACAAAGTGAAATGAGTATTTTTTTTGTTGCGGAGAATTTCGTGAGCTTTTAGGATTCGAGGTATTCCCGCTTCCTCCTTTCTTTTCTTTTTTCTTTTCTTTTCTTGCACTATTTTCTTCCTTTAATTTCTTCAATTAAAAGTTTCTTTTTTATATGCCTGTGACCAAACTCAATCTATCAGAGTCAAACGGTATTGACCAATACACGTTGATTAACGAACATAAGACACTTGCTGTGATGGTGCTTAACTATGGCGCCACTATCACGCACATCCTGACTCCAGATAAACAAGGCCATGTGCGAGACGTGGTACTTGGATTCGACAACTATGAAGACTATAAGAGTACCGAGAATCCTTATTTTGGTGCCATTATCGGCCGTTATGCGAATCGGTACAACAAAAAGAACACAGCTAAAGTCTCCAGTTATTTTTAATGCTACCTTTTCTTTTTCTTTTTAATGAAGAATTGGCAATGGTCAATTCACAGTTGACGGCCAATCCTATCAGTTGCACATAAACAATGGACCAAACAGTCTACATGGAGGTCTCGAAGGCTTTGACAAGAAATTGTGGGATGTCTCCATATTGTCCGAAAATCCGGCATCTATTCAGCTCCAATTGATTTCGCCTGATGGTGATCAGTCGTACCCCGGTACATTAGTAACCCAAGTAACCTATACCGTTACCGACAAAGACGAGCTTGAGATACGATACCATGCTACCACGGACAAGGATACGGTGCTCAACTTAACAAACCACACTTATTTCAATCTCTCCGGACTCGTGCTGGATCCCCATGTGCTGTCGCACCAGGTTTCCATGTCCGATGAAGTCAAGGGTTTCTTAAAACTGGATAAAGACTCATTACCTACAGGTGAGATAGGAACATGGGAGGAAGCACCTTGGATGAATTTTACGGTACGTCAAGTTTAGACAGTATGCATGCATTTCTTGTCCATTGCAGCGCCTATATCTCATCTTTCGGTTTGCTAGGGAGCCGATGCCGGCCGTACCATTGGCGAACGGTTGGATAAACTCTCCAATACAAACGGTTACGATCACCCATATGTGATCCATGAAAATTACCAAATTGACACGATGGAAGAGCCACTGCGACAAGCTGCTATAGTGTATTGTCCCGAATCTGGAATTGAGCTCGATTTCTGTACCACTGAACCGTGTTTCCAGTTTTATACTGGAAATTTCATCCCAAACAACGTCCTCGAAGGCACCAAAGCTCAAGAGAAAACACCAATCGGCCCGCACTCGGGTTTCTGCTTTGAGAGCCAGAGGCCACCCGATGCACCAAATAAGCCTCAATGGCGTAGCAGCGTTTTGCTACAAAAAAGTGATGTATATGGAAGCAAAACAGTTTTTACATTCCGTGTACGTCAGCAATAATAGCAGATGAATACAGTTTTTCCTTTAAAATTGAGACAGAGGTACAATATAAAGTAGACAAATATCCAAGGGTAATGGACAAAGACCAAAAAAGTATGGATAAAGTAAACGGTAAAATAGACGAATAGCAATATCAGAATGGGCAAAGTAGGCATAATATTAGTAAGAATCATAGGATATTGATACTTACAAGTGTAAGGCAAGAGATACTTACTATCTCCAGAAGGTGAAAAAAAAGCTTGGCCGGGGACCATGGTAGATGGTGTTATGACAGATACCGAAAATGTTACTGGGGGCGTTGATATCTCGCTGCCATACTATGCGACAACTGGTACAAGTTAGCATAATATACAGTCCGAGACCCACAGCAGAAATTTGTTCCAAAGGTTTCTCGCCGCACTTGCCTGACCAGTTTAACATCAGACCGCCACCAACTCCAACAAGCGCCAATAACTTATTGGTTTGGTTGGAACTTCGCTCTCCCACTATTTCTTCCGCCTGGCATATCTCTCTATGCACTTATACTTTTCCCCTTAGCGTTCCCTTTAGCTTCTAGTTCGCTCTCTTTTCTCTCATCTCACAACTTATAGTTTCGTTTTCATTAGCTTTTTCCTTTTTGCCCTGTGCTTGCCAGGGTTTGCTTTTCTTTTCTCTTTCTCCGAGACTGAGCTAGAGTGGACATGTTGGATAAACACACCACTCACGGCTTTATTGTCAATAAGTTGATGATGGTAAAAAGATTTACTTTGACCTACATTTCGCGCTACTTGAAATGAATTTTGTGTTCATGAAACATTGTCCTATTCGCTTACGGGAAAAGTACTCTAGAAGTGGCGCAGATTAACTTCCAAAATGGTGTATTTTCTTATTGTTCCTCTCATTTTGAGGCACGAAGAGCATTTCGCCGATCCGTACGCTGATTATCTGTGATAGGAGGTGAATGCTCTCTGAGAGGGGGTTCACGTAAAGGTTGCTGTTGACGACGGGAGAATACTCGTTTAAGCGCACTGGGTCGAAGTCTATCTGTTCCAGTTGAAGAAGCACTCGTCGGTCTTGATGAGGTACGCTTCACATCCGGATTTGTCCAGATAGGAGGGTCATCACCTACTATCCGAATGTTGGCTGTGTCCTCAGGTCGAATAGGCGACGGTGTTCTTTCCTTTTCTAGCTGTTTCTCTTCATCTGTCCCATACTCTTTCCCGTTATCGTCTTCGCCATGGACTGGTTCTTCTTCCGATGGGTGGTCCGAAGCAGGGATCATGGAAGTCATATCAAACTAGTAAGGTCATGTGAGTTGTCGGTTTTCTACACTTTTTAAGTGGACATCCTTACCGGATAGTTGTACCTAGTTGACGCGTTGGGAGGGATACGGTCACTCCAATAGGCAAGATCTTTTCTGAATGTATTGACAGTAAAATCCCATAAATCATCCTGATTCCACAAACGCCGTGACACCCGTCTATCTTTCTTATCGGGCAGTGAATCGATCTCCCAATCCATGATTGCGTCGGAAGGTTTCAAGCAATCCTCCAAGAAAGCGGCCTGTTCCTGTCGTATCCTTTTGTTTCCTTAGTTCCCATACTGGATACATACTCTATATATTACCTATTCTGCTCTTCATCCTGAACTGGTTCTTTGAGCTTTTGGAGATTCTGTTTTGCGGTCTTTATCTGTCGGCAATATATATTATGTTCAATTTCATAAGCCAATGGATCCTTATTGTCATCGTATCTATTCAACACAGTAAGTGCAACATAGAATAAAGACATATTGCTTGCATACCTATGATGATAATCGAGTCGATCGCGCTGATTGAATCGCATCCTTTGGCTGGTCAACTGGCCACGGTTAGTTGCACAGTAATATTGCCCTGGTCGGATTTTGGATGGACATACTGAAAAAGAATCATTAATCCTCAGTTATTTCGAAATGCACAGTAGGATCTACTTAACTGGCTACGACTGAGCCTTTGCTGGGTTCGATATCTTCGCCAACAAACACTGGATTAGCATCCGATCGTCCCCAGGTGCCTACGCCAATAGCACCAACCAAAGCCAGGACCTCTGGTTCGCCTGCATCGTCATCAAACAAAGTATGTTTTGGTTGTGTGGCAAGATGTTGCAAGGTGTCCCACACAGGAATAGCCTCTGGTGAAAGCATCCACATCTTCATGGTACCATCGGATGAGACAGTATTTATATTCTCGCATCGCATACTCGACCAGGCGATCTTTTTCGTCGTATTAAATACTGTCGTCAATGCATTTCCCTTTTTTCGTTTTTCGATTTACCTTATTTATGATGCCTTGATGTCCATCGACTTTCGCTACAGGAGCATGATAACAAGACCGAATATCCCATATATTCACTAAACCATCCTCGCCACCAGAAGCTAGCCAATACGGAATGAATGGGTTAAACCGGGTATCTCGGATAGGCCGAGCATGTGCTTCATGAGCTGACCACACTAAACTGCAGGTTCGTGTGTCCATCAGATGAAGCCCGTTTCCACTACCGAAAGCAATTAAATTGTGAGGCGAATGTGGAGACCAGCTAGCGCAGTTAATAACTTGATTTTCTCTCTAGAAACAGAATATTGTTAGAAGTATTTAAGCAGCCTGATCCTTTCCTCGTTGAGCCAAGTTTCTTACCCTGAAGCTCATTTCCGGTCTATTTTCTTGTAATACATCCCAAATATGCAAGCGGTCAATGGATGTTGTCAGGAATCGGTTGGTCGTCACCTTTCGGTCGAATATCATGCCAACGGATTGCCATGCCTTGTGAACTTCCTGAGCACAATAATAGGGCGCGAATTCAACAGCTTTTACATAGCTGTTCAACGGATATGATGCATAATACTGATTCTTTTCCTTAACGACATCCCACCTGTAACATGACTCTAACCTATTTACCTCTTGCGTTGGTGCTACATATTCGGCCACTTGGGTAACCTTCCGTTCACGGATGCTGTATAATTTGGTCACACCTCTGTTGGAACCAACCAAAAGATGATTCCCTGACCAATCCAAGGAGTGAATAGGTATTTGAAGCTGCTCTTTGTGGAATGTCTATGTTTGTGCGTTATTGATCGATAAATAATACGTTCTTCTGGTTGTGAAAAAAATAACCTGAAAGCGCGGTTGAACACGATCTGCTTTAGCAGATAGGTCATGGACGAAATACAGATCTCCAGTTTTGTTACCCGACCCTAAGGCAATGATGCCTGTGTCCTGCATGACAAAAAGTATAAGATGTATATCATAAACGACCTAGTCGATCCTTTACATCCGACACGGCTAATGAAGTTAGACAAGTTTCGTTTCCAATGTTGTAACAGTTGGTTCGCAGGCCTTTAGTGGACCTTACTCGACCTTGTCAGTTTAAACCTGTTCTCGACGAAGGAAACTTACTCATTTAATCCTTCGGAAATAGTGCGAAGAGCCAAGGATCTGTTAACAGCGTATAAAAAAGGCATGTGTTTCCCTCTATGTGGTGCTATCAATCGAGCATCTAGTGCGTCCCGACTTATTCGAACCATGAGTATTTCAAGAAAGAAAGAAAAGAGAACAATGACGGGAATCAAAAAAAAATGTGAGACGCCTTTTTTTCTTTGGTTTCAGAAAAGTAGTGCTGGAGGACGTCAGCGTGTGGCCTTTCACGATATCTGGTCCGTGCGAATAAGAGAGAACAATCTGGCAGGATCACATGGATAGTCGTTGTTCATCTACTTAAGACGATCAAAGAAAATTTAAATGGATCATTATTTGGTACAAGTCATACGTTGCATAGTGTAATTGTACGGTCTTTCTTTACCGTGTTTGGCCTGTATGCCTAAATTGGGTATTTTCACACAGCTTAGAGTAAGGCTTCATTTTTCGCATGGTCAACGACATGTATTTCAGCATTTTGTATTGTATGGATTGAGTATTAAAACAGGAATGAAAATGGAGTTAAGGAATAAAAAATAGATCGGTAAAATGGACCGCCGAAATACAAAAAAAAAAAGAAAAGAAAAAGAAAAAAAAGTTATCTGTGTGCGAATATCTTAGGATCTTATGGTAAAGCAAGATCCTCAAAACTTAATCCTTCGCCATTAGCCTTGGCTCGTAGAGCCTCGATGTCAATCAAACTCTCTCGCTCCGCATAAAGTGATTTGTACGCGGTTTTGATTGTTACTTCTGATACGCCTGCTACATGTGCAATTTCCCGCGTTGATTTAGGTTGGCGATAAAGATAGGAAACCAAATAGATACAGGCGGCAGCTACCGAAATGGGAGATTTGCCGGCCAATGTACCCAACTCTTTTGCTCGTTTTACCAGATCGATGCCGGATTTTTGAACGTAGTTCGGCAGCTGCAGGTTAGAGCAGAAGCGAGACATTAAATCCTCGGAGTTCATGATCGTTGTGTTTGTCTGTAGCTTGGCTTGCAACGACTTGTAACAACGACCAATCTCCTTCTTAGGTACCCGCGTCAATGCGCAGATTTCTCGGAATGTACGGCCTACTTTTTCTTGGCGACAGGCAATAAAGATACAGGCCGCAATGATGGCATCACTCGACTTTCCACGCAATAGCTTCTCATCCTCAACACGTTTGTACAGCTGTTTCGCAGTGTCGCTAACGATCTTGGATAGAGAAATAGAATCACACATGGCGCTGATTTCCTTGTAGGCTTGAACAAGATTCCGTTCGCCTTTCACTGCCGTGGCACGACCATGCACCTTGTTCAGATCCTTCGCAGCGCCAGATCCGCCGTCGCGTCTTGAAATGACCGTATCCAATTGGTTGCCATCCAATAATGGATTTGCTGCGGCACCCACACGGGATGGATCCTGAGAAATTACATTAAAAAGTCATGAACATAAGAAAATGAAAGCAAAAAAAAAGAAAAGAAAAATATCACAAAGCCATGTCTACGCATGGAGAAATGGACATGTAGTGATACATACATCGCCCTCATCATTGGCAAAGGTTCTCCATTCAGATCTCGTATCGATAATGCGATCACCAAGAACGAGACCGCAATCGCCACAAACAAGATCTCCGGAAGCAAACTCTTCGACAATGTGTGGTGGATCAACACGACAATCAGGACAGCATAATCTCACATTGAGATTCGGTTGGAAGGCTTGAGGCGAAGCATCTTTTTGTTGGGGCTCACGCAAAGGAAAGGGAATGGTAGAGGTCATGATTTTGAAGGATTTCTTTCACTCTTTTTCTATTTTTTTCCAACCGATTGCTTCCGGTAGTATCTTTGGCTAACAGGCAATGATTCTTTTTCCCTTTTTACTTTTCCCTTTTACTTTGTTATAGAAAGGAAGAGGCACAAATGAACAAAATGATCCGTTTGGAAAATGGGAGGTAAAGAGTTAACAGTTCCACTTTGGAAATTGGCTCGTGTTAAGAGGATCTGTTTTCAGCCGAACCATCGTCACATTGAAACTCCAAATATGACAAACCAATCAAATTTCGGCATACATTTGCCCGGACCATGAAGCGACTGTAGCATAATGCATTCTCGCTGACACAAAATATCATCAGCCAAGATAAACCTCTCCTGTCTATCAGTGTAAAGTTACCGGAACTAATAGGAAAGTTTTATGTAATAACGTAAGTTAACATCCAATGAAGAATATAAAACAAAACTAAAAACGTCACCTAGCACCGAATTATCAGTACACACCATATGGTATTTTAGTACACCACATGATTGCCAAATGCAACAAGCCACGTTTGACCAAAGAAAAAATTCGACTTCCTTTCCTTTGTATACGATGTTTAAACGCGTCTCACGAGAGCTCGCTAAGCAATCAATTGCCGAAGAAGAGTACGATGTGGCAACTGATTTAAAAGACGAATCTCTGGCTGGAGTTTTCTCCGGATCGGAAGACGAAAGTGACAGCGATAGCGATGATGTCGAGATCGATTCGGAAAATGACGAAGAAAGTGAAGAGGAACAAGAGAAGGCGGAGGAAAATATAGAGCAATCAGATAGCACTGTAGAAGAAGGCGATGATGATGAAGGAGAATATGCATGTAGAATTTGTCCTCAAAAATTACTGAAAACAAAGGAACAAGTTGAAGTTCACCTTAAGAGCAAGGTATGGTAACTGTTGGTCTGTTTCTTACTAAACCATTACAGGCGCATCGTAGACGTTTACGTTACCTAATGAAGGAGGGTATGGAAGTTGAAGGGCTGGAAAAAAATAAGGAAAAGCAAAAGAAAAATCTAGAGGAGAAAAAGAAACTGCGACAAGAAAAAGCGAAACAGGTGAGTATAGTTATTGCACCTAGGACTGTCTTGACATTGCTATTTAGAAAATCAAAGAGCATCGTAAACAGCTTAAAAAGAAGAAGTGGGAGCGCCAACAAGCATTAGAAGCAGAGAAGAAAAGTGTAGACAAAAAAGCAATGGAGAAGACACAAAATGTAGAACAGAAGAAACAGGAGCCATTGAAAAGTAAATCAGGTGAAAGCAAGGGAAAAAAGGCAGGAAGCGCAAAAAGTGTGGAAGAAGCAAACAAGCAGGCAAAGCCGGCAAAGAAAAGGAAACTGCAATCAAATGGATCGGAATCCATGAACAACCTAAAGAACAAGAAAAACGCTACACAAAAAAAGGCGCGCATAGAAAAATAAAGCGGTTTTGACTATCAATTGGTAGTAAAATGTGTGAAGTTTATTACGTACAGCTAAAGAAAAGATAATAGTAAATCTGTATCGACCACAAATCTTTGACACAATCTTCCTTCGTTCAAACGTACACAGTCTTTAACACGACCGTCTTTCACCACAGAACGCAAACATCTTTCCGATACATGATATCCAGCAATATCATTACATTGTTGAGATCATTGTCTTGGCGCGAAAGTACGCTGCCTTTGCACTATCCATCTTAATATAGTTTTTAAATAATCTCTTTTGTTTTGCAAGTTCAAAACACTTGTTCCAATCCATATCTTTGCCTTTTTTTTTCGGTAAGCATCCACAAATTGCCAATCGCGATTTACTCGTTGATCATGAACGCGCACAACTGACTTGGCAGAGGGTTGTAGTGTCGCATCAGCAGAAGACGGGCTGATCTTGCGTGTTCTTCGAAGCTCGTCAATAAATTGCATGCCATAATCTTGGCAATCGATGGGCCGTTTCCTCGAAATTTCATCTTAGGTCCTTCCATCAACTTCTGGCTGGCCATGTTAAGTTGGATGTAGGCTCGGCTACAAACTTCCTGCAAAACACTATCTTTTTCTTGGTCCAAAGCAATTTCCCCTTCAAACGCACGCTTCGTAATACTGTAGAGCAGGCGGATAGTTTCATCCCCCTGTTGTTGGATATGAATCAATGATGGCTGTTGTTCAATAAAAAAGTGTGCAAGCGCAACAAGTAGGTTAAGAGATATTTGCTGTAAGTAATCCGAAATGGTTTGTCCATTGAGCAAATAGCAAGACTGAGCCCAGCCTTGACAAGGTAATTGCTTCATGAAAGGTTTGCTCCACATTCTGCTTGCAATGTCCAACAGATCCTTGGAGGTATGGTGGATGCATACTGCGTTGACAATAGGTAAAATGGAGTACTGATCTCCAATGGACAATGAATATTTAATCAAGCAAGCAAAGAATCCCATATTAGCAATATATTGGACTTCAATGAGAATGGGAAGAAGTGCTTTAGCTTTTCTTTGAATAAAACTTTATCTTTTGACTTGCTGAATCATTGATCCCGCTAGTCTAAAAAGTATCATTAGTTGTGCAGAAGAGTAAGACCAGGTTTGGCCGAGCAAGGAGCAAGAGCAAGCCTAGTTCCTGGCAGTCTGCCGACTACGACACAATCCGGCAAAAATGACAAATCAACGATCTCCTAAATGATTGACAGAACTTTGCATAGCACAAATTCTGATTGGATTGTCGTTTTCGTAAAGTCGATTCACAGCTACTGTTTTGGACGCGAGTTGCCAATCGAGCTGGAATATAGAAATCGTAAAGGAACAGAAGTAAAAGATAAAAGTGTGCGAGGGAATTCGATGATGTTTATTTTTCACAAACTATCCAAACTATTTATACGTATGATATTTCTATAATTTTCTACGAAGCTGAAGATGCGAGAAGTATCTAGGAACTTCTTGGAAACCAATCGCAACTTCGAGAACTTCTTGGAAGGCTTTAGCAAAAAGAGTCTTTGCGTTCATGCGCCGATTCCGGCTCCGACAGGATAAAATTAAGCGGCGCTGAATGTTAAAAATGCCTACTGTGTGAATCGAACACACTACCTTTGCTTTACGAGAGCAACGCTCTGCCAATTGAGCTAAGCAGGCTTTCCTTTTTAGGAAGTGGAAAAACATTCTCCACATGAACTTTGAAGCAGCTTACTCTATGGATCAGCACAAATGAATATGAACGAATAAATAAATGTTCGTTTTTATCCAAATAACTTTTTAAATATTCTTATTAGTTTCCTAAGCAAACGCGAATTTTTGTATTTGTTCAAATAAGTAAATGAATATTTTTAGCTTATTCAAATAACAGTGACAATATTTATATTTTATTTGATTATTCCTCATTGTATGTAGAAATTATAAATGAGTAATGCTCTGATCTTATAATTTTAAGAGAGTGCCATTGTTTGTTGTCACTTCAAACAAGGCTAATTGGTAAGGCTCGCAACGGTCGGTATGGGACGGTACGGGCCGGTGCAAGGTAGCTGGACCGAGACCGCCGGTTATTACTACTCGGTCAGTATTCGGAACGGTCTATAATCGGGACAGTCCAAGGTCAGGTACCGAGACCGCTGGAAGGACCGTTGGGAGGACCGTCAGTCTATGCTATGCCTTTCACATGACATTACACACAATATTACTTACAGACATTCAAAGTAAATATTTCTCTTTACTTCAATAAGTGCAGTTATACAAGTATACAAAAGCTTTGTTGCTTGCAAGATTTTCAGTTTTAGTGTGATTTACATTACAGATTAAGAGAAGCAGTTCATGTAATAAGAAAGATAAAATGCAATGCATCGTTTATTAACTGCTAATTCAACACTCGATCTATTTCAGAGAATACTGTATATCAATTCTTTAGTTCTCGTCGTAGCCGGTATTTTTCAAGCATACATGCACGAATGGTTTCTACAGCAAGTGAAGCACGATTTGGGCTTATAATAGCCTTGCCAGCGGAGAAGACTCGTTCTGATGGAGCACTTGTACCTGAGATAACGACGTTAATCAGAAGACGAATGTGGGGTGAACAAAGACACTAACCTGGAATTGCTAAGTAATCGCGCGCCATTCTAGCTAAGGATGGATACTTGCTAATTCCTATAGTCTGCCACCAGCGAAGCGGATCGCAATTTTCAGCATCGGTTGCGAGATATTCGAAGAGCTCATCTTCTTGTCGTGCCTTCCCTTTGTCGCGCAGATGACCGAACAGATGCTGTAACAGTTCATCTTTTTCCACCTCTGTTTGTGCCGAACTAGTAGCAATATTCTCACCAGCATGCTCAACTTCAGGGTACGCCATAAAAACGGTGCGCACTTGCTTCTCTACAAACTGTACCCATTCAGTTTCCCATTCGTGTCGCTTATGGTAAGATAGCTTCAGTCGAGGATCTAGTACTGTAAACGATCGTTTAGCTTAAAAAATTTACGTTAGAGTTACCTGTTGCTACTGAGCAAATGGGTGCGAAGTCAGTCATGTTATAGTACTTCTGCAGTTTTTCGAAGCATGCAACTGCTGCCTCCTGAAGCTCCGAATTGCTAGTGGTGTAGTTATCCAGCTTGTCCATCAGAACGTTATATGTAGGTATAACGATCCCCATGGTTGGGTAATTGCTAGCACTTAACATTGTTGTGCTCTTTTTGAAGATCTATCATTAAAAGGTGGGCACTACATATTTAGAAATTAATATATCTAATAGTAACTTTACCTCTAGAAGGTCTTTCAAGTGAATTAAGATTTGCCACTCATTCTCAGAAAGCGACCATTTGTTCAGGTGGCTTTCAATGCTTATCAATACAACGAGTGGACCTTGGATACGCAACGCGGAATCGATCATGTCATACGTAGAATTCCACCGTGTTTTAACATCAATTACTGGCTGGTAATGTCGCACATTCATGTTTGCACAGCACTGCTTCAGTTTTTCACGGAGTTGAACAGAACGGCGGATCGAGACAACGACATTTCGAAGCTATAACTGTGCTAAGTCTAATATATATGTAGTAACTGATTACCTTGGCTAAAATAGAAGAAATTTCGGTCGTGCTCCGATCAAAATGGATCTGTTCGTCATATACGTTGATCGTTGCTTCGGGGATTATTTTGATTGTTGCCAAAAGATCCTGCACCGCAAGGTTAATAACATGTGCAAGACAGCGGTTATGCTGTCTTTTAGCACTGAAGAAGACGCCATATTTGGGCCAGGTTTCTTCCAGATGTTGCATAAGTGTATCATTACTTGATGCATTATCAGTTGTTATTGCTAAGATCTGTTGATAGTGGATCATTTAAAACTGGTAAACGGTATCAAACCACCTACCTTCGAATGTATATTGAGATCGTGCATTGACCTCATCAAGGCATCACCTATTGCTTGCCCAGTATGACTTCCCGCGATATGGATAAAATCTAGCAGTAGATCGTGGATCTGCCAGTTTGCATCGATGAAATGTCCAGTAACTGCAAGGAAACCAAATGAATTTGGTGACGTCCACATGTCAAGCGTAAGGGATATATTAGAATCTAGTGTCTAAAAGAAGGTATTAATATGATAATTGCATTCTGCAAATATCCTACTGCAAGGTGATCTCGCAAGATAGTATGGCCATGATTGCAGCTATTTATAATATCAGATTTAAGAGTGTTTGCACTTATGGATATCGCTTCTGGATTGAGGTAACTGATCAGGGTTTGAAACGATTTTGACTCTATTTCAATGAATGGCTGGTCATTGAGAATAACCCATTCCCGAAGATGTTGACGAAATTTGGAGTTGCTAAATTGAGGATGGCTACATCACATGTAAGTACAGCAAGATATACATATATTTAATGGTACTTACGAGGTAACAAATTGGTCCAATGGTCCTTTTTGGGTTGGAGGCTGAGCACTCTTCCATTCTTTAGGATGGTAACTGCTCATATGTTTTCGCATTTGCTTAGTGCTGCTCCCGTTAGCAGAAACCACTGATCTCTTCCTTGTTCTAGATAGGATAAGCAATGTATTAGAGGCGTAACCAGTTTGGCATATTAGCACAAACCCATCATCTCCGTCACATATGGTACACAAAGCTGTCTTCGACTTCGAACTATTATCCCAGTTAAGTGGTTTAAACCACTTCCAAACAACGCTAGTGCGTGTGCTAGTCACGGTGGCAGAAGAGGTACTAGCTGCAACTGACGTGGAAGACTCTTGAGATTGCAAGCGGTTTGGGGAATCAATTTGCAAGGAAACGATAATTGATTCTTCATCACTGTCTGCTTCAGTGATTCTTGGACGCTTTTCGTTTCGCTTGTGAATAGACATGTTTTAAAGGTACAGACACTCCACCATAACTACACATTTAATTTATAGCTTTTTTGCAAGTTACACGGATCGTCATCACAATGCACTATGAAAAAACGTATGTATGTTAAGAAATCGATCAACACTATATCTAACCAGATATTGAACAATTTCGTATTGATTCCCGTAACGAAGCTCCAATGTATGTATTATCACGTCATTGTGAGGGTGATTACAGTTAGGATATGCATCCAAAAAAGTACAATGCTTGGTTGCCCAAATTGCTATGGAGAATTTATAAATTTGGTAAGTGAACAGTGATTACTGCAGAAACCTAAGGTAAGAGTTTACCTTTCAAAAACTTTTTCATACCAAATGCTACTGTTACTTGAAAACGGTATGGCATATAATGTCGAAAGAAAAAACAATTATCAATGATAACAATACGAAGAATAGAATACCACCTTACAAATAATTCTTTGTTTGCGCATACTATAAGCAAAAATAAAATACTACGAACTGATTAAATAAAACTATTTTACTTGTTGTGAGTGTTTTTTCTCCAATAATACTTTATAGATAATAATTTTCTTTTTGAAAACCAAAACTACTATCATGACCGACGGTCCAATCGGTCGGGTTGGGACGGTTTACATGAACCGAGATCGGTCCAAAATATATAAACCGAGACCGTCGGTCCAAGGGGTTCGGTCCAAAACTTACAGACTGAGATCGACGGTATGGTTCGGTACGGGTCAGTATCGGGACGGTCGGTCCAAAATTGCGAGCCTTATGCACACTCTTGCCGGACGCACCATTTATTTTTAGGCTGTCTCATCGCCACAAACTAAATCGATGCGTGAGGAGAAAAAAAACCACCAGAGAGCGTCATAGAAAACAAAAAGTCGTCATGCTTCGTGATTCTCCTATATTGTCACTGGGCTTTATGTAATTGCAGGTCATATGCCCGTCATGGTATGATCCAGAAATCATCCTTGGTGCAAAAATATATACACTATACCTTTCTGCAAAGCAATGAAAATTCGCAAGATGCGCTCATCGTACACCTTGTGACGCCATGTAAATCCGAGCACATATTCACTCCTGTGCAGATACGTATACAAGCGTTTAATCGTTCTCATTCAAAAGACGCTTTATAGCCTGGCTTCTTATTTTCGTCGTGGTAAAGCATCATATACAACCGGAAGGATAGAAACATGCGTACAAACCAAGAATTGAGAAGATCTTCCTTGTCATGCAACATAGAGAGTGAGACGCTTTCCTCATCATTCTGCGTGATTGATGTGCGGACCGCAGTGAGCTGCGTTCTTTATATGACCAAAAGGCTGGCGAAAGGCTCACAAATAAAAAAAAAAAGGGTTCTAATGGCACATTCGGATATTGGAAGAGCTGCAGTTTGATGAGTCTATAACTTGATGCTTTTTGAATTGTGGTAAGAAACCGTGTCTTAGGAGAAAAATGGTTGGCTACGAGCCATTCTATTCTAGCTAAACAGACTGTGGACACCCAGCCTGTTGGCTTTTCTTTCTTGTGGCGTTCGCTGAAGGAGGGAACAGTTTACAGTAGATCGATCTTGTATTTTGCTTATCTCGAAGATATCCCGCTGCTATGCTCGAGCATGCATGCTAAACCTGTCCAGAATATGTATGAACGAACGTAACAAGTGTTCGTCCAGCATATGATTACTGTTTTTTTTTTGGACCGAACGCCGTAAATGGTTAGCGTTTCGTAAAAGAAGGGTACTGGGCCCGGTGAGAGCAATGTGCAAGACAGCATTCTGGCTCTTAGAGACCGGTTAATGTACTCTTAAAGCCTAGACTAGCTAATGTGCGTCGCGCCCCGGCAAGCTGTAACCCTTCTTTACAATTATGCGTTGCTAATTTATGAAAACAACGCTGCCGTCATTTTTCATTGAGCTACCGTCCTTCTTTTTGGTTGGAAGCCAGATCGCTTGACAGCGGTATGGACAGAACTAGGAGCTTTTGCAATTAAACTGCTTGGTGGCATTGTAAGAGATCTATATTGTAAAAAAGGCGATGTCAACAAAACAAAAGAGACGACAGAGGAAGAGTGCGAGCGTGTCGTCGAAATGAGGCATCTATCGTTTCATAAGAAGGATAATTTGATGATGATTTTGCAGTAGAAATTAGGTAATCATTATTTACTATTTGAAGGAAGAAAGTTTCGAATTATTACATTGTCGATCAATATTGTCTAGTTTCATCTTGACATGACTGAGAATGATGGACTAAATGGGTAGGCCAAATTGCCTCATTCATATGCAGCTATCTTGATTGAATAATGACAATAAAAAGAAGTAGACATGTAAACGTTGCATTTGTGCATATGCGTACGTTGGCAGATACAGCATTAGTTATTGATGTTAGAGAGGAAGACCTAGTAAGCCTTGCCCACTTTCGAAACAGACCCTGAAAAAAAAAGGAGGATGCAAACAGATGGCTAAAGCTAAAGCAAGAGAAAACAATACAGGAAATATCACTATCACAGGTATAAATATCCGAGCTTCTCAACATTATATCAGATAATACGATCTGGATAAAGAAATGTGTCTTCCTGAAATTCAGAGAAAGGGTCGTACTAGATGTTATTGTAAACTTACTGAAACTCGCTGCAAGTTTCTTAAGAACCATATTGACACAAATCTAACTGCTATCCTTACTGTTGCAAAAGAAAAGCTTATGTAAGGCGTTTGGAAGGTTAACTATCTCTGAATCAGCGTTGCCTAGATATGGTAATCAATAGACGACGTACACAGTTTTCGGTACTCGGTACTATCTCCCTTAATTTACTATTTATTGAATATTATTTTACACTACTCTAAATGAATTTTGCGTTCATGGAAGGGTCAAGTTTGCGCTAAAATTAAAATAAATATGCGTCTTTAGTAAAATCAATTATGCGGCAACTATATTTTACTTACATCAACTTGGTCTTCCAGTAGGACACAAAATTCATTCGAGTAGCATAAAATTATATTCATGGTTAGTAAATGGAAGGATAATTTGACGTCTTGTACTTACCCCGAAGGGTAATCCCAACGCATGGGTTGGGGACCGCGGCGCACCCAGTCCAGGATGGCCAACGGTATTCAGATTTTTTATAAAAACAAGTAAAAACTTGCTAAAGAAAAAAGCCACCAGGAGCTACAGATGGAAAAGAAAAATGTTGTCAATATGTAATTGCTCATTCAACAAAAGATAAGGTACTTACAGACACCTTATCCCAATCCAGGGCATACGCACTCCGCGAGGAGGCGCTGGTGCTCATCCTGGGGCGAGGGAAGAAGAAAGAAAGAAAAAAAAAGTGGGAGCGGGAGGGCCATAGAGGCGAAGGCACTTCGACCGCATCAACCATGAGAACACTGTCCAATGTAAAGTCAGTCTAGGTCAAAGAGTACAATTCCAAAGCGCGTATACTTACCAACAGGGGGACGAGTCCTGGCAAAAGAGTAAAGAAGTCCAAAGAAGAAAAGAAAGCGACAACAATTTCACATTCGTCTATAAAGGAACGTATCTGATGGGAAGCTCTGTATCACACTTATCAACAATACACAATTGACAACAAAAAGATCGGTTCGACTCGTTATCAATTGGAAGTGCGATTGTCCGTACAGTGGAGATAGTACATAAAGAAAAGAGGTACAACATGCTATCCGAATATATGGGAACATCACCCGAAGAAAATGATATATTAACAACATAATGCTGGCTACATATAACTTTTTTCAATCACTGCAAGGTACTCATGTCATAAAGATGAGATAACTGTCTCTGTTTGCCTGAATTGATAGTTATAGTGCAAGACCAAGGAGATGAAACCAAAGATATTGAATAAAGCCAGGATGAGGTACATTCACCATAAGTGTTACTCACACGTCGGTCAGCCAACGCATACACGACCATTCAGTTGACGCAAAAATGGTCCTCAGCCAACGTATACTTGTCCTATGCATAGACGCAAATCATCCGAAACAGGCGCAAAATAATGTTTGAAATACTATAAAGTTGGATTGATAGAAATATCTTTGAATAAGTCTAGGATTATCTGTATGCAAAGAAAATGAATGGAAAACACGTTGGACTTTTTCCATTACTCCATTGCAAAGTTGGGCTAACAAACAATATATATGTACGCTCCCATATCCTCTAGATTCAATGAAGCATCTTTAATTTCCATCTAGTCACATATGTCATCCATCATCAGAGACAAAAGAGGAATCCGCTACCGAGCCCTGCATGCGCCTTTTCATAACAACAGGGCAGATAATCCTCTCTTGACGGTAGAGGGGAAGTTTATACGACGCTGGCTTCCCTGTAAACAAAAAAGGTATCACATGTCCTGACATGTGAAAACCGACATGTCTAAATTGGCTGACTGAGTTTGGCTGTCCAATGAGAAGAGCGGGTGGGCGATGCTGTGGCATTTTGACGGCTTTGTACAACGTCTTGATGTGGAGAAACACCCGATTGACCTTATTAATGCCAAACAACTCAAAGCTTCTTTTTTTTTCTTGTAACAAGTGAACCCGTTTCTTTACTTCTTCTTCTTCTTCCTTTACTTTCTCCTCAACCTCTCTCCCATGTTGCGAACCACCATCAACCGTTTGGCCCAAACCACTCTCAGACGCACCACCGTGCCAAGCTGCACTCGTGCCTTCAGCTCGGAAACGTCTGACCTAGGCATGTCCTTCGTTTTAACAGAAGACCAGAAACAGATCCAAGAACTCGCGCGCAAGTTTGCTCGTGACGAAATCATCCCTGCAGCACCAAAGTACGATCAAACGGGAGAATACCCCTGGGGTAAGAATAAGAAAGCCTATGTCTCAAAGAATGGATGGCTCACCCGTCCTCAAAACTTCTTCCACTTCATTTCCTTGCAGATCTTGTTAAAAAGGCTTGGGAACTTGGATTGGTCAACACGCATGTGGAATCCAAGTATGGTGGTTCGGAATTAGGTGTGCTTGACAGCGCCATCATTTCCGAAGAACTGGCTTATGGCTGCACAGGTAAAAAGATATAAGATCAAAAGAAAATAAGTGGCTCATGTTCTATGGTTTAACAGGTATTCAAACGGCCATTGAAGCCAACAATTTGGCCGAGGCACCCTTGGTGGTCGCAGGCAACGACGCCCAAAAGAAAAAGTACCTTGGTCGCATGACAGAAGAACCCTTAGTAGCTTCCTATGGTGTGACCGAACCTGGAGCGGGTTCTGACGTAGCTGGCCTTCGCACAACGGCCGTCAAGAAGGGAGACAAATGGGTGTTGAATGGTCAAAAGATGTGGATTACCAATGCTGGACACGCCAACTGGTTCTTTGTTCTTGCCCGCACCGATGCCAACGCACCCACAGGCAAAGCATTCACAGGTTTCATTGTCGATGGTGACTCTCCAGGTATTCAACGTGGCCGTAAGGAAATCAACATGGGCCAACGTGCTTCGGATACCCGGGGCGTGACCTTTGAGGATGTCGAAGTGCCAGAAGAGAACGTGCTTGGCAGTGTTGGCCAAGGTTTCAAAATCGCCATGAACGCTTTTGACATCACGCGACCTCTTGTGGCCGCTGGTGCCGTTGGTCTGGCTCGACGTGCCATGGAAGAGGCAACAAAATACTCGCTTGAACGCAAGACCATGGGTACAGAGATCTTTAACCATCAAGCCGTTGCTTTCATGCTTGCTGATATGGCGTAAGTGAATGGATGGAAACATAAAACAGACAGCTGTCTCTGTTGTTCGAAATACTTAAATAACCCGTGTTCTTTTTCTTTGCAGTATCGGTATTGAGAGTGCAAGAATGATGGTTTACCGCTCTGCCTATATGCGTGATCATGGTCAGAGAAACACTTGGCACGCTAGTATTGCCAAAGGTAGGCTATCAAAAAATGTTATATGTTTTACTCGGAAAAGGCACTAATATCCTTTTTCTCTATTTCTTTAGCTCTTGCTAGCGAGGTTGCAAACAAATCTGCAGCTGACGCTGTCCAGATCTTTGGTGGCAATGGATTCAACACTGAATACCCTGTGGAAAAACTTATGAGGGACGCAAAGATCTTCCAAATTTACGAAGGTACTTCGCAGATCCAGCGATTGATTATTTCCAGAGGTTTGGCCGATATGCAGAAGGCTGGTGCAAGCGCACTTGGTGGTTTCTAAGAAAACAAAAAATCTTCTATAAAAAATAGACAAAACTGTATTTACAAGAAGCACATTAAGATTCATGAGATCGTTTTTCTCTTTTTTATGTATCAACGTCGTGAAACTGTATGACAGGTCCATTGTACCCTTTCTGATAGACATAAATGAGAAAGCAACAGAGAAAGTTTGCCAACGATAGAAAATAAGTAAGCGATGACGGTGATGGGTCAAAGCTGGGCTCACCTTTTGTGCTACGACCGAGTACCAGGACATATAAGTCTTGTATTCCTCCACCTCTCCCCGCAATTCGTTTGCTATTTCATCGAGTTCTTTGTCTCCGATCAATTTATCTTGGATCCATTTTTGCCTGGATGATTGTATCACTCGTTCCCAATATTCCAGCAGAGAAGTGCCTACTGCGCCTCCGTATAACCCAACCGGCGTATGTGTATGCCGGATTTGCATCCCCATGAGATGCCCGATCGCTGCCATCCTGTTCGGCAGCGGGTTCTGAATTTTATTAGAGGATGCTGAAGTCGTTGGTGAATTAGGCGGCGACTGAGACGAGATATTGGTTACTATAAGTAGCAAAGGGAGTTAAGCACTATGGATGGGAAGTAATATTTTACGTACGGCGCAAAACAGTGGACATCGCTGGTCCCGCATCGAAAAGGTTTTCGTAGGCTTCCACGCATTCAATATATGCTCCTTTCTTCATGATTCTGACCAGTTCCCTCAATACCGCATCCCATTGTTCGTCTGGTACCGTGTCCATCATCGATCGAACAAATATGTAATCAAACGTATTATCCTCGTATGGTAATGGTAATTCCATCAAGTCCACGCGTTGGAAAACAACATTCTTCGGTTTTGGACTTTCCAATATAAAAGAAAAAGGGTACTTTGGGTTAGAAAAATAGGCATCTGTATTAGGACATAGGATTTTCTTACTTGAGAGGCAGGACATTTTTATCCACATCAATGCCCGTAAAATACGAATGTCGATACTTGGTCGCCATATCCTGGATTAAGCATAGGTTAGAACGCCATGGACGTGCATCGAAACCTTGCTTCTTTCAAAATACCAGGCTCCAGAATCCTGCACCGCACCTATTGGAAGCCGTTCAAATTCTATTACTTCATCTTCTCTTTTTCATTTTCTTTTCGAAAGGTGGTTGTCGAAGGTTCTTTTTCTTTTGTCTCTTACCCTACATCTAACACTTCGCAGCCACCGGCTTGTAGAAGTCGATGCATAGGCGCTTTGAAATCGCTAAATGACGGAAGAAGAAAAAAGAATGACTCGGTTCCATTATCTCCTTTGGGTACCGAACAAACGGAACGCTTCCTTTACCTCTCAAAAGCCAGTTTGAGAGCATTGTGACGTACCCAATCGCGCTCAATATCTGTGGGTACATGCCTATGATGTCGTGTTTCCTTTGTACTGGATCGCCATTTGGATTTTAAGAAGTTGGCGAAGCTCGATGCTGTCGTTGCTGCCGTTCCTGCTTTTTGCATATTGCGATAAACTAAACAAGCACTCTTGCGTTCAGTCACAAAGCTTTCCTATTTCTTGAAAGTGTGACAAATAGGGAAAGAGAGAGACGGCAAAAAAGAGGAGAGTAGAGCGGAAGAGAAATACAGTTTATTATGTAGAGTTACGTGAATCTTTCAGGGGAAGCAAAGGAGGCTTACACTGTGCACCCAGAAAGGACACAACAAAAACCCGATGCAGAACCATGCGCCACTCATTCTGTCTGGAAACGGAAACGTTGAGCAGAGGAAGGTGTTGATCAAGCTACGGATAAACTATCTAGCGGATCTTTCAGATGAATTTTCGATGATCTTATTATCGTAAAACAAACTCTGTAACGAGACTAGTCGTAAGGGCGGTATAGTATTTGAACGTAAGACATGAAACCTCTGCCGCCCAAACGTGCAAGTTATGTGTGGTTGAGCTCAGCTTATCTAGTTTCCATATCTGATCCTGCTAGCGCTATCCGGAATAGATTCTTATACTGTACGGCTACATGAAAGAAGTGAACAACACACAAGAATTTCCGCAACGCATTCGTTGGCTATTACTGTATGTTTCATTCTGATTTCCAATAAGCGTAAGCAGACTTTAAAAGTATGGGTTTAATTAGATCATCAGGCAGTATGAACTTCGCAGGAGCCAGTCAGAGAGAGATTTCGCACAATGTCTTGCTACGGTGAAGCGAAAATAGCACTAGCACAAAACGATCAATGGATTGACCAGTTAAAAGAAAAGCTCATTGAGCGTGATAGAAAGGCTCTGTTTCTTAGCGTTGAATGTAACCCGATGAGGCCATCCATATCCTTCAGACAGACCTTGGACCACGCCGCCTTTAACTTTTATGATCAAGATGGATCTAATGCATGACAGAGACTAGCATTGACTCATTGGCGTCACGATTGCATTCAACATTATCAATGTGAGTTGCAAGCGTGGAAGCAAAATGATCGGTTCGATGTTGGTTAATAGTGCAAGATTTTTTCTAGAAACAAAAACCATGGCTATTACTGGGAGCATTCTGTAGACTTGATCAGTTCCCAGTATTGAGGGGATGCTGGGCAAAGCAGTTGAGCCCAATACTGAATAACCTGTCGGTTCGGAAAAAGCATGGCATCATAGCGGGCATAATGGACTGTGACCCATCATATAATCTATTTACTGAAGCAATCGGCTTTCTGCTTTTGTCCTGTTTGCGGTTCTCTGTAGCAGCTGTTCTTTTATTCCTTATTTTCCATAACGAGGTTAATGCTATACACATAGTTATATAAATTTGTTATATTTGGGACGAAAAGTCCCTGTTTCATTTGAAAGCCCTCCTCGTGAATTTCTATTCATAGTTTCTGTATGGATGAACTGTCATTGAAACTCACTGTTTCATCTCTTGAAGAGAAGCTTAGGGATTACCAAGTATTGAATAGGCGCTGGTCATAGTAGGTAAAGGAGGCCTATTCCTCTATGACCATTAAGGGCATTTCGTTGTCCATCTTTTGCCCATTCGGTTTGACATGGGGCAAGAGGTGACATATGACCACTGTATTCACGTTTTTCTGTTATCGTTTTAAAATCATCTCCCGACCGGACATAGAATGATGGCCCCACGTTTTCCTTACTGTACTATGAGTGAATAGGGATGTTGGGTTTGTTGATCAATTTTTACGTGGTATTCAGCGCGGATTATTTACTGTTTATGATTTTTTTTTAGCAGGGCTGTGTATGACAGACCTAACGAACAAATCATCATTAAAATGAAGGATGAATCTCGTTCATTGGATAAGACGGATCTTTAACATGGTGACGTTTTGCGGGGATAATCGTTTGCCTTATCCCCTTTGGTGTCCTTTCTTTTTGCGCTCTTTTTCTTCCCAATTTGTCTCACTTTTCTTTCTCTCTCTCTCTCTCTCTCTCTCGTCTTCCCCTCGACTATGTTAAAGGTTTGCCAGACACTGAGCGAGACTAAAAAGGAAAAAGAAAGAAAGATACTTATCATCAACCGTTTAAACACTTGTTTCCCGCCCTCTCTGTCTCTTCCACATATTCTAGTATACTTGCCCGTCCCGAATCCTTCGAATTGGCATCCCCAAAGTTCGACTTTACACAACCACCACACCTCACACATCCCCCAATGGCCCTGGAGATGGCATACCTATACCGCCAACCCTGTTAAATAAACGTAAAACTGAAGCACGATCCTCAAGCGATCCACTGTTTACAGAAGAAACACGACAACGATTAGAACGATTACGCAGACATCAGTTTCATCCAACCAACATTCCCGATTCCCCTGATTTTGGAACCAATCAATATATTAGTATTGACGAGAAACTAAAACAACAACTAAAGGATATTGTCTCACAATTCAATGCCCCCGTACGATACGCTATTGCCTACGGAAGTGGCGTGTTCCGCCAAACTGGATACGATGATCAGGTAGACAACCGACTTTACATGATCGGCCTTCATTTTCTTAACTGCTCGTAGAAAAAACCGATGATGGATTTCATCTTTGGTGTCTCGCATCCTGGTCATTGGCATGCGTTGAATATGCAACAGCATCCACATCATTATTCAAGCATTCGCTTCTTAGGCTCTGGCTCAGTGGCGTTATTGCAGGAGAAAGTCGGCGCAGGCCTTTATTTTAATCCTTACGTTGAAATGGATGGCATGGTATGTTACAGTAAAATGCCGTTGTTACCCCGAAAGCTTATCTTTACCGGCCTATTTGTTTTTCCTTATACAGACCATCAAGTACGGCGTGGTATCAATCGATAAATTATGTAAAGATTTGATTGACTGGGAAACATTGTATGTAGCCGGACGAATGCATAAGCCTGTAAGAATCGTTTTGTTTTTTTCCTAGCGTGATACTTTACCTTGAGATAACGTTAACCAAAACAAAAGGTGAAAATCCTTCGCGATGATGCCCGGGTTCGACTAGCAAACCAGGTTAATCTGACAGAAGCTGTTCGGGTAGCCTTGCTCACTCTTCCTGAGAGATTTAACGAAGCCGAGTTATTTGAGCGGATTGCAGGCATCAGTTACACGGGCGATTTCCGTATGATTGTAGGGGAAAATCCGAATAAGGTCAGGAATATTGTGCAGGGCCAAATGGACCATTTCCATCGACTGTATTTTGGTCTACTCGATGATTTACCCAATGTCACCATTTTGAACAACGGTCAGTTTCAGGTAGGATATTCACACATGGTTTATTCTTATGGCTCCGTATCCTCATATCCATTGTTTAACGCCTCCATTTTTTTTTTTTTAAAAAAAAGCAAAACCAAAACCCTAGATTCCGTGGCCTGATGGTGCAGAAGTTGCCAAAGACGCTATATAACAAGGTAGTTGCTGAGCACCGCTCACACGCACTCCGGAACAACACCGATATTCCCGAGGATAAGATTGAGCTACATCAACAAATCGCCGCGTCACCTGAGCTGTCGTCCTACATTGACAGAGGTAAGGAGATATTAATTTGATCGCCACGTTTATATCGAACCTGGCCATTTTAATTAATCCGACACCTACCACAGGTCTGCGCGATATCATTGGACGAACGGCGCTCACGCAAAGTATTAAAGGCGTGGTCACTGCTGGCCCATGGAGAACTTCTCGTTATGCTGCAGAGAAGTTGGCTAAATGGTGGTCTGCAAAGAAATAAACTGAGAACATCTAGACAACATACTTTTTTTTACATTCTTGTTTGCAGTCATGCTAATACAATGTCATTAGTGAGAAAATGGGAAAGCACAAAGGAAACAATATATTCTGGTTTTAGTTTCTTATATATCAATGCCGGTTTTATATACAAAGGGGAAAATGAGAAGGAAAAGGAAACATAGTAAAGGAAAATATTAGTCTATCTGTCCATATGGAGTATCCGTTCATGACACAGTTGCTGAATCGCCAAAGCGCATGAATGTTTCTTCGCGATATCTTTTGATCGATGCCAGGTGGGTTGATCAATATGAATGGGCGGCATAGGGCCACGGTTCACCCTCAATTCACAGAAGAAGGATGGTTGTCTACCCTGATGTTTTTCATGGAAGTCTAGCTCTGCCGGCTCCCAGCCCATCTTTTGGATAACTTCGTTCAAGATGGCCATGTCGCTCTTTCCTGTCGGATCAACCAATGGCTTTTTCTTTATCTCGTCCGCATGGGTAGCTATGGAAGTGGATGGCGATGGCCGTGATGACGATTTCTCTGCCGTTGCTGCGTCGCAATAATGCTGGACAATTTCAGCAATGGCTTGTCTCGCACATTCGTTCTGTGCTTCTTGAGGATCGGCAAGGCTACATCCAAATCGGCGACCAGCAACAGATGCCAATGTCACCAAAGAGCCGTCTAATCTGATCCGGTCATACTGTGCCGGTTCACATCGTAAGATGCCTGTCAGTTCATTTAACAGAATAGGGTAAATAGCAGTTGAATGAGGTGCATTTTGCCTTGCTTGTAGCGACGCCGACAGCCAGATTTTGATAATTCCGAGCATGTCGTTTTGTGAAGGGGGACGTTCTCGGCGGTTAGGAAGATTCATGTTGAGTTCGCCAAATGCGATAGCGGACACGCATTCCTTGGCATCTTTTTTTGATCGGAAGGGTTGTGGATTGGTAAATGTGTGACGGAGAACTTCTACCGTGGCAAAGAAACCGTCATGGGTTTCCTTAAACTCGTACGTAACCTTGGGATCCCACCGCAGAATCGTAGCCGCACGTTGGGCCTGAGTATGAAGAAGCTGTACATAAGCCATTCTTGAAGTGACTCTTTCGGTGCGTGCAACCGTTCTATCCCACTTAGAGATTCTCTGCGTGTTTTATTCAGTCTGGAGTATTGTGTCCCGGCGTCTGTGTGAGTCCTTCAAACGATAAAGTCGGGGAAAGTTAAAGAAGACAACAATGACCTCTTTTTTTTTTTTGGTATAGCACTGATATCATTCGGAAACAAAAAAGACCAACCAATCACTGAAAAGAACAGAATTTCGATATTGTTCGCAGTAAGCAAGCCAAAAAAGGATTGCCAGCCTAATCCCACATCATGCTACTTCTCTTTCTCTCTCTGAAGCCTGGTTCCCAATAAAACAACAAGTATCCTTCCCGCTTTTCTTTTTAATCAAGATGAAACTCTCAAACTTCTATAACGCTTTGTTTAGATACATTCCAACTGATAACCTAGTGGTTGGCTGTTGTAAAAGCTATCAATGTGTGACAGGGTACGCCATAATCTATCAGGAGATCTTTTCTCCCTATGAATCACAGATCATTTGCCTCTTGCACACTAGTACTATGAGGATACTATTTTGTTTCATGAGCTAACTGCATCAGTGGATTGGGATGAACAAGAGGACAAAGAGTGGAAAGGTCCAATGCATGATCCATATTCTTGACGATTAGTATTATATTTTGTTTCATCTTACTATATGAGTTATAATACTGTATGATACCGAAGAAAGAAATGTCAGGATAATCAGTAGGATAAGTGGAGCGGATAGATAAACCATACCAAGGCCCATGGTACGTCTATGTGGCGCATATTAAACAAGAGAATCCCTCCCTATATGGCAAAAGTACACAAAAACCCGAGACAAACTCCGTCGCAAGAGGAGAGAGCTTCCACACATATGCCTACAACAAGCATTCAGCTAGTGTCAAGACTGGATCAGACCGAGATCGAAATAAAACTGACTGACGACGCAGCCGAGAGAGCTAATGTTGCCGGTGTCATCATTGCCCATCCCTATGGTCCTTTGGGTAACTAGGCATGCATTGCTTATTTTGCGGACATCTTTCTCATGTCCCATTTCAGGAGGCAACATACAGAATAACGTAGTTATAGCCTTGCATAAGTTCTTTAGCACGCGAGGATATATTACAGTCAGTTTGAATTTTCGGTATTTTTCTTTTCTGCGACTTTTAGCTTTGTTGGGTTAATCGTTAGCCAAACTACTGTTATCTCTCTCTTCCTCTGTTCAGAGGCTGTGGGCAATCCAAAGGAAAGACGAGTTGGACGGGCATAGCTGAACGAGAAGACTACCTGACAGTAGTGGACTATATGACCGAGAAATATCCAACATTGTCGCGACTTATTCTCTGCGTAATGTCCAAAATCTTTAAACTGGAGTTTCACGTTACTCAGTCGTTTTTTGCAGGGCTATTCCTACGGCGGTATGATCGCATCCTCCATTCGGCCGACCAATATCCGCTGCTCCCATTTGTTGATTAGCTATCCATTAAGTGTTGTGTGGATGCTGGCCACCACGAAATACAATTACTTTAAAAATGAAGCCAGGAGGCTCCTGCAAGACCAAGAAGAAGATTGTCTCGTTGTATTCGGAGATAGCGATCAATTTACCAGTGCTGCATCGTATCAAAAGTGGCTTAAAGCGGTGACGAGCGAACGAGTCAGCCATGTTCTCATAAGCAATGCAGACCATTTTTGGTTTAATGATGAATACAAATTGATTGCCGAAATCGAAAGATGGCTAGAGAGGAAATGAACGAACAAAACGAGATAGAAGCTAGAAAAAAAATCCTTGTATGCTTCATACCGCAAGAAGCTGGAAGAGGTTCTCATTGACTATACTATATTTTTTATGGCCAAATAAAAGGAATATCTGTTAATTTCATATGCCATGCCTTCTATGACTATGCACAGGGCAGTCGTTGAGTCGAATCAAGTTATGAACCAAAGAAACCAACCTGCTAACGATGCTTAATTCATTGGACGATGACCAGCTGCACCCTAAAAGACTCTCAATTACCTTATAGGAGATGATAAGGAAAGAGGACGGGATAACCCGCGTTTTCCCTTGAACACTGTCAGCGGATCCGGTCTTCTTTTGTCCTGCCCACGGACGGGTTTGAAACTCCTGAATCCTTGACTGGCTTTCTTACCAAAAGAGGCATTTTTCTGTTTGTCGATTGTCAGTTTTTCCCCGTTTCGTTTGCTATGGCTGATATCGATCTTGAGCCGCGATTTGCACACACGGTGGGCCCAACTGTATGCGCTTACAGCGCCAACGGAAGGTACCTGGGTGTCTTTTTGTATTAGCGAGGACCTGACGATGGAATGCGTTTGCAGTCATCTAATTACAGGTGGAGGCGACTCAGTTGTTCGCGTTTTCGACGCGTCGCCGGACAAGCGAGACGGCGAATCCAAAGTAATTGACCAACACAGCGAAACCGTTCGGTGCATTGCTGTTCATGTACGTTTCCATCCAGAACTGCCCACTGTACCTTTTGATTCACCTTTCTTAGAAAGGTAATTTTGCCACAGCTGGTGACGATGGTGTCGTAGCCGTATTTCGAGGGGAAAATGCAAGCTTCGAGAAACTGTTGGTTCGCAGTGCTGTGCCGGTACGATGTTTAGCATACAACCACACCGGAACCAAAATGGCGATCGCTGCAGAGTAATGAGTAGACATAGATAGTTTAGCATCTTGCTAACGACTTCCACAGCGAAGAAATCATTCGCGTAGTTTTGATCCAGGATATCTCCAAAGTTGTTACGTTGAGAGGCCACACTAAAGCTGCTAGAAGTGTCGCATTCGATCCTTTGGGTGGTTACTTGGTATGTGCTTTAGACCTGAGACAGCAAGGTGCACACTCATGAATGAATTGGTTAAACTGAATGAACGATCCATTAGATTTCATCTGGATGTGATGGCGATGTACGTATATGGGATGTTGAACCTACCGAAGGAGAATCTCGCTGTGTCCAGACGTTATCATCCATCACCAAAGCAATCTTACCTGACTCAATGCTACGATTAACGGTAGCCTGGAAGCCCGACGGTTCAGCCTTTGCTTTTCCAGGAAAGAACGGAGGTTTGCATAAAAGGTCGTAAGGATGGCAATGTACCGACTAAGAATTTTTTTTTGATTCAGTGATCCACATCTATTCCAGAACGATATGGAAAGAGGCCTATACATTGGCAAATGGTCACATCGATGTAAGTATGGAGTATGAACGATTGCATTAGAAAGGCTCTCTTATGCCTGGATAGGATGTCATTACGATTGCTTGGTCGCCTAACGGGCATTATCTTGCTTCTACGGGCGTCGATAATCAACTGATCATTTGGAGCGCATCAAAACGATCCATTGTACGTAGATATTATACAGCTGTCCAGTGCACCGGAGTGGCATGGCATCCAATGTCTAACGAGTTGACGTTCGTAAGTATGCACTTTTGCACGTTGATACGCAATCCTAACAAGTTTAATAGGCAGATGCGGACGGAATGTTTACCATATGGGAGGATGTCATCCCTCTAGATCAGGGTTTTGAGCATCCAGCACAAAATTTGCTGCGGATCTCAAATAAAGAACTTGAAAGCCTTTTTGAAGACGAAGAAGATGATATGGGTCATGAAGAGCCCATAGAAAGACGAACTACGAACGAAGCGAGGGAAGAAATGACGGAAGATGACATGGATATGGCATCGGAAATCGATGATTTTGTAGTTGACGACGATGGTGCGGGATACGCAGAAACAAGCATCACTCGCGGACGGCATTCGCGTGCGCCTGCTAATTCTCGCGGTATGTGTTTACATACGTAAAGGAAAAGCAAAGTGTTTTAATGATAAACTAGAACGTGCATTGCATATTACTACTGTCCCACGATTTCAACCTGGGTCAACTCCTTTCAAAGATACAGATGGTGGCCACTCAGTAGTCCCTCGAGAAGGAGCCCGGCGTTACCTTGCCTTTAACCTAGTTGGTGTGATATACACTATTTTCCAGGGCACTCATTCAATCATAAATGTCGAATTTCACGACCAATCTCAGCATCGAAACTTCCACTTCACAGATTACTTGAACTACACGATGGGTTCTCTTGGTGAAAAGGGAGCTGTATTTGCTGTGGAGAGTACCAACAGCCAGAAAAAGCAGATCGAAGTGGAAGAAGAAGAAGAGAGCGAGGAAGATCATGTGATAGAACGCGAAAAACCAAAAGATTCCTTGTCGTTACTGCATTACAGACCATTAAGTAACTGGACCAATAATTCAGAATGGACCGTTCAATTGCCCAAAGGAGAGAATGTATTAAGTAAGTTGCCAGATGTAGAAATTGGCCGAGCAACTGACAGATTTATAGGCGTTGCGATCAACAACGTTTCGGTGATCGCTGTTACTTCTGCCAACTACGTACGTATATTTTCCCTGGCAGGCATTCAACGACATATATTTCGCATGGATGGTGTGGTTACAGCAGTAGGGGCTGCAGACCTCGCATTTTTTGTATACTCTGTTGGGCCATATCTGAAAGGTATGAAAATTATGTTCGTCATGGCTTTAGCTTATTCCTTTCGCAGATCAATGCAATCTGGAATTTCTTTTGATGAACACAGATACATGTGAGATTCTGCAAAAAGACAAAGTCCCATTATCGAAAGATAGCAAGCTTATTTGGGCAGGGTTTTCCGAAACAACGGTAAATTATTCATGATGTATTTGCTTTTGCTTAACAGCAGTTAAACAGCAACCAGCTATTTATGATTCGAAAAGCATCATGTGCGTACTCCATAGACAACGAAGACCTGGTCAAGCAGCTTGGGTTCCTGTATTCGATGGTGAAGCGATTGCGGATGCTAGAGAGAAATCGGAGAGATACTGGCCAGTTGGATTGCTGAGAGATCGTATCATGTGTTTAATCTTGAGAGTATGTCACTAGAGGATAAAGTTAAAACTAATGCTGTATCACAGGGAAACAATGAGTATCCGTTCTTCCCTCGACCAGCCGTGAGTGATATCGAACTACAGATGCCAACCTTAGAAAACCACACTGACAGTGGAAAGCTGGAAGAGCAGTAAGTCCAATGCGCACCATAGATAGTCTTAACAATCAAGCTAGATATCTCCGTACGCACATCATGACTTTGCATGAACGGGATGAAGCTGAAGCAACTGGCACTGAAGATGAATACTTTAGAGAATTTAGTAAAGCTGATATGGACATGGATAAAGCTTTGCTTCAGCTCATCCAGGTACGTAAGGACGGAAAAATAAGATTGATCTAATGAAATCTGTTCTTTAGCTTGCTTGTAAAGCGGATAAAGTACAGCGGGCTCTGGATCTGGCATCTGCTTTACATTCCTCACGATCGGTCGATGCAGCCATTAAAATCGCTTCATTTCATCATATAACGAACCTAGCGGAACGTTTTACTCGCATCAAAGAGGTTTGTAGTCATTATCTACCTGAACAGCTTATAATAGAGTCTTAGTTAAAATTCATGGGCGAGAGAGACACCTTGCTTCGGTCAGTCTCTTTAGCTGAGAGTCAAGCATCTAGACCAAGGTATTTTGTATATATTATGATCGCTTTGCGTTACTGACTGCGAGATTTGTAGGATTTACGAGTCTTCACAGCAATCGCTCTCAAGTGACCTCGCCTTTATTGACCGTGTACAGCCTACACGTCTACGCAAACGCAGCAGCATTGATGAACCCATGGATGAGGATGACTATGAAGAGGATAATGTATTACCCACTTCTAAACGAACAAGACCTGATAACCCATTCCGTATATCATGATCAAGTTGTTCCTAGATTTATTTTCTCCTAATTCTTTTGTACATAAAATGGTCAGAACTCCTTATTGGGTATTTAGTCAGATGTAGCTAAGGTTTTATTATTGGTTTTTTCAAAAGTTTTTGAAGATTCCACCCAAAATTGTTTGAAGTATCGGAGAGTCAGTTTTTGAAGAATCATCTAATCAAACTATGAAAAAACTTCCCCAAGAGTCTCAAAGTATTTTATCAACCGTTTTATTACTAATTCTTCACTGTCCAAGCACAACCTCTCGCTGGGATTAAGTCAGGAGTACTAAGAAACGGGTTCGTTTTCATACATAAAGTTATAAATACCTAGATAGTCGCTACAATACAACATGAGGGTTGAAAGCACATTATGTTTATAAATATTCGATGAAAAAGTCGGACAAATATAAGTGATGTATGAGTACCCAAATCCAGATACCTTATAGCTTCAATAATAAGACAAAGACAAAATAAGTTTGGAAGCGAAAAGGATTTGAAAAAATATAAGATATTCATAATTTTTATTATAATTCGTAACTACATCTAATTGCATTCTTGTTGTCGGATCCACTGCGATAGACTATCCAAGGTCTCCCCCATTTCTCTCCTCCTTCTTTCTAGCTCCACTGCAGCTTCTTTCCTTGTGATATTGTTAGCGAGAGATATCCTGCCAAATTCGTCATAGATAGCATTCCGCCTGCTGAAGTACCGGGACTCCGCTCTATCTTTCCTCCACACCGTCCCGTACTTCTGCTCGAGCTTTTCTACTGGCGGGCCCTGGCCTATGCCTTCTTCGTAATCCCTCCAAGCATCGGTCACTGTCCGAAGATTTCTGCTCAATGTGTATTGAGTTGGCAATGTAGGTGTGCTATGAACGGCGGCCGAACTGCTCGATCCTTCACATGGATCCTGATGCTCAGCAACAGACTGATCTGGGCGGAGGGAAAGGTAGAAAGGCGATTGGAAAATAGAATTCAGTGTTTTTCGTGCTGAATATGCCCTTGCTGAACGGTCTGTTTGAGAGTGTTGATGTCCGCCTTCAGACTGTCAAACCCAGACCTAACAAACTCAGTCATATGGGGCATGCATTGCTCCAACTGGATGCTAACTGGGTTGCTTGTATCGTCGCTTAAATGCGTGGATAGTTTTGCGCGAAGTCCAGATACAGTGATTCATGGAACTGGACACTGTTCCGGACATTTAGGTGAGGATACAAGACTTTGAGCAGGACCGAATCCTATTTGTTTAAGGAACAGTTAGCTAAAAACCGTAAATCAGCCCAAATATCTAACCAACCTGCAGCAGAACGATCCGCAAGTACTTCATTAGATCCAGAAAATTTGGGCTAGCAATGTCACGTTCCAACTCGTGGCGTTTGAATTTAGTTCCCCACTCGTCAATTTCGGGGAAGATCAGTCGTTACAATTCCTGAGGAGGTTGCAATGCGGCTCTTGGGTAGCCAGAACGCTCCTGGTCGGGCGGCATAAAAACCAGCTAGGGCTCGCATGGTCTGTTTTGGCAGGCTGGTAAGATAGCTGCCTATCATTTTCTCTTAACCCTATCGGCCAACCCGTCTCTGTTGCTTATCGGAGACATCTTCTTCATTGATCTCGCGAAGCGCATTCCCACGGTTGATGTACGTGACCTTCGAAGTAACAATCTCTCCAGCCTCAATCCCTTCTTTGTATATATACGATTGCACAGTATACGAGATTTCTTTTGTCCTATCAGTCCCTTTCATCATATGGATATCATACCAATTGCTTCTTCGGGCCATGTCAGGAAATGGCTCGTCTTCGATGTGTCACCGCGAGAAAAAAATAGAAAGGGGCCATAGCCCCAATTGCGCAGGCGTCCATTTCCTTATGCCGCATTACTGCTCCATACTCCATACGGCCATGTTTGTTTGTCTTTCCGCGGATTAAACATCACAGCCAATGCCACGCACCTGGTGGATCCTTCGTTGGGGTATCCGACCGAGAAAAAATTCAGAAACTTAATTGACTCGAGTTGCCTAGACTACGAGCCAAAAGGGAAACGGCAAGGCAACAAGTCAAGTTGATCCCCGAGATTAGAGCCGTTATCACCTAAGAAGTCCGCGATAGATTTGACATTAGCCAAAACAGCTTCTTTCCCTAATCGCACTGGCGATCCGTCTTTCCTTGTTCTTTTCTTGTTTCCCCGTGAAAGGACAAATTCTTTCAAGAAAAGAAAAATTTTTTGTCAGTGACGATCAGGCCATCTAAATCTCTTAGTAGCATTTCTACCAATTCATTTGGTCAATATGAAATGTACGAACCTAATTCCAAAACAGACTTACTTTCCTATTCTTGCATGCCTTGATACGCTCTGCTTGTATTTCTCCGGTTGGTGACTATGTTTTCTAGCATGACAGATTGGAGCACAACAGCTCACATCAGCATCGCTCCCCAAGTCCCGGTTTATTTTATCACTTAGATTGCACATATACATGATGATGATAGAAAATATGGATGTACAGATAAAGTGACGATTAGCGAAACACTAGCCTTTTGTAAGCCTCGTTTACAGTTTTTTCTGCTGCTTGATTCTCCCAAGATATTTTAATGCGTACAATGTTTTCTTTTGGGGAGCGTAGAAGGATCTATCAATGACATGCTAATCCTTCAAAAGGCCCCAATGGTTCGATTTCTCTTAATCACCGTTACAATTGCTTCTCCCAAATCGACTTTCAGCTTCTTACGGTCCGTTTTGCTGAGTATTTTATTTGAACGACAGCATGTGAATAAAGCACGTTGGGTGAATAGTTTTTTTGTTAAAAGACCCGTGGAACTAGAAACGAGGCACGGTAAGAGTAGGTAATAATTGGTGTGTTCAGATATGACCGTCTGTTTCGCTGAGTAACAACCTACACGGGAACGGAGCATATTGATATTTTCTTTTCATTTTCAAAGAAGCCGCGAAACGAAGAAAATGAGACAAAGCAGGATAGGTGGAATTAGTTACTTAGCTAAATGACAACGCACGAGCTATTTTCTATTGGATGTATTCCACACCAAGGGTGCAAATAAAGGTCGGCTGCTACTGCTCTTATGTTTGGCCGTTGTTATCGGAAACTACAGCTGGGTCTCATCGTTCTGAGACTGCGTGCCTGACGTACACGATGTATTACGCTCATTTGGAAGGAGTTGGGTGTTAATACATGTCCATTTTCACACCCCGCCGCGAGACCCAGGTTGAGACGACTTGAGACTAGTGTACTTTATTTCCAAAAATTAATGTCGCATCTAGCAAATTCACTTGGTGAATTTCGGAAACTGGGCTTGACGCTAACAAATTACATTAATTGTCGTGTTATAAGAGTTGGAATTGACCAATGTTTACATACCTGTCATAAAACTGACGACGCCACACCCATCTCCCCGCCAAGTGAATGCAAGATGCATATATAAATTTCAATTCCAAAGGCCTGCGACTTTGATTTTCGTAGTTTGCGAAATTGTTTTTGGGAGATACTGTATCAGTAGACAGACTAAAGAGGGAGACTCTTCCCGGTCTTAGTTAAGCCATACAAACGGTCATTTCGTAGTTGAGCCGAGTGCACAGAGTCTAACGAAGGTAGATATCTTTCTCGAGAGTCTGACTTGAAGTAGTCTCCTGTCAACATTCTCAAAAAGAATTTATAGTTTGTCTAATACGATCCCAACTCGTCTCAGTAACAAGGCCACGGCATTTCTTTGTAAGTCGCCTAATTTTTAATCCCAGATCGTCCAATAGAATTTAACATACTGTATAAAAAGCGCTGGGTCTCCTCGTGCTTGGCCTTACACATCTCTTTCTTTGTCACATAATGGAAAAGTTCAAGGAGGTAAACATTTATAAGGCTGCAATAATGAGCTGTTATTCAGTTTCTACAATAAACAGAAACTCGCAACTCTTCGCAAAGAAGTCGAAACGGCAAACGAGCGAACACAGGAACTCGAGGCTAAGGTCGATCAGCTGAAGACCAGCCATGACCAGAAAGATGAGGAACTCAGCTCGCTGCAATCTCGTGCCAAACTGTTGGAAGAACAGTTGGAAAAAGCTGAGGCTGACTTGAAAGAAGCCAACGAAAAGTAAGTGCTCTGGAAAGAGGAAAAGAGATACGGGCCTTATGATAGTCTTTGCTTACATGCGATTTTTTCTTTCAGCTACCGCGAAGCCGATCTGCGCGCTGAACAGCAAGGAAAGAAGGCCATTAAGCTTAAGCAGGAAATCGAAGTCTGGGATAAGAAGAATGCAGAACTCGAGAAGAAATACGATGAAGTCAAGGCTGAGCTGGATGAGTTCGAAAAGCAGTTGGATGGCGTCTAAATACCTATTCATTCTAAATTTGTTTTGTTTTTGTCATAAAGAATCTTATACCGCCTATTGTCAGTTAAAACACTAGGGTGTTTTCAGCTTTTTCTTTGAGTTGATGTATGAGCTTATAAACTATGTCATTGACAAAGAGCTGGGTTACTCTCGAAATGGTAAGCTCGTACAATGTTGGGAGGTTGCTTGGACTAGCCTAGCCGAAATGAGCCAGTAAAGCCGCAACTGGCTCATACAAATCTGAATCGGGCCATTGAAAACATGCCCCCCCCCGAATCGAGTCGGCTATGATTAATCTATATCAGCGATAACAAAAATATGCTTCGACCCATGGGAATCGAGCCAAAAACCAACGTGAAGGAAATTAATAGTTATTGAGAAATTAAGAGCGGACAACGGGCAACATCAAGGAAGGATGGGCAAGCGTTCGTGACCACGAACTATGGTTTCTTGTTCGTGTATGTACAACTGCGCGGATGGGATGGGTAAGAGTTTCGCAATAATAACTGACTTAAGGGAAAGACAAAAGCATCCAGAACTTGCTTCACGCTAGCATGTTTTATTTCGAGCCGCTGTAGCTTCGCTCGCGTCTTCTCAATCTTCGCTTCAATGACGCAAATAACTTTCCTCTAGTTTCATAAACCATATCGAGGATAAGAAAATGAATATCATCATATAACCGTTTACAAGTACAATGAAGAGGACTGGAAGCTTGTGGGAACTGGTACCATGCTAATTCTTGTCGTCTTGGTTAAAATGTTAGGTTTCATTGGCTGTATCAGGAAGATTGGCCATTTTGAGCGTGGCTGGCTTGGCGATCACTGCAAGCCTTCCTTGTTTTGTATTATTGTAGACTGACGCATTCACATGTATATTAAAATTCAAGTACGCGCAGCTAGTTAAACATCTTAACATTGCGATTGTAACTCTTCGGATCAAATACATTTTTAAGAGTCCATTCTAGCCACATGCTGTAGACCGAAGGCTTGTTGTTCATCAGGAGCGGATACAGTTCGTTCCGTGTTTTTCCTCGTAGATTCTCACCTCACGAGTTGCACTCGATGGTTTGAGTGAAAGAAGATGCTACATGATCTAGATTTGGTCAACAAATACCTTCTTCTGCCGGAGTCATCTAGGAATCGGTAAACTACAGTACTCGATTGTTTGTGTTCGTTTGAAAGGTACGAGGTTCATTCGAACAGAAAACGAATGTTCCTCCTTTCTTTCGTGTTCGTCCGGAAAACGCGAAAGGCTCATTTTGTTATATACTGGCATACTTCGTAGGGTAAACGAACAAGCTTCATGTCACATCAAGGAATCATACCAATTAATTATCAAACAATGAGCTTGTGAATGATAAGCACCATTGGTATGCTGTCCAGAACTAATGTCACTTAAAGCTTTGAAACTATAATACTAAGCCTAGGCAAGGAAGTTTTAAGTCGTACAGAGAAACGCGGCGAAAAGCCATACACCGTAAAAACTGGACGCGAAATAATATTATTGCAAAAAGTATTTTATTTCATAACAATCAATAACAGATGTCTGAAGAGATCGATATATCTCTTTAGCCAGACTTCTGCCGCGTTATATACTAAATTTAACGCCTGGAGATAAATATTGAGCAATCTATTAAAGATCTGGTTAGCGCCATCGATATAAATTAGAAATGTAAATCCATGTTAGATGCGCAATAAAGCTCAGGTTGAAGACTGAAGGTTTTTTATCATCAATACAGTTATGCGTGGTGCATGAATACCATATCATCACTGCCAAATTGCGCATCGCCAAATTGGATTTTTCGTAATGAATACGTACCATATGCAACTACTTGACGGAAGCTTGCAGTTTGCATCATGCTCATTATTCATTTTGACCTATTGTACAAAGGATAAGTGAACTGTTCTTTAACATTTCGCATTGTAACAGTTTTGCTTCACAAAGTAAACAATCAGAAGATCACTTATAATGTTCTCCTCATCAATGCATTCCGAGAGATTCCCATTGATTATAACAATCATCATGTTTACTCCTTCACAAAAAGTTACAAATTGTGAAAACTACACTTACAAGTTAATGTCCTCCAGACGACAGAGAAAAAAAGAGTCGCGTCTAAAAAGAACAGCACAGTGTGTGTATTTAAGTGTTATTCGGGCTTTCAAAAAGGACTCGTTTTTCTTTATGTAAAAATTTTTTCACTTCGGTTCCGACGACAAGCCTCCAGTCGGTTCGTTCCCAACAGTATCCAATCAAGCATGTCGGAATATCTCCAAACGGGAAGACGCTTGAAGAAAAACATTCATCCCAAATAAATCTTTTAAGAAGTTACTGTAGAGCATAAAGAGTGGATCTATTATTGCAACCAACAAACCTTGTTGCGATCTATTGTAGGATACGAGGCACAACTTATGATTGTTGTTAATGCTGTCAGTTGGCTCAATTTCGTGTCTTTCATACTGCGTGTATGAAAGTAATCCAAGGCCTCGGCTCTCTTGTTCCCGTCAGTGATATCCCCATGTACATCTTCCACTGAGAAACGATGTCGTGCTAATGGCTAGAATAATGGAGCTAAATGAAAAGAATATATAACGGACAAATAATCATAAACGCGAAAGTGTTTTGAACCGGCAGCGTTATTTTCTTAGGTTATATGGCTACAGTAACAGTTCGAATGTTCACCGGGATCATATCAACTCTATTACAAACGAAAGAATACACAAAAGCCTTCACTATATTTTCGCAACCAGGACATCCTTACAACCCGCAGTAAATTCTGAATTGCCATATTAAGAACTCGATTTCCTTAACTGACAGATTATCAAAAGTATTAGAAAGAAAACGATTATTTGTTCTTATTTGCAGTGAAGTCGTCCTAAGAACTTGCAGATTGCTTTTATTTTCCGTTCTACTGATTCTGTGGAAGAGAAACAGACAATGTTGCAAGTTAATTCGTTTCTAAATTTCTGTGGTGTGTGAAATTGAATTCATACATTTGCGAAATTTAAATTTCGAAATAGAGTATATTAGTGGGAAGTGTCATTAAAGATACATGTTTTGAGGTTACTAAAAAGTGTTTGCTTCTCCAGGGAAGCAGCTTTGCTTTGTCCGGAGCATTTCCGTTTTCCAGCAACTTCGGTAAGTCACACAAAACCTGATTCCCTCTTTGAAAAGGCGAAAAAAATAGATCCCCTGGGATTTCGAATTGATTAGCCATGTTAAAGTGTACACGTAAAGGGTGCGAGAAGGAGTTCAACGAAGCAGAAAATGTGGATAACTGTAGGTAGTTTTCCCATAACAACAGGAGACCTAATCTACATGGGGACGTCGCCTAGGCTGTCAATTTCACCCAGGTGCACCAGTATTTCATGAAGGTATTGCCGTAAACCATCGATCGCACTGGGACTTAATATGATTGAAGGCTTAAAGGGTTGGTCTTGTTGCAAGAAGCGAGTGGTCGACTTTGACGAATTCCTTCAAATCCCTGGATGTACATACGGTCGCCATTCTACCCAGAAGCCTACTGTTCCTCAGACTCCTGCAAAGGAAGAGGTCGCCACACCCGCAGCTAGCCAGGTTACTAAGGATGGTGTAGAAATCTATGGTGAAGCGAAGAAACCCACTTCTAAGCCTGTAGTAGCCACACCCGTTGCTAAGACTGAAACCAAGGAAGAAAAGAAAGAACCTGAGATCGAGGAGGAAGATGATGAAACGGTCCCCGTATCCACAGGCACTGTCTGTAAGCGAAGAGGATGTGGTGTTGCGTATAAAGATAACGCAACTTCTCGTGGTGAGGGAGCGGAAGCCATCTGTAAATACCACCCTGGCGCTCCTGTTTTCCATGAAGGGTCGAAGGGATGGAGCTGTTGTCCTCGAAAAGTGCTCGAATTTGAGGAATTCCTTAAGATTCAAGGATGCAAAGTCGGTAAACATCTTTTTGTTGGAAGTGCCAAAGCAAAGGTACGGTATTGGCCATGTCATTTCTTGTTGTTCGTCCATTTGTCTAATAGATTAGTTATGATATTATAGAATACTCAGGAAGAGCTCGTGGACTGCCGCACTGACTGGTATCAGACACAGACCAGCGTGATCCTGAGCATCTTTGCTAAGAACAAAGAGAGTACAGAAGTTAAATTCGAGGCACAATCCGTTAGCATCGATATCAAGATGAAAGATAACAAGCGCTACAAAAAGACAATTGCATTATTCCATGCAAGTGTTTTAAGCTAGTGGTAAAATTGAGAAAAAGAGCATTAATTGTTCTATAGACTATCGATCCTGAGCACTCCAAGTTCACTGTTCTCTCGACCAAGATTGAGTTGAACATGAAAAAAACAAGTGGTGTTTCATGGGCAGCATTGGAACCAACATCAGAGGTGAAGACCTGGACCACCTTTGGAGTAACAGGCACTGGTGGCACTGTTGGATCGAGAGAGGTACAGATATTTCGATCTAATTCGGTGATGATTCTAATGACTCTCTAGATGCATTACAACCCTGACTCACCGCTCCATCTCTCAAATAACTAAGTATAGAATAGCTGATAGGTAGAATAAAAAAAATTGAATAAGGAACAATAAAAGGGGAACGTTGTAGACAGGATCGTAAAAAAGGCTTCTGTTAAAGATCTTCTTGGCGGAGGTTAATTCATAGTGTGAGAGTTTGACTGGACTCATTTCAGGAACCTGTCTCACGGCTTCTAGACGCCATATCACCGCACAAATTAAACATAAAAAGCTGTAATTCCATTCATTGCAAAGCTTGTGCTTCATCAGCGCAAATCGTCCTTGAAAGCGCTTAAATTTAGCCCAATGTTATAAAATGAGTATGGCAGCAGTCTTCCTATAGAATGGATGAGAAAAAGAAGGGTGTGTTATTCACAAGATGCCCAGCAAAGGAACTATATTTGGCGTATAGCAAAAAGTTAATACTTAATTACATATACTCAGAACGGAAAACGAAACAGAAGAGGATTTGGGCCTGCTTTATATCAACTGGCGAGGCAGAACGTATCCCATGCATCCCAAAGAAAAAGCATTTTTATTGCTCTTACACTTCCCTATGTATCTGAAGGCTATATGGGAAAACGAAGAAACAAGAAGGCATTTACGTGGCAAAACTAGAGGCACAATTGTGTATGTCGTGGTACGTAAAGCACATACCAAAGTTCAAACATATGCTTGGCTGAACACGTAAAACGCCACATCAATGCATGCACTTGCTTGCGTAGTCTCGATCTCCTAAAGCTCGTCGATCCAGCAATATCCCTTCCAAAAATGCCGGCTAACCTAAGATTATAATTGTTGCTTGAGTTGTAGAACTCTTCTCATACTTGCACTTTAGCTTCTACTGATTTGATCACCTGGCCATGAATAAACCCTCTTTTTGACACTTTTCTGAAAAAGGAAATCTGTGCGTGACTCTTTTGGAGTGACAAAGGAAGCAAGGTGCCACTGTTCCGCATTTAACACTCTCGTCGTGTTTTCCGTGCGAGGATAGCTTATCGGACAACACGTTGCACGACATTGCATACTTATCTGCCATGAAGTCGCAAGCGAAAGGTTACAAATCAATCGACATTCGCTTAGATGAAGAAAAGTTTTACTTTCCTGGAGAGACTATTAGAGGTATAACTTATTAGGTAACCTTGAAGCACTCTCACACATCCTTTAGGCGCGGTTGTTCTACATCCAAAAAGCCCAACGAAAACAAACCACATCCGAATGAAGTTTGTTGGCGAAGTGTTTCTTTCAATTAGAGACAAGGAATCAATACATCTGTTTCAAAAAGCTTTGACCATTCCGGTAACTGGCACCGATTCGTCGAAATCACGCGTATTGGACGCAAAACCCCACAAGTTCGCATTCGAATTCATAGTACCTGATCTTCTGCAATTGCCAAGTTGTATGGAGGTAAAGAACAATTGTTTTACACGATGGTTATTAACAGAAGTCTCCTCAAAACGAATTTAACAAAGCTGGACAAAAAGAAAGCTTGGATACGATATACCCTTACTGCCATCCATGGGCGGCCAATGGTTCCAGAAACTTTATGTGCTAAAGCAGAGTATAATGTGCCGATTCTGGAATTTATTGATGTTACATCGCCGAGATACTCTGCATATCAAGAGAAAACGGCCGAGATGTCGCTTCCAAAAGCCAAGCCTGACCAACACTGCCAAATCAGAGTTTCTATCCCACGACTCGGCTTTACTCGAGGTAAATTAGCTCCATTGCATAAAGGACGTCCAGTCTTGTTTAACAGCATTATCAGGCGAAATCATCCCTGTCAATCTTGTTTTAACCCATTACCAAGAGTTTCAAAGTAAACAAGCGATAAAGGTGGATCTGTTGAGAGTTGTAGAGATTCGAACAGCAAAGTACGTTGCGATCCTGAGAATAAATTTCCAGTCTGATTAGCTTTCTAGGAGCACTGTCGTCAAAGAACAAGTTCTAAGATCTATCAAGCATGACTTACATATAGTGGGCCCTTACAATTTCTCTCACTCGAACGTGAGCCAGCTTCTCATCCCTACATCAACACCGCCGACAATTAGCTATAAAGGTCAGATGCTTCGTGTTCATTACAAAGTGAATGTTCATTTAAATATGAGCACAAAAAAGAAGCCAAAGCCGGAGGAATTGTGTGACATAGAGGTGCCTATAGTGATAGGAACGTGGCCGCGTGCTGATGTACCCATTGACGATGATGATGATGAACTTGATGGCAGTATGGGTGAATTGATGCTCGGCGAAGATACAGAGGATGATGTTTCTGATAAGGATTTTTTCACGGACGGCAGCAAAACGCCTGAACTATTGAAACAGCGATTACCGTCCAATAGAAGCAGTATTGGATTTGCATCGACAGGTCCGCATGGTGTAGTTGATCGTTCTAGCTCAATTACGTCGCATTCGTCCAATATTTCTGGAAATTCTGAGTCATCGTGGATATCAGGTCTCTCGAGCGATCATGCATCGAGAATTACATCTTCCACCACAATTTCATCCGGCTCCGATCAAAGTTCGATACGTCCTCCTTATGCACGCAATAGTTTATCAGCTGGAACACAATTAAGTGAAACTTATCTAAATCGATCTAACTCTACCCCAGATTTACTCACCTTTCTCCCAACCAACCAATTATCTGGATCAACCGCATCATTTAAGCCTCCTTTACCCCCTCGAAAACAACCAGATACGTCATTATCGAGCAGCACGAAACGTTCTTCCTGCTATGATAACGGCGTTCACAGCAACTTTTCTTCGCAGAGTGGATTCTCTACACATCAACATTCAAAAGCTAATCTCCCGCCAGTGGCCTTCACTGCTTTGGCGGATTTGTCTCCACAAAAATACCAGCACGTCCGCGTTAAATCAGACGATTACCGATTCGGCTTTCCTTCATTAGCGAGACAGTCAGCTGTTGTAAATAATGTTCCTGTACATATTCTTAAACCTATTCCGAGTGTATCAACGTCGCATTCCTCTAGTACCTCTTCTCGCCATGCTGCCGAGCCAGATATCGGGGCATCACAGCAACCTACAGGATCACTTTTTCAGACCTACAGTCATTTGTCTGAGACGGAAAGCAAAACTGAAGCGGAGGCAGTCGATGGGAGTGGAAGTGATGTAGATTCGGACGATTCGGAAGATGAAACAGATTTATTGCATGTGCTTGCCAAAAAGAAGAAGGAACAGGAAAGATACATGCGGCGAAAACAACAAATGGTTTAACCTATCCAGAACGAAGATTACGTTATAATTACCTTAATGCTTATTTACATTGTAACTGTTTTGATTAATGCCACTCTTGTTTCTAATGCTATATTGCTAATCTAATGGTTATTGTATTGTTCAATCATCTAACGGAGTTTGCACGAACAGCCGGTTAAAAGATTTTAATGGTAGTTTTTATACAGAATCAGATTTCTCTGTCTCTCTCGCACACAATTTCGGATCATAATGGAGACATTGCAAGACATTTTTCAGCGATCGGGATCGAAAGAAATAGATTATGTCCAATATTCAGTCTACCTTCCGCCTAAAGCTACTAACGACGAAACGATCAAAATGTTGGAGGAATCATGCGTCTTGATCAGTTCGCATTTGCAGTTCCTTGTCAGCGAATATTTATGGCAAAAAGACAAATTCAACCTCTCGATTGCATATGATAATAAAAAAGGCAAGCAGTCTTCTATGAGCAGCTTGCATATGGCTGACGTTTCTTTTCTTGCAGACCCACACTACCCTTTTCTTCATGGCTTGACGCGTTTCGGCGATTGTGTCAATGACGAATGGTTTATCATATACCTATTGTTTGAAATATCAAAGCAAATACCAGAAGCGGTCATCGCTGTGTCGGATACTGACGGTGACGTGCTATTGATTGAAGCCGCTTTGGAATTACCATCATGGTTAGATCCTTCCAACAGTCAGAATCGTGTGTACATTTATGACGGCAAGATCTACATCATACCGCTTCCGACAAGCCCGGCAGATATCATGCAGATACCTAGTGCAGGCAAATTAAACCGGGAGAAAGCTATTGAGCTCGTCAGGAAACGCCCTGATATGGTAGCTGATATTAATGTCCAAAATGCCATCAACGAAAAGCTCTGCGGGTATCCTGCTGCAGCCAGATCGGAACGTCATAATGCAAAATGCATCATCCCGAAACGTGCTGCGTTTGTTCTATTAAAAGAGCCTCAATTGCTTCCCCTTGCTGTCGAAGCCTTTTACTTGCGAGATCCAATATCGCTTAAAGCATGTGCAACAATGAAACAATTTTCTCCTGCAAACAACAACGTAGTATCGACCACAGTGCAATTTACGAAAACCACCTATGCACAGACCGTGAGTCAGAAATTCTATCCCCCCAAGCCATTTAACTTACCGCCGGCATCGAGAAAAAAGGAATATCAAGCTGCAGAACTTGGTATGAAACTTGCGTGCGGTATGGAAATGTTATACGCGGATGATCGTCTACAACAGGAAGAGGAAGAAGGTGCTGAAGATGTCAGCACTTATCGATTTAAGCAGGACCCTAAATGGAAACAGTTTATTGTCAACGTGACACGACTAGGTTACTTCCGAGGTGAAAAGGAAGGATCTCGACTGTATAAGCAATTGGAATCGAAAGCGAAAGAGCAGTATCTGTTACAACGTAGAAAGCACCTGCATGTGCAGGCAGAAGACATGGACATGGATGATGAGAACCTTTTCGCGCGAAGTTCATCCATTGGTATGAGTGCAAGGAAGAAGATGGATATGATTCTGGCAGAATACTCAGAAGAAAGACTCCATGAATTATTAAATAAAAATCAAATCCACGAGGATAGCGATGAATGGATGCAGGTGGATGCACAGCAATTAGAAGAAATACTGGCAAAACGCATGGGTCGTATGCAAGACGATGTAGTAGCTGAAATGGAAAAAGAAATGAACGAAGAAGAGCAAACTTCTGTGGATTTAGAGAAAATCGTATCGAATTTTGAGCACTTTGTTGAAAGGAGTCAAAGCGGGATTGAAGGCGTGGAATTTCCCAGGTAAGGACAAACATATTTTCTGTCAAGAATCAGGATGGATTGAGTTTTCTTCAGGAATACCATGGATGAAAGCGACTATGAAGATGGCGAAGAGGATGACGAGGGATTAGAAGATGAGGATGAAGCGATCAAATTTGATATGGAGCGCTTTATGGACATACTAAACAGCACGCTAGGTAAGTATTTGTGCAACTTTATGATAGTTTATCTGATATTGAACCAGCTATCCCTGAAACGCGAGTGACTGATAAGTCATTCTCAGTAAAGGAGAAGGTGTCAGAAGAGGAAGACAAGCTGTCCGATCTTATGCAGCGAATGGACCATGAAGTCTATGGCCACAAGAAGATTGGTAGTTCCTTTGCTAAAATTACCGAGAATGAAGAGGAAGAGGATGAAAATGCACCAGTAGACGTCCAGCTGAATTTAGTCAGAAATGTGCTAGAAAGCTTCAAGAGTCAACAAGGTCTCCCAGGTCCCGCCGGAAATATATTGGGCCAATTCGGTGTTACTTTACCAACAGATAGTGAAGACCAAGATACAAATGGGGCATAAAAGCACTCTTAAACTTTTCATGTACATAAGCGAAATGTATAATGATTTGATCATGACAGGTTAGTCCTTGTAAAACCCATCTTTATGTAAAAGTGACTAAGGGGTTTAAGGATGCGGAGTATGACAGGAAATGTCTGCTCATGAAAACATTATGAAATGCTGAGAAAGAGTGATTTGTGAAATATTGCTATAGAGCCGTCTATTATCAAAAACACTTCCAACACTAACTACAGTCAATGGTATAACGCCTTTAATTGCTGTACAGTACATAACGAATCTCTCTATAAGTGCTTTGCAGGGTTACTCAATCATCGTAAACACGATCACACACCTTGATGAAGATAACTAGACGGACTTGCCAGCACCATGCAAGATCGCCAGGGTGCATAATACAAGTTCCTAGAGATAGATTGTATCGATTACAACGAGTTGCTCAATTTCCACAGGCGCGAGATCAGCACCAGTGAAGAAAACATGCAGCTCACAAGAAAATCATCAAACTGGCGGCCGTTTTCTGTTATTGAATTAGCTAGGACTACTTTCTCCTTATGTGGATTACTGCTGATGGTCTTTTGCTATAATTTCTTACAACTTGGAAATTACTATGTCAATGATTTCTCGTGATTCCATGAGGAGAACATTTTTGTGAATACTCCGCATCTTTGACCCCCTTTTACTCCTTTTTGCGGATAGAATTGGTTTTAGTAGGTATAGTCCGTTTTGCCATAGACTGTAACCGGCTTCTGATACAAATATGAAAAGAAAAATAGATAGTAAAATTTAGGCTCATCTTCATGCAGCATTTAGACTGTTCCAAACATATGCTATGGATAAAGTAACCTTAAATCTGAGATGAATATTTGCTAGCTGGATTTCACCAGTTTCTTCGGCCCCCTTTTACATCTTAGACTTTCTTCTTTTTTTCTTCGTGTACTACATTAGGTCCAACTCGTTCACGGTGAAGAGATGATCAAAAAGAAAGTCAGAATCGAGCTGCCATTTTAATACGGACTAAAGTTTCTCTGTGTCCCTATCTTTTCATGAACGTTATTTGAACTTTTTCGTAACCGTGGGGTTTGTGTCACTAGAGAAACGACGTCTGTATCCAACTGCAAATTAGATTTTCTCCACATAAACTAGTTCTCCCAAACCAGACTATACAGAGATGATCCCTAACATCCTAGCAATCCCGGAAGGAAAGATGTACAACAGTGATAAAATGACGAAAATCTTTGTGGATGTTTGTTTGTTTCGTCTAATGATGTGAAGTGAGCCGTACTTGAGATATATATGACTCATTCAGCACCTGATTTTCTTGGATTGGGCAAAAGATAACTCTCTATACATATAAGGTTCATCAAAATAGCTTATGTTATGTTCATCAGGAAAACATGTAATGGGCCATGTGCCTAATCCTATCTTAGAAGACAAGGCAATGTTCATTAAGTGACAACATCTTAAAAGTCTCCTCTTTCAAATACCTTCCTAAATTGATTTTGGCGATCTTTTTCTCACCGAGCCAATATATAAAAATGCTGAGGTTATTCGTCGATCCTACTGCTAGACATACATTGCTCCTTTATCCTTTTTTCGGTATACATACATCCGTCCACCTCTTTTTATATTCTTTTCCATTTCGATTCAGCATCGGCTGAGATCTAACACCCCTCTTCCACTCTTTTTACACTCGTTTACGAACCACATCGTTTCACATAACTTAAGCTGTATTTGCTGTTGAGTAGCAACCATACCCATTCCTTTGTCGATATGATGCGTTCTGTATATTCTCTATTATGGATTTTCTTTTTCTTTGCCGTTTGCACCTCGCTTGGTCATTCTTCTTCCGTTGTCATGAAACGTGGAACAGCCAAATTGATCAGTGACCTTAAGAAAGGAGCTGAGAAGGCTTTAGACGGCGTTACCAAAGGTCGTGGTACATGGTACGTTTGAGCCAGCTTTTTTTTCTTTCGCTCTTTTTGGATCCTCACCACTCTTGACCAGGTACCATGGTCAAGATTTGAAGCAAGCAGCATGCTATGGTCGTAATGGCCTTCGTTCCTACGATGCATCAGCACATGATATGATCGGTGCTATGGTAAGTAATTGAATTGGTCCGTCCGAGTGCTCTCAAGACTCATTTTTTAAATTTAGGCAATGGATGACTTCGAAGAGTGCTATCAATGTGTGAAGATTGTCAACAATGCTCATCCAGAGCTTTCTGTAGTCGTAAAAATTATCGACAAATGTGCTGCATGCGAGAAAGGTAAAAAGAAACAGTTTATATCACACGAAATCAAATTTTTCTCAACGAGCATCCTAGGCAAACACATCGATCTCACGCCTCGTGCTTTCCAGAAGCTTGCTCCGCAAGCGGACTTGGATCTCGGCGTGCTTAACATCAGATGGCATAAAGTCCCTTGCCAGCATTCGCATCTCTACCCTGGAGGACCAAGACCAGACAGACATTAGAACATGAGCGACCATAGTGGCTGTTCTCTGGATACATTTCGACCCCCCCTTTCTTATTTTCCCTGAATTTTCTTTTTTTGCCAAAGTAGAAATGTAACAAAAACCCAAATACACGATCAATGCGCACTTTCCGTTTCTGTGGACGCGCGATCCAAGCATAGCTGGCTAGCTCTTCCGTTAATGTGCGTTTTGTTTTATGAACATCCGGGCATAGATGTTTCCTTGCGAAACATGGACGCATGAATTCATCTGCCAAGGCAGATTTAAGCCACCGGCACCCTTAGGAAACATGATTTTCCACAAGCACTTTTTTTCTTTGTCAAGAGAGCCTTGATATCTTTTTTTTTCCTTTAATCGATTTCCGTGATATTGGAGCATATCTTCGAACATCTTCCCAGAATCTAGCTTATATACAAATCCAAGCGTTCGGCTGTTGATGGATTTATTGGCTCGAACAAAAAGGTATTGCTTTCTATTTCTTTTCTTCGGCCTCGGCTTCCTTCAGAAACTGGCGGATGAACTCTTCTTCGTCAGCAGAGCTAGCCTTGATGGGAGGAGTGGCGGGCTGAGGAGCCTTGGGTTTCATGCTGAATCCAATTCCGGCAGCAGCGTAGGCACTGATGAAACCGATGGCGATCTGATAACCTCATTGCGTTAGTTGCTGTACTCTCTCCTCTCCATGTAACCAAAACCAAAAGAAAAGAGAAAAACGACTTACGAGATGGTTAGGAATAGCCTTTCCGGCAATAACGTAATGTCCAGCCATTGGTATGTGGTAACTTTAAAAAACGAGCTTCCCGTGTTTTTTCGGTTTGGCACCCATGGAGGCAAGCGGACTTCGAACAGATTCGATGACGTTTTTCTGTGACTGGACGAACTCTGTGCAGGCGGGGAATTTTTCATGAATGGGTGGAGTAGAACAATCTCTTTGCGGCAAAACGTGCTGCAAAGAATTTATCCACAAGCAATCGGTTCTTTTTGACATTTTCATACGATAATCCCATCATAACTTGTCCAGGGAGGGTGGTACGAGCCAATGGCTTCTTAGAACCTATAAAGAGTTTAAACGTTCAGTTTGTCCCTCGAGATTATCTTCGACCAAGGTACAGCAAATTTCTACCTACTATTATTATTTGAGGGACCACAACATTGAATCGGAAAATAAAGCGTTTTGCAAGTTAATTTGGGCCACTGCAAGACTAACTTTTGTGCCAGCGAATGTAGTAACTTTTCATGGACGCAAAACTTATTTCAGAGTAGCGCGAAATGTAATTCAATAAGCAGTAAAGCATAGAGATCTTAAAGGTAATCCTTTGTGTTTGATTCAAAAGGGTTTTTGAGCACATAGAAACATGAATACAAGTTTTTATCGTTTGCTCTCAGCTAAGAGAGTTCGAACCTGGAGTTTCTCGACTTCGTTTGCTCTTGATATATAGATGTCTCAATCCGACGTGCTAACTGTCTTTGTCACATTTACTGTTTTGCTCGTAGTTTAGGCTTCAGTCGTCCGAGTGAACAAGAAGAATATGTACCTCTTACTGATGTGACTTGCAATATGCTGGAGCGCTGATATGGAGGTGCTGCTTGCCTCCGCTCTTCTTGCTGTCTACCAAAGGTCTACGGTTTTCCAGTCATGTCCGGTTACAATATTATTTGGGCGTTTCTTGCCTCAGCCATTATCTCAGTCGCAGCATACTTGCTTACACCCAAAGGAAATAACCAAACGTAAGCAGTTCTGGCTTTGTGCATCAGATGCTGAGACTCATTTCTTTTTACCTTGACAGTGTGATTCGTACCTTAATCATCCTGTCCATTGCCTGTTGCTACCTCATGTAAGTTTTCTTCATTTTCTTCGTGGTTCTTCATACCTTGCCGGTTTTTTCTCCGGTCTCGTTAACTTTCTAATATTATTTCTTAGGTGGGCCATCACGTACCTTGCACAACTTCACCCTGTGATCTTCCCTGAACGCACCCACCTCCGACCGCGAGTAGAGCATTAAATCTGACGATAAATATTCCCATTTTTTTCGCCCTTTTGTAGAATATTTCTTGTCCTTGCGGCAAACGGTGTATTATTAAACAGAGGGCTCGATGAAACAATCACCGTCTCCTTGATTGAAACCCCGTTGCTCGTATGCTGGGAGGAGTAGACACGAATGAAAAGAAAAAGAGGCCGTGTGTCCTTTACAGAGCAGACAAGGGCAACAAGGAATATTATCGGGAAATGGGATAGAGCATCCCATTTTGGCTAATTTATTGCTGAGGATACGCTTCCACAGAAAGCGACTATGATGTTTTTGCATGTTCAGCAGCTCTTCTGTATTTCGGCCTTCCTAGCTATGTCTTTCTCCACTTTTTCTTTATGCCTTGTTCTTTCTAACATTTGAGGTCGCTTTGTGGAGGATGTTTTGCAGAAACACAAGCGTTATGTCGACAAGATAGAGAAAGTTAGATCCGAAAATTATTCATTACGGTCAAGACAGTTATGAAAGCCGGTACGTGATATTAGTTAAAGTAAGAGAATCAGACAAGAAACACCGGTTACTACGTAAGATTTTACGCCAAATTCGTACTAAGCATGAAATGCTGAACGAAACGATACGAACAACGCTAAGGCCAATTCACCAACATCCACGTTAAAACTGACAGAGCAGTAGAACTGTCATGAGGTCATTTTGCTCAACACGGATTTTAGTATGGGAGTTGCGTTTCTCACCCGTTTGACAAAGCGGGTCTTATCTTCGGTAGTGAAGCACAAACAGATCAATCCAAGAGTCCTATTGTGGTGACTTCGTTTTGGTTAATAGCTGGGAGAACAAACATTTTCGAGTTATTGCCTTGACAATCAAAAGGCGGCATTTGTTTCCATATAACATATGAACCCCATTAGAAAAGTCTCAGACGCAGTCAATGCTGTGTTCTACGGATTTGCATTGTTTGGGTAAACAACAGGATCGACTTCTAAAGCGTCATTGCACTCACCCCGTGTCAGGTTAGCAGGCACGCTCCAAATTGCCCAAGTATCGTCTTTTGCCCTCAGGCCATTCTCGCAACGCTTGGTAGTCCAAATTAACTCGCATATTGTTGGTTTAGTATGGAAAGCAATGCAGGTAGGATTAAAAATAAAGAGCTTATGTTTGGTTTGAATACTCATTCCAAAAGCTTTAGGCTATATTTGAGGTAAACAGTTCTATATGGAGTCTTGTACGTTACTGAACATTATCTGGATTGCCTTGGCTTGATCTTAGCGGGCGAAAAAAGCACGCATTACGTTTTCCGGCGATCGGATTCCGTCGCACGAATCAGCCCTGGTCATTAGCAATCATCGATCGTGGACTGATTTCTATATGTTGCACTCAGTTGCTATTCGCAGACAAATGTTACAGCATTGCAAGGTGAGAAAGAAATAAAAAGTGGAAATGATTAATTAACCTAAAATTTTGGTATATTCCCTCAGTACTTTGTTAAGGACTCTTTGAAATGGGTAAAGGGCATCGCGTCATACATCGCATAATTTGCTAAAACGGGCTACTGATAGTTACCATTCTTTGGGTGGGGCATGTGGGTACGAAACACTTAAGCAACCTGGAACATTAGTCTAAGTGGGATCGTAGTTAGCGGGTTTCATCTTTGTGCGCCGTAACTGGATGCAAGATCAAAACAAGATTCATTCAACATTCGCAACGATCAAGAAATTAAAGTCGCCGGCTTGGATTATCACTTATGTGGAAGGTTCACGATTTACACCTGCTAAACTTGCAGAGGTAAGTGGATAGAGATGACATCAAATCGGATAGCTAAACGATGGTTTACCTGTTGTAACAGGGACAAGCTTTTTCGAGAGAACGTGGGTATCCGATCATGCAAAATGTATTAGTGCCTCGTACAAAAGGGTTTGTCACATGTATCAAAGAATTCAGAAACTCCCATATAAAATATCTGTACGGTAAGTCCAACAAAAACAGAAAGAAAGATATCTGACTACCGAGTAGATTTCACAATTGCATATCGCCATCGTTCTACTAACACATTCCAGGAAGCGCCTAATATGATACGGGTGCACACACATGCATTGTCCCCAGAGTACGACTTCCATATCGATGTTAAACGATTTGCCATTGAAGATTTACCAACGGATGATGAAGAATTGGCTTTATGGCTACGAAATCGATATGTTGAAAAAGACCGTTTGTTGGGCAAGCTTCGTGAGAATTGGACCGATGGTTTGGATGGACCGGTCTGGGATGAACCTTTCTACAATTAGTTGATTATGCCCAGGTGGCAGATTAGAAGATAGGGTTAGAACCCTGCTGGATGGTTTGTTGATCATGCTAGATTGAGATCGACTGGATAAATATAACGAATACTGGATCAGCAATGCAAAGTGATATGAGAATTATCAAACTGAGTATCCATGAAAGCTAGGAGTGAATGTATTTGCATGTGTTGCGTATTATGGATCTACAAAAACCTTTTGATTAAATTGGTCCGATTTCTACAGAAATTTGCTATCACCTTGACGTCTGGCGCGTTTCTCATCCCATTAATTTGTACCGCCGACACAGATGGGCCTTTGGTTTATGAACTACTCTTCGCTGTTTCGTTGAAGAAGTCCGTCATCCCTTGCTCAGTAAGACCAACGGAATGTAGCCGAGATAAAATTCGCCGTGGCTATCTTGCCAGCGTTGCTGATGTAACGGATGCTGTTTCTGTGACTACATAAGTTCTAGGGGCTGCAAGCTCCAGTGCCGACACCCTAACTGGGAATCGAGAACAGCACTTTCTTTCCATGCTCCGAGATTATTTGGACGAGGTCAAACTTTTTGACATGTTGATCCCCGAATTATTCTCTGCGATCTATGGATCAATCTCGTCTAGGGTGTTTGCAGCATGTACTTAATATCCTAGGACATTGTGGGAACATAATCAAGCCGTGTGGATGTAACTGTCGTTTTCCATTAGAAAAATCAAAAATAGTCTTGCTATTTTCCGAGAGTCTGACAACCCAGTCCGTCACCGTACGCATTGTGTTATTTCTCAAAGGCAAAAAATGTTACTTCGATTCTTTCCCAAGGATCCTATTTATAATTGTTAATGGCACGAAAAGTTTTCCGACAGCTCGGTCTCTGTTTGTATTGCCTTCACACAATGACCAACCTCTTTGTAGCGCTACCGTCCATGTTTCGGCTTTGTTAGAATAACACAGAGCATTTAATTTCCAAACGACTATTTCAGCAAACGAATAGCTATATCGATTAACGTAGCAGACATCTTTCGTTAACCTCTTTCACGTTATCTTTCATAATGAAAGCAAAAGTTCGGCTCTATGCGGTTCACGAAAGCACAGCCTTCATTTCGAAGACTTGATACTTCAAGCTCACGGACCCGGTAACATCCCTCAGAAAGGGCCGCAGGGAGCGTGGCAAAGTTTACAACTTGTTAAAAGATATGCTTGCCCTACACCCCAGGGCACGTTAGTATTATACAAGTTCCGTGATTGTTCGTCAACTTGATGAAATAGGAAGGGGGCTGTCACCTTATATATGGTTAATTAATATATAATGCCACTTACCATAAGTGCATCGAGCGTCTGATTTCGGGATTGATTTTGTGTTTCCACTTAGAACAAACAGTCTTTTGCCTTGATATCTACAGGCCAAATAGCAAACACAGGCAGTAGACGCAAAACTACTAGTATATTATAATGTTAAATACTCTTAATACCTGCTATTATTTATTCATTACTATAAAGCTAAAAATATATATAATACATTAAAAAACAAGCACGACTCTATTCATTCCCACCAGAAGCGCTTCCTTCCTCCGAAGGACCCGAAATTGGAGCGCCGCTGCTAAACGCTTCAACATTGACGCTGGCCGTGCTGCTGTAACTCGGTGTATACTTGCCAATAATCTTCTTCAAGGCCTCGGCTAGTTTTGACCATGGAAACACCTTCACATCTTTCTCGATATTGCGAGGCTTCGGATTGGGAAATCCCATTATTACTTTGAAAAATTCGGCGCTGCTCTCCTTTTGTTTGCTGACTGTAAGAGGTTTAAATCCTTCCAAATTGCGACGTATCCGGTTCTTTTCTTCGACAGTAAACCGCACACCAATTAGATGCTCTAGTAAATTAATGCAATCCACAGAGGTGATCACATAATCATTCCTCTCTTCCCAATAAATGCACGAGACGATGGCCATATCTTGAGGCTGCTCACGCTTGTCCTCCGGAAGTTCGATAGGTGCACAACTCGTGGTAATCATATTGCCTTCTTGTCTACGCCAGAAACGAACAAGTCGTCTCCGATTATGTATTTCCTCCTGTGTCCAATTTTGTACCATGTCATTTAGATCGTTCTCGATAGATAGTATCGGATTATTCAGAACATGTGCAAAAGGATTGTAACCTTCGGCTGTGGACGCAGTAGCACCAGTTCCAGTATGCGTAGGAGGAATATGTGCGGTTGCGGGTGCAATCGGTTCCATATAACTACTTGACGGTTGTATTGGAGGAGGCTGTGAGTGTGATGGAGGTGGCATCATATAGGCACTCGATGTTGCAGGACGTTGTATTGCTTCGACACTAGGCGGGTGTGATAGGACAGGTTGATGTGGACTCATTTGACTAAGCCCGGCGGAAAGGCCGCCAAGCGACGCCGCTGTCTCTGCTCCTGGATAATTGGAAAATGCTGGATCCGTTCCAAGTGGTGGACGATAGGGATAACTCATCATTTGGGCGGAAGCAACTGCAGGATCTGCTTATATACACCAAAAGCATGAAAATGATTGGTCCATACGAACAATAAGCCCAGAAATCAAACAGGCGAACCATAAATACGTAATGGAGCGAGCGGAGCCAGAATAAATATAACATAGATAAATAGGAAAGCAAAGAATTAGCACTGCGATCACGGCGTTGCCATAGAAATAGGGAAAAACCCGAATTCGTCCGACTTACCATAGTATTCTCTTGGCCTTGTCGGAGCGTCTGCTGACGGTGTTTGTGTTTGTGGTTGCATTGTTGATGGAAGTTGTGGAGGATACTGTCCCATGTAATGGGTGTGGGGCAAATCATAGTAACTTGGGTAATTGGAATAAGGGGGTACCATATAGGCTACTGCGGCTGCAGCGGCAGCTGTCTCATCTATTAAATTGTTTTGCCAAAAAAAATACATTAGCATTGTCTATCAAGCCGCTATATATGTACCTGTCGGAATCGGCTCGTTTACCCTTGATCGCTTCATAAGCGATTCGTAATCCAATCTGAGTTCTACAGAAGACCGTTTTCTCGAGACACCATAAGAGAAATAACCAACAAACCAGCTATCTAAAACTTCTTGCTGTTCTGATGGATTGCATGCTAGAAGATATATTGGCACCCGAGACCAATCAGCCGTTTGCGTGAGTTGCCAACTGGGAACAGTCGTCGTCAAGGTAACCAGTTCAGTCGTACCGTCTCCAATGAGCCGCGTTGAACCAATGTAAGCACCAAATGCAATGCGAAGTAATGACAGGATTTCGGCATTAGCCAGTGAAAATTCTACTTGTATAGCATCTCCCTCATTAGCACGTTGAGGTCCATAGCTGACAATTCTTGGTGGTGCAAAGCGATTCGTTGATGGTTGAAAAGACTGTGGAGCAGGTGGCGGGTTATGTGGCTGCTGTGCGTCTTCTTCTTCTGATTGCTGCGGGGCTGAAGACAAATCAAAGTCTAAAAGGCAAAAAAAGAAAAAAAAAGAGAGTTTAAAAAATTTACATCATAGCGCCCGGGCGATCGACAGTTACTTTGTGACATGGCGACTTGAAGCCCCGCAAAAAGATGGCAGTAAGAAGCAAAAAAAAGGTCAATGAAGGCTATGCACTGTCTTAAAACTGCAGTTAGTTAACTACAGTTACGAATTCGTGAGGGTAGCGCATGTTCAGTGTATTGTCGAACAAGTGAAGGTAAGAATGTTTTGCAATGGGCAGTGCAAATGTCAAACGAAGAGTGTTTTAAGAAAAAACAAAGTTCTCTTCAACTCAGGTGTTCCCGCTGCAGTGTCTCTCACACAGCATGGTTACACAGACATGTGGCTACCACGGAAGCGGAACAACCGACTTACCAAATGACTAATTCCTTTTTTTCAAGAGATAGAAATCCTCAAGCTACGAAGAACAAAGAATAGATAAGAAGAAGAAGAAGACAGTATGCTGGTCTATTCCAGGCAGTTGTACTACCAGCAAATCTGTCTGAAAAATGCCAAACATAAGCAATCAGCAAACAGCTTTTACCATTTGATGTAATAGCCATGCAAATACAGCCTCTTATTCGCTGGGGTTGAAGTGATATTTGACCCGTGATTTGATATGGTGCTTGGTTTTTTAACAATGCCCTTCACATGACAACCACAAGTGAGACAACTCCGGATAAACTGCAGCCCGGAAAGTTAGCCAGCATTACTGTATATCTCATCTCACTTTTCGTCCGCTGCTATTCTATGCAAGGGTTCATTCCAAAGAACTGATCACCGACGATAAATAATAGTCAATTGACAATTCAACCCATGCTATTGAAACAAAGTAAGCTTTTCAAAATCCGCCCTAGAAAGTGGAACATTTCGTGCCTAAACAGTAATTAGTGTCCATTGTTTCTTTTTTTCCTTCGCTCTGTAGTCAGGTTAGCGATTGTATGCAGTATCACGTATGTAGGCGCAGTATAAAGAAGAATGTCTATTTTTGAACAAAACAGAAAGGCCTACAAGTCCTTTGCAACCATTATATGAGAATATCCTTATCAAGCATCGCCCAATTTCTAGGATACATTGTATTACCATTGTCACTTCTGAGGACATTCAGCTAGCGAAGTAATCTCAACAATGAAATCTGAAACGAAAAGAACATAGCTATTATCTGAGATAAGAATATGGAGTCAACGCAACCTTTTTTTTTCTACTGCTCTGTGAGTAGTTGGAAAGGACGATATGCTAGGAAGGGGTTTTAATGAACAATGAATTGGGCGATGGAAGAGAAAGCTGAACATTGAAAAGCAAAGCTGATAAACAATCGATTTCCATATAAGGCACACCTGAACTATGACAACTTTGCCCTTCTATGAAACGTCGGTAGTTATCTGATCTTCCACCATAGCTAAGGATATTGTGCGATTATGAAAGACGAAATATGCGCAGAAAGTGACAAAAATAGGTGCAACGTATAGGGACGATGTCGATAGCTGTATTTGAAACTGCAATCGCCTGAAATAGCTGGGGCATTCAAAGCTTTAAAGAGATAGTTAACCCTATATGCCTAGTTCTATTTCTCAATTGAACAATTTCAATCGCACTATGAACTCCTCTACTATGTTTCCCTGCTTGTTGGCGATTGTAGAAAGAGTACTTTGAATAATTGGCGGTCCAACTCAGTTTACTGCAAGCTATTTTTAAGGATTAACACATACGGTACATTATGCCAAGAGGTCAACCGATCGATATCTGGGGGAAGAGGATATTGACACATTGCACCTGAACAATGTACTTGTTTAGGAAATGTTGGGCTCTGCAAGCGGAGAATTCTACTGTGGGATGTTAATGGCATAATTCAGCAAACTTAAAAGCGCCTTAGCCAAAAAGGATACTGTCTTTGGAGCGTTTCTTGACAGCATAGCAATCATTACTTATTGTGTAATTCATACCAAGGACTATTCTTTCTATTACTGTGTCATAAATTAGCCACTGCTTTCCTACCAATTACTGCAATATTAGCCATTGGAAGTATTCAAAAGGAAAAGACAATTCTGTTTTTCACCTTTGGCCCCGATACCGGATTACTCCACTGTATGTACTTGGGTGGATCATCATATGTGCAAATATTGATGTGACTCTTCGTGCATTCCGTAGTCTCAGTGACTTTGTCCCACTGTATAAGGAATTTTTCCTGCTCCACACTCTTCATATATACACCGCTTCTGTTCACCCCTTGTACTGCTCAGCTCCTACCTAGGTTTTGCATTGCTATAGATTATCTACTATGCATTAAGCCACTGTCAGCACTTGCTGGCGCCATTTAAATCCATTTGTTGTCCCAACTAACCAGACGGAGGCTAGCTGTCCCTAATTGACAGGAGTACGATTCAGAAAATATATCACAGTATATTGGTAATTTTTTTTTACCTACTAGCCATAAATAAATTTTTGCGCTAGTCCCATGAAGCTTGCGTTTTTGAGAAAAGCAAGCTTGTGAAAGGAATTATAATATTCTGGAATAAGTGAGGTATGAACGTCATAAACTCCTTTGTGCTTTATTACGGACTTAGACTTACACAGACAGGAGATCTGTTTAAGATAAAGATTTTGGAGTCTGTAATTGTTTTGTTCTGGAAAATCCAAAGACGACTGTTATTAGCCTCAAGGTTTATGATACCAATTTCCAATGTCTGTAGATTATAACAAACATATCAATTTGGGATAAGCTTTCTTTTTAATTTTACATATGATTCAATTGCTTTTACTTCCAAAGCAAATTCATTGGGAGCAATGGCATTTTGAACCGTCTTCCTGTCCTTTGCCATGATGAAATTAAGCCCCGTAGACTTCATCTTATCACAGAACTCTTCCGTTGACGCGTCTTTTACCTTTAGCGAGTTGAAGCTCCGCGAAACATGAGCGAATTCAGGGTTGAGCAGACAAAAGTCCCAGCAGGCTTTTTTCTCAACCAAACACACACAAAACATCTTCATTTACCTCACTCATATATACGCTCACTCATACTATCTCATACACTATCCACAAGCACACGGTTCTCCCGTAGCAGAATCACTGGTATTGTCTCTTATCTCTCACTTTATCCTTCTATTGTTTTTTATTTCTTCTGGACGCCATGATGTTCTGGATTCTCATTTCACGGGTAAATGAGTTTATCTCGTCACGAGATGGCAAAAGAGCCGGCGTTCAGTGGAAGGCTTTCTTATCTTCTTCTTTACTTGACATGCACCTCTCTAAACTGTTGACCTACCCCTTCCTCTATCTCACAGAACGAAAATTACCATTACTTCTTTTGATTCCACTACACACATCCTCACTTCTCTTGCACATCTGCGTACCTGCATAATTTATATTTACTTTGCAACGATCGTTGACTTGTACGTGCTCATTCACTGGTTAAATCTGACCTCACGACGGTGTTTTTGTAGCCATAAGCTCGGATTTTAAGGTAGGGTAGTACGAAACCACATTGACGCTCACAAGGCACAAGATCATGTCAGAACAGGAAATAACAGAGTCACCCACGGACCGAACAAAGCGTCCGCGTCTAACGGAAGAAGAGTGGGACTCCGATTATGAAAGAGACGGCCAAGACGATCGTCATCCAAAACGTCAGGCAGTATCCGATCCGGAAACAAAGGCTCCTCACTTTGCCGGTGTTGCAAACGAAGGCGACGAAGGCGATAAGAAAGAAGAGGCAAATAGTAGAGGACGACGCAAGAAATGGGAAGAATATGAACGTGATTCACAAGAATCGGATGATGGAGACGAAGTCCAGATAGTCTTGGACGATACCCCAAGCAAAAACAGTCCTACCCCACGATCCGAAGCCGAACCTCAACAAACCATATCTATTCGGTCATTGGTAAATTCTAAAGACGCTGGCGTGATCATTGGCCGAGGTGGTAAAAATGTCAGCGAAATTCGTGAAATGTCAACCGCCCGAGTTACGATTTCAGATATTGTTGTGGGTGCTGTAGAGCGTATATTAACCGTTACTGGTCCATTAAATGCGGTTGCAAAGGTAATAAGTTTGCAACAAATTGAGTATTGTTTTGTTCTGACAAGACCATAGGCGTATGGCCTGGTTGGTGAGAAAGTCCTATTAGAACAATCGTCTACGGATGCAAGACACGATCAGACAGTGACACTGCGGATTCTTGTGCCAGGTAACCGTATGGGCACACTGATTGGCCGAGGTGGAAGTGTTATCAGATCAATACAAGAGCAAAGCAGCGCGAGACTGAATGCGTCAGAAGAACCATTACCGATGTCAACGGAGCGAACAATTACCATTACCGGCACGCCAGCCTCAGTTCAAGTAGCAATTTATAAGATCAGCGAGATTCTACTAGAACATCCAGACAGAGGATCAAACAATTTACAGTATCGACCGCAACCGCAAATGGGTATGGCTACTAGAGGATATCACCCAATGGCAAGAACTGCTGCAACTGCTGCAATGGGTGGGTATGCAGCTATGATGGGCATGACAGGCATGCCTATGAATGGCGCAAATCAATTTTACTATCCTCCTGCTGCAGCACAATCTGCTGCTGTCTATGGAAATGTATCGAGTTCGAGGCAAGCAGATTACAGTGCAATGGCTGGAATGGCTGCTAGTTCTCAAGCACAGCAAATATTTATCCCTAATGAGATGGTGCGTATAAACGTCCCTTTAGCTGTCTAACCTTTAGCATTGTGTAGGTGGGCTGCATTATTGGTAAAGGCGGTAGTAAAATTAACGAAATCAGACAATTGAGTGGGAGTCACATCAAGATTGCCGATCCACACGGTGATACCAATGAGCGATTAGTGACTATTACAGGAACACCAGAGAGTAATCAGATGGCACTTTATTTGTTATATTCTCGCCTTGAGAGCGAGAAGGGCAGGCTGGGCATGCGCTAACCGTTTCACAGCAATGTCAGTAGTCACTTTGGTTTCTTAAATAAAATGCGTTGGTACTTTACTATTTATTGGATTACACTTCACGCTACTCTAAAATACATTTTGCATCCATGAAAAGGACCAAGTGTACCCAAAAGGTATTCTAGGAGTGGCACAGATTAACTTGCAAAATACTTTGTTTCCCAAAATTATAGTCGCATCTAGCAGATTCAATAAGCACATTTTGAAAACTGAACTTGAGGCTTACAAATCATATTAATTAATTGTCGCGTTATAAGAGCTCGAGTTGACCAAGTTTACGTACTTTTCAGAGAACTGGCAACGCCATACCCAGCTCCCCGTCAAGTGCATGTAAGATGCATATATGAATTTCATTTATTGCGACATTTAATTCCAATGGACTGCGAGTTTTATTTTTGTAGGTTGCGATGTTATTTTTGTAAAATACAGTATATTCTATAGGTTGTCCAGTAAATCAGGAGAGACTACTGCGGAATTCGTTGTTTCTCAGCTGGGAGATACAATCGGCATCACAACGGCAAAAACTTGGATACCTTTCCGGGAGGCAAATAGTTTTAAGCGGCGCTCAGATCAATGTGTGCCTGTGCTCTCTCTCCCGAAAAGTCACAGTCCAAGGGGTTACAATTGCTTGTGTCCTCGGGATTTGGGCAGCTCATGAGAAACTGTCTATTGTACGTAACAATATTTTTACTATGTGTTATATCTGGCGTTTCATTATATCCTAGTACTCCCGGAACAGTAAGTCGCTCGAAACGGTTTCTGTGCCCTAAACGAGAAAAACAATAGTGTGATTTCGACACAATGGCAACCCTTGGTCATGGGCCATCTAAAAGTACTTGCGACAAATGTTACCGTGTAACAGTTGAACCGAGCAATGAGGATGCTTCCCGAACGGTCACCATCAGTATATACGGGCCTAAAGCATATCAGGGCTTTCTACTCCAGGTGAAGAATGAGAAGAATGAGACAGTGGGTCAGTTTGTGGATTATGATAAGAAGGTCTATGCCCCAGTGGCCTGCGATGACGAAGCAGGAGACGAAGATGAGGGTGTGCTCGGCCATATTGATGCCCGATTGAAGTATTGGCCCACTAGGGTTGGCTGGACCATCCCTTCCACGGAGACCTTTTCATCCCTTCGTGTGCAAGGCATGATAGTGGTAAAATAATGACATGCACAAGTTAGTATATGATTAAGTGTATGACTAAACATGTACAGATGGATCTAGAGAACTATCACTTATTGCCGGAGACACCAGTCAAGATTCATCACCAACCAGTCCATGTATCAAATCTGCCTGCATCCGTATCAAGTTCGTCATCATTACCGTCTGCATCAAATATCACAACATCTACTAGCATAACCACGACATCCACAGTGACTACTATACCATTTACTGATGAAGAAGAAAATCCCAACCAACTTTTTGTTTCTGTGCTTGGCATCATTTTGGGAATATATTTCGTTATGACGATGGCGCAATACCAATTACAGCGCCGCAAAAGGGTGCACAAGCAAGAAGCGGAACAAAATGCACTCACGAAAGACTGGTGATAACAGTATTAAATAATAAAAAAAACAAAGTCTGTTCACTGTCATACCTTTCTCTTTTTTCCTCTTCTTTCAGTGATTGTTTTCTTTTGGCCCAAACACTTTGTGGCTATGAAATTACACTTCATTGTCCTTTCGGGACTTTTATACCTCCCATTCTTTGTAGAGGCGTTCCCGAGATTCAATAAAGGTATACAGATCTCTTATCGAACAATGGTATTCATGCATTCTGTGATTTATTCTGTTTGTCCATCTTTTAGTTAATGCTTACTACCATAACGGGACTGCCTGTCCTGCAGTAACGAAATACGACGCGCCTTGCCCTATTCTTTGCGTCCCTGACCGCCAATACTGCCCGGAACCTATTCGATCTTGCCCCAACGGCCAATTGCTCTGTGGAGACGGATCTTGTCAACCCAATTGTGCCGGCATTGCCAATGTCTGCTCATGTCCTTCAACTCCAGGAGTGATTCTACAAGCGTGCAGAAGTCTGTTGGTCAATATTTCCCATTATGACCCCGCTAACGCGGAAAAGCAAACCCATCAAGTCTGCGCCGCCTCCCTCGGCGTATCAGGCTATCCGACCTGGGCAGATATTAGCATATCTAACATGCCAAATGCTCTGTGGAATGTATGCACGGCCCCGGCTGGCATGGAATTCCCGACGGAAGGTAAGCCTGTTACTGCAAGCCTCCTATAAAAGAATCAGTTAGCCTAACCTGCTATCAGCACCCTTTGTGATCTGCTATCTGACGCTTTATCTTGCATTCTACATTTTCCTGGCCTGCTGGATTTGGTACAAGTCAAGTCGGGAAAAAGTAAACGCAATAAAGCAAGAATATAGAAACTGACCCAACTTGTAAAGGAAATCATCGCACTCACAGCCCTGCACGACAGAAAGCAATCAGGGTCAGCAAATGACGTGGTTCTTAAAGGATTCCGAGATGACTGGGCAGGTTATATCATGGTTGCTTATGTAACCGTGATTTCTGTAGGGTGGATCGTATTCTTGTTAATGCTGTCCTTGGACTATTACGGATATGTAAGTAACACATGGATAGATATAGATAAAATTGTTCATCTTACACGTTTGTCAGGTGAAAGGCACAGCATTCATTTTAACCTATGGATCTTACGATCTATCAAGCAAGGCATTTTGCGTGCTGTGGTTTCTTGCGACGAGTTGGTACCTCGCACTCAATCTTATCCGTTCTAAGCTGCGCAATTTCTTTCGCATCCGTCGAACGCTCGACTACGCTCAATACGTCCAGATTGAAAAACAACGCCGAGTGCATAAATTGTTGGTTGATGATGAACTTCAAGCATCTGGCATCTTACGGCACGTACAAGAAATAGAAGCATGGATTAGAAAGACACTTGGCATGGATGTCTTGATCAGCACAGTTCCCGTAGAAACAACGAGTGCCGGCCAACGATATATTGAATTTGAAAGCACCCGGTATATCTATTCTTCTGAAGCAGGGACCTTTGAACCATCTGTGATTGTTCTTGGGACCAATGTTGCAGCTCTATTGAGAATGAAAGAAGGATTGACCACCGCGGAAGCAAATCGAAGGCGAGAAATTCTCGGTCCGAATTTCATTGCAGTTCATGTGCCCAACTTCATCGTGGCGCTATGGCAGGAGTACGTGTAAAAAGTTATGTTGTAGAACTCGCAAAGTTAATTTTTGCTTTCCAGGCTGACCGGGTTCTTCTATGTGTACCAAATCATGATCCTTTGGTGCTACTTTTACTTAGCTTACTGGCAGATTGGCGTGTCCGACACAGGCGTGATCTTACTAGCAGCCATCATTAAGGTTATTGTAAGGATCAGGTCGGAAACACGAGTAAAACGTATGGCCGAACATGTGGACAGCTGCAAGGTACTGCGTGACGGAGAGTGGGAGACGAAGTCCACGGCCAATCTGGTACCCGGTGATGTGTTCAGTATTCATTCCCATCAAGTGGTACCTGTAGACGCGGTTATTCTTCGGGGAGATATTGTGGTAGACGAAAGTTCTTTGACAGGTAGACAGTGCTCTCAACGTTGGGAAAAAACTGACAGAAATTAGGTGAACCGCTGCCAATACGAAAATTCCCTTTACGAGAGGACGGACATCCTTACGATCGGCAGTTCACTGGAAAAATACATAGTCTATTCGCCGGTACAACAGTGAAGCAGTCTTCTGATCATGCGATCGCTCTGGTGCTTGAAACAAGGACAAATACTGATAAGGGAAAATTGGTGCAAAAGATTTTGCATCCGCAATTGGTTTCTTTTGTGTTCAATGAGCAACTGAAATTGGTATTTGCTATCCTCATTTGCTGGGCCATCTTTTTGCTTGGCATCGGTGTCTGGTGGCTCGGTGGAACCGGCATGACCGCTTGGTTTTATGGCACGCTTTGTGCAGCTCAAGTAATGAATCCCTTGCTTCCAGGTAAGGAAAAAAAGAAGTGATTGTATCTGGCTTGTCATGATTGTCTAATGACGCTATATTAGCTATCCTTGTTGTCGGCCAATCTGTCGCAGCTGCTCGCTTGAAAAAGAAATCCATATTTTGTGTCGACTTTCCTCGTATTTTAATGGCGGGAAAAGTACAGGTGTTTTGCTTCGACAAAACAGGCACATTAACAAAGGAAGGCCTGGAATATTATGGCGTCTATCCGGCACGGCGAGATAGTGAAGGCGAGCCAGCGTTTGGCGACGCACGCCGTCAGTTCGATGATCTGGATCCCGCTAATGAAAAAGATCAACTGCTCCGCATAGGCATTGCTTCATGTCATTCAGTGACAACGCTGGGCCAGGAATATATCGGTAATCCAGTAGATATTGTTATGTTTCAGGCTACTGGTGCTAGCATTAGTGCTGAAGAAGGCATTGATGTAATAACAACGAAATCATCTGTTCCTGAAAAGCCATCTCACAAGCTGCAGATTATCCAGCGATTCGAGTTTCAGCATGCACGTGCGTCCATGTCTGTGGCCGCTTTGGACACGCAAACGGGTCATATCCATATATTCTGCAAGGGATCCTTCGAACGTATTCACCAAGTATCCTCTCCTACAACGATCCCTGCGGATTATGATCAGATTACGTCTCATTTGGCTCGGGAAGGATGTTATGTCCTGGGTATGGCACACCGTGATCTTGGAACCACTGTGGATGCAGAAACCGTGCGTAGCTGGACACGTGACGAACTTGAAAGCAACCTTTCTTTTCTCGGACTCGTTCTGTTTAAAAACCTCCTAAAGGAGGATACCAAGGACGCGATTACCCAGCTAAAGGCTGGAGATACGCGAACCGTGATGATCACGGGTGACAATGTATTTACTGGCGTCTTTGTGGGTCAAGCGTGTGGGTTGGTTCCGTCTAATGTTCGGGTGCTTATTGGCGATACTTGTTCTGATGGCGCAGACACGGTCAGCAGCGGCCCTTTAGAGAAGGGCGTCATATGGACTGATTCGGAAACAAACGAGCTCGTTGATTTAGATGCAGCGCTATTGAATGACGACCATAAGCCAGTAGAACTGGCAGTAACTGGCAAAGCGTTCCGGGCTTTAGTAGAGCAGGGTAAAATGCGCGATTACCTTTTCTCAACGCGTATCTTTGCTCGGATGACTCCGGTTGACAAGATGGTCTGTGTCCAATTGTTTATGGAACGTGCAGTTACGGCTATGTGTGGTGACGGTGGTAACGATTGTGGAGCATTACGCACGGCCCATGTTGGTATTGCCATGTCAGATGCCGAAGCATCTGTAGTAAGCCCTTTCAGCACACCCAGACGCTCAGTTCAATCCTGCGTTGATCTGTTGATAGAAGGACGAGCAGCACTGGCTACCAGCTTTGCAAGCTATAAATACTTGATCATGTACGGTGAGACCATGGCAACAGTGAAGTTTTGTACGTTTTATTATACCATGTCGTTCTCGCAATGGAATTTCATCCTTATCGATGCTTTCATCACGATGTTTTGCGCATTTGCCGTTACACAAGCCGGTTCTGCGCGTAAGCTATCCCATCACCGCCCCACGGCTCGTATTTTGGGATTAGAAGTTCTGCTCTCTGTGTTGGGCCAGCTTTGTATCAATGCTTGGTTTCTCATTGGAGCCTATATCTGGTTATATACGCGTGACGATTTCTTTAGATGCCATGAGTGGGATGCACGTGCTATCGACGCTTCCAAATGGTGGTTGCTTGGCGATAGTTTCGAAGCTGACATATTAACGTTCATTACTCTTTATCAATTTGTTAACGCGGCGCTTATTTTCAACTATGGTTATATTTTCCGCGCACGATGGTACCGAAACTATCTTGTCATCTTCTTATGGTCCTTGTTTGTCGCCATTGTCAGCTACTGGGAGTTAGCAGGTAAAAGTTAGGAAAACAGACTGGTTAAAGGAGCTCGAATTTGTCTCATTGTATAATAATAGATCCCAATGCTTTTGGATGTTTAATGCGCGTTAACTGTGGCAATCCGGATACTTTAGTGGAGCTAGGTTATCCTCGGCCAACGTTTTACATTGCGCCCTACAACAACCTGATCGGACATAACGTGCTTCCTCGACCATTCAGATACAAACTGTGGGCATATTCTATTGGAAATATGTTGGTCACCAATGCCTGGGAGCTAGTTGTGATACTTGGTCCAGTGCGCAACTGGCTAAGAAAACGATATCCGCTTAAGCGGTTAAAAGTAAAACAATAGATATCTTTGCCTGTACCCATAATATGTAACAGATAAATAACAACAAACATTTAACAATCTGCATCCTTTTGTAGATCATTTTGCATCGAGTAAGAGCAAGTGTTTATTGGCTTACTGTGCGTTTTGCATCGATTGATTAATGTATGTTCATGATGCGTGGCAGCTTTTAGAAAATGTTTGAACAGTAAATATCTTTCGGAAACTTGCTTCTTCAACTCTAAGCCGTCCCAAAACATATGCTTTAGCAGGCAATATCTAACATTTGGAATTACCAAGAAAAGGAAAGAGAAAACATGCATCATTTTCATACACAACGTCATCCGATAAATCTGTTCTCAATTTACAAGTGATTTCAATCTTATACCAGCCTTACACATGGCATTTCGGATGCTCAAGGCTGGGGCGCTTGCTTATAGTGCAAGGCTTCATGATCCACAGGTGACAACGAAACAATCGAAGCGAAAGCATCAAAAACTTGCACGTTGTCAAAGTATGAAAGGTGTCAGCAAGATATAGCAAAACAGGCACGAATAGGAGACATGCAAGTGTGAAAACCGCCTTAATCGTGGCAACGACATGCAAGAAACGCATGGAAGAAGATTTCGACGTTTCTGCTATCCACCATAAAGCGCAAAAAAGGGGGGATACGCTACCCAAGAGCAAAAGGGGGGATACGCTACCCAAGAGCAAAAGAGCGTATATTCTTTGGTGTTGCCCGTAAAGGGCTATTTATGTCGGAGGAATCTTAAGCAAAGAGACAGCAATGGTAATGGGAATTCCTAAGTGGGAATGAGCAGTGGCAAGCAGTGTGCCAGGACCAGAGGAAGATAAGCTATGCATGGAACGTACGATGTGCTTAGATCTGAGGTGCCCTTTCTTTGCTACAATGCTCTGCTGCAATGAATAAAGTCATCAGTGCTGCGCTGCGCATTGTTACTGCTTGCTTACACACTTGGATAATGGGTTGTTTTGACATAGAGATAACGAGGCATAATTTGAGACATTCATGCATGTGATATGGTTTCAGCCATATGAAAATTACGGGTTAATGAACATTCCATCAGAACATCATTCAACTATTTTCTGTTCAACTCACTGGTTAGTAAAAAGGAAACGTACGATAATGTATCCATATCTTTTTAAATATTTCCCATGGAAAGAAAATAAACATATATATTAGAAATAAATCGTTCTGAAAAGTGATATCTCTGCTTGTCTCACACACCAATAGTCGTTTCCAAGATAGCTATTATCGGTGCTGGTTCAGTTGGTTCAACGATCGCCTATGCCATCATGTTGAAAGATGTCGCCTCTGAAGTGCTCCTTGTTGATGCTATAGAGGATGTGGTGCAAGGACAGGTCTTCGATTTGAAAGATGCAGGTCTGGTAAGCTCTACTAAGATACGAGCTGCCACCAATCAGGAAGCCAGTCAGGCAGATATCATCATTATCACAGCAGGCGCCAAGCAACGCAAAGGAGAAAGCCGCACAGAAGTAATGACACCATTTTTCCGTTCCACAAGGCTAATCATGTTGTATGTCCGAAACAGCTGATCGAACGTAACCACAAAATCCTTACCGAGATTATTGGGCAGATGCAGCCTATCCGCAAGGATGCCATCCTACTCCTTGTGGCTAATCCGGTCGACGTCTTGACAGCCATTGCACAAAAACTAAGTGGCCTTCCTCGAAAGCAAGTGATTGGTACGGGCACCTTTCTGGATTCCTCTCGGCTGCGGGTTATGCTGGCCGAAGTACTGAATGTGAGTGCGTCGGCTGTCCATGCTTATGTATTGGGTGAGCATGGTGATACTCAATTCGTTGCATGGGATGCTGCCTCCGTGGCCGGAAAGCCACTGCTGTCCTTCCCCGAGATACAACAGCTTGACAAAGAGGAAGTAGAAAAGACAATCGCGAGGAAAGCCATGGATATCATCCATCTCAAGGGCGCTACCTACTATGGTATCGGTGCTTGTGCAGCGGATCTTTGTGAGTCCATCATATTGGATAAACGGGAAGTACGACCACTCTCAGTATACATTGAAAGACTCGGTGCCGTCCTTTCCATGCCGGCCAAATTTGGATCAGAAGGGATTATGGAAATATATGAAGTAGCACTGACAGAAGACGAAGAAGAAAGGTTAAAAGCAAGTGCGGATGCCATGAAAGATATTGTTAGCAAGTATGATTCCGACGATTGACAACAGAAATAAAGTCAATTTTATTTATGCCAAATCTGCACTAGCTGCTTTTGAAATATTGAGAAGAATTGGAGCTTTTACATGGATAGCAAGCCCATCGGAGCAACTTTGTGTTTGTTAATCTGTTAGATCAACCTTGTTGTGCTTGATATATCCCTATCTTTTATTTTCGTACCGTTAACGTCAACGAAAGATATGATGCAGCTTTTCGTCATTTAAGTTTCTAATCTTGTTTACCCTGCTTTTTCTCCGGGTTTTACCTCTGCTATTCACTCAACACTAACGAGGGACAGTTTACAAAAAGTTTGAGGTATGTATGATTTATTCATCACATCGTCTATAATACTGTACTATAGAAAGCTGATTTGGCGATTATTGCAATTCAAAGAGAGAAGACAGTTTTCTTGTGAGCCGCTGCTGTCTCATGGAAACCATTGGAATGCGCGATTCCAGCCAGATCAAGTCACATAGCTTCAGCAAGAAATATAAATACGAAGCGCGCTCACTCGATAACCATATCTAGACTTATCAGCAATTTCTAAATTTCCGGAAGTAAAGAAAGAACATTTAACGTCCTATTTCGGTTGAGCATCGAATCAGCAAAACTTATTGTAGATTTGCACCATACTGAAAAGGAGTTCGAAACCGCATTTATGACCCCAAACAGTTCTTAGTTTGCATGTGATGTCTAAGACGCTTCCGGATTCACAACCGGATGAGAACCGGACTCTCCATAAAGCAGTGCCTTTTTTCTAAGAACTTGCCAAAACTGTCAAATTTCTCCTTGGCGTAAAGAAAAAATCTAGTCTGTCCTACTTGACAAGGGGAACATCTCTCACGGGAAGCAAGTTCATATGCAAGACAGAACGTAAAATTGTTGTCTGGTTCGATAGAATAGTGATATTTAAGCTACAACAGATACAAACTTATATTTCAATTCTACTCGCGCACCAATCCGTCAGACGGTTGAAGTCTTGTTTCCACATGGCATAAGTAGGTGACATCAAGGGCTCAATGACCCAGATATGAGGCGTTTCAGGTCGTGTCAAGACCTGCACTTCCACATGATAATCGTTCAATCGACCAATCAGCGCTTCAATGTCATGTTGAAACATTTCCGCTCCTCCGTATGTCACTAAGGTAGGACAGAACCCTTCAAAGTTGGCGTACAATGGCGAAACGCGGGGATTCTGAAGTAGCCTCTGCCTTTCGTCCCCCTTCAAATTCAAGAGCTGAGGAAGATATACATAGGGTGCTCTTTCACATACTACTTCCCGTGTGATACAATCCGATTTCTCGTTGGTGATATAGGAAGGCGAATGAGGTTCAAGTGTTACCCAGGGTGAGATTAAAACATGACCGCGTGGTAATGGTAAACGTTGGTCACGAATAAGCAATGTGGCAGTAGAAACCAAGTTACCACCAGCACTGTCACCGGCTAAACAAAAACAAAATACAAGCCATGTCAGCGTCGTTTTTCTTGAAAAGGAATGACAAGCTTACCCATGATAATCTTAGACGGCTTGACACCCAAGCCCAGCAAGTACCGATATGCCTTCACACAGTCTTCTTGAGCACTTGGCCATATATGCTCGGGCGATAAGCGATAGTCAACTGTAAATATACGGGCACAAATGCCGTGCTTCTCCTGTAGACGTTCAATCATGTAGATCATGGATTCCATGTACAATGTAGGAGTACCCAGGGCAAACCCTCCGCCTATTCTACTTTGTTATTCTACACAGAAAAAAAGTTCCTGATTGACCCTCGTCTACCATGAAAGTACAAAATAACCATATCCGATTTGGATGCTTCTATATGTTCCATATGACGCTTGTGGTTCTTAGCATTTGGGAATACCCAATAACCGGACCATGTATCCATCTCGACAGGAGGGCTGATCCAATCCCGTTGAAAACCGTATGGACGTATCCCCAAAGAAATAATGCTTCGGGATATGGCTACCGGTAAGGAGACTCCGGTCTTAACGACCAGACACCGTATCCTTAAGGGTAATTGCTGGATGAAACCCCGTAGACCGCGGACAACAATATGCTCTCCTGTGACATAAACGATGTGTGAGCAATGAAAGTGTTTGTCCATGTATGCATTCCATACCGAACTGTTTGGCGATTTCAAAGGCAAGGAACACCGACAGCAGTCCGGATATTCCTAGCTTGAATGCAACAGACAAGGTATCTGACAGAAACATGGTCGGAATGAAGCATAAGAAGCAAACATGCCGCAATCAAAATTTATAGTACTTTTCTTTTGGACTCCGGCTGATTAGCCTTGTTTTCAAGGCACACGGTTTTGATAGAATGAAAGCTTTTGTGAAACCAACAAAAGATAGGTGCCATGGATCAGCCGGCCCAGTCATCTTTAACCTGGACGGTCAGATCGGAAGAACCATTAAAGGGAAACAAGTCTCACTTCTCACCATTTTGACAACATATATCGAACTTATAGTCATCACGCTAAGGGAAATGTACGTTCCTGTTAGTTCCCTCTGTTGGACTACTGTTGTTCCTGATCGACTATATTTCTATTTATGAAGCAATAAAAAATAAAGACCATCAAAAACCAAACTTGCTATTTGCAGCAGCTTATTCAGAGGGGCAATGAGCAGTAATGCGTTGTAATGCATCATTGATAGCCAACTTTGCAGCTAATTGCTAGAATACTTTGTTTCTTCTGTTGCAAGACTTCGTACATCTTCTGTCTCTTTGCTTCAATATATAGCCAATGTTAGGTTATATTCCTTGTCTAGCTATGCACAAATGGAGGCTATGGCAATAAGCAACGCAAACAATGGTGCTGGTACCGATCTCAAACTATTAGCTAACGGTTGCTCGCCCCCTTAATAAGTACAGTGATTATTAAGGTCAAAGACATTCTGGAAAATGGGAACTGAAAAGGACAATCAAAGTAACTTTCAGACGTAGTGACAGTCTAAAGCGGTAAGATCGTTTCTGAAAGTTACGAGATTAAACAGCACGATGTGTACACCGTGTACCTGAATTTCTTGTTGTAATCCTACGTCAACCCCTCGTTTCGGAGACGAGATGCAAACAGTAACAGATTGCGAATTTTTTACGCCAACTTTTTTTTTTTTCTTTTTGCTTGAATGGAACTTCATCTTTTTTTTTTATTGTGGTATATTACAGCAAGAGCATGTTTGTTTTCTTTTTCATCCATTCGTCTTTGGATATGAGATTGATGTATCTCATGTTTTTGTAGGCTGATAGGTGGTAGGAGAATAGATCGGAATATGTATACTTCTTTCAACGTAACTTTCGTAAACGTGTTTATATCTAGCATGAAGCGTATGCATTATGCTGTCCCTCTTTACTTTCATGGAGGTGGTGCAGATATATCGGTAGTGGATTACAAGGAAGGGAACTGTTGGGGGGAAGGGGGATATAAACTGTAATAGGGAACAATGATGAGGGAACAATACCGATATACCCATTGTCCGTTAGTGATTCTAGCATTTACCACGCGATCATAGTTTAGTAGGAAACGGGCAATCGGGCTATTTCAGATTCGGACCGCACCTTTTCAATGGATGATGTAGGAAACGAAAAGGGAAATAGAACAGCTGGTCCAAGCTCACCCCTAATTTCTCACTCCCCTTCTCCCTCGTTCCTCTTTTACTTAAATAAACTTACACTATCATCATGTCCACTAGTCCGAGATTGTGCCTTCTTCTTTTATATCAGCGAAAGCAGCAATTCAAACGCTGTCAACCTTCTTCTTCTTTCATAACTTAAAATGCGCATCCTTGCATCCATGTGCGTACTTACCCAGCGATGGCGATCTCCAGCTCTGTCATCAAACGAATATGAAGAATTGGCAGCACTAGCAGAACTTGTATGTTTCCCATATCTTAATCGCTTAGATTCTGATCCGATCCCCTCCATTCCACTCGGCTATGTCATAGTTCCCTAAAACGCAGTTTGACACTCGCATGAACCATCTTCGACAGTTTGTTCGAACCTCATGTCCTTCCAGTCATGTCGATTGTTATGTCTTTGTTATCGCAATATGCTGCATCATATGTTCAGCCATGTTCTCTCTCATAGCTCGATCCACGGAAATCTCCATGTGGTATCCGTTAATCCTTTTATTCATTCCTGCTGCCCTCAGCTTTTGGATGAGTCGAAGACGGTCAATGCTTGTTCATCGGATCAGACACGTAAAGATATCGTTAGGAAGGAACCCGGAATTAAACTGGTTCTTTTATCGTTTCTTAGTTTGAACGAACACTTAAGCAGACGCTGGAGGAGTTTACGAAGACCGATGTCACTCATCATATTCGTTGGTCATTTCGTCGACCTACACAGGATGATCCATTACCAGCGCGTTACAAATCCGCGCGGTTATGCTTAGTTATTGAAATTACAGAGCTGGATCCGGAAACAGCCCTACTCGACGAATTACCCTCGTATCAAGTCGCTATCTCTTCTTCAGGCAATACAGGTACTTTGCCACCTAGCTATTCAGAAGTGACGATGCGTCCACCACTGCCGTTTGCTCAATATCCAGCAAGACCAGAATCCGCCATGGTTCGTGAAACATCTCGGCTTTGTAACACTGCAGTATCATAAAATAACCGCCCATTGAAGAAACGTGCTATATTTACGCTTAGTTTTAGACTATTTCTAATCATTACTTGTTACCAGTAACCTATTGCATCATAACCTAATAATTAAAAATAAAAAGCTTGCCATTTTGTAATGTGGATGTTAGTAGATAGATTAGTCAGGACAAGCAGAGCAGCACTGAGATAGTAGACTGTTGTTAAGGTGGGAAGAGGCACGCTTGGCTATTCATATTTAAAATGAAGCAGTACATATAATATGAAAGCAATACTCTAACCCAGGAATACAATCGTTTCATGACATCACCATTGTCACGTTCTAGTGTGCTCTTCTATAAAAATCAGTTTGCTTGCACGTGTTAGTTTAGGCTTGTCGTAGCTTACTCTGTATCCTCCTAAAGATCAGCCCTTCCTAACCATCGACCCATCGTGTTGTTTGCTTACGTTAATCTGATGATATCAGACGATTGTTTCGATTCTGATATTCTGTATAGACGTTTATTTTCTCTGTTCCACAGACATAATGAATTTGGCAATCTTAGACTCATTTGTGTATGCAATTGCTCATATTTCTTTTGGTTAATATTTCTCTTCAGCATCCTTTTAACGACGATTTGCTGTACATTATTTTATGGCCCGCTTTGATCAATCAATTCTAACCTTCCCAAATCAACAGCTTGCCTCATATAGGATATAGCATGTAGTTTACTGTACATGTTGGAAACACTTGTTCTGCTAAGAATAACGTCGTCCTTGAGCTGTAATCTTTCTTTCCTTTTTATCAAATACTTGCTTTCAGCGAACCCAAAAGTGTAACGAGCTTTTGGCTTGTTGTTTGGTGATGAACCTATCTGTGATTGAAACGTGCCGCATGAACTCGGACTTGAAGAGAATTCCGTGATCAAACTTGCTATTCGCATCAAACTCCTATTGGTTTAATCCCACATCTGTAGATATAAACCTATCCTTGAGAAGTGTAGATAGAATTGTATATACTTGTTGTGCCATTGCTTATATCCATCTGAATTTTCTACGTTACCATGACCAATAACACGTCAAAATAACTGAAATACTACTAAAGTACACGAAAGAGAACTTACTTCTGGAGAACGCACTATAATTATCACAATTAACAGACCTTGGAATGTCCATGGCGGACATTGCAAAGCGAGTGAAGTTGTCGCAAGTCCACATTCATTATACGATAACCCGATATCAGAAATTCTGCACGACCAAAATCAGAAAACGATCAGGAAGTCCACACAGTTTGAACACGCGCGATCTGCGCAACGTTCAGTTCAATATCCCTAAAGAACCCTGGATGCCTATTATGACGCACCAGTACCGTTTTTCTGAGACCGTCAAGCCAGGGTCCTTTCCTACGTTTTGGGTCGTTATTCACAAACTTGGGCCTCCATTCTTGCACTTCTGCACGAAAGCCGTTGCTTACACTGCGGGAAATCTTTTGGTGGTTTTTGGTTAAATTTTGGTTCCGCAAAATAACCAAAAACCACCAGAATCGAAAGTAACCAAAACCACCAAAATCTAACAGAAAACCATCAGAATTTACCCTAAAAACAACCAAAAACCACCTAATATCACCCAATATACACCCAAATACACCCAAAAAACTACCAGGTGTTTTGGTTAAAACGGTCGGAAAATGACCAGAATACACCCAAATCACTTGGTGTATACTTTTTGGTTTCTTTTGATTAATAAATGCTTTATTAACAAATTGCAAATATTGTTCTAAAGAATAAGCTGACTGTGAGAGGCTTATTCTTCAGCGGAAGAGACAATGGACACTATCTCAAAAATTAGGAATTGGTTTCTATAGTACATATATGATCGTTACTACCTGCTGAGTTTTTAGAGCGTCTAAGCTCTTTGGTACGTCGCAGCTTGTGTCTAGGAGCGCCCTACAAATAGAAATGTCAATACATAATACGTACACAGTGGCAACCTACTACTCACCGCTTGTCTCTCGTTAAGTGTTTCGGCCGCGCTTGACCCACGCTTGCCTCTGGTAACCCGTTTAGCCTCGCTATTGAGTATGTCAGTCATATTTAGCCAGGAAAAAAAGCAAAAAAATTATTACCGGCGTCTGGCCTGCTGAGCTCTGTTGTGCCAGTGTTCGCTCACTAAATGCTTAGCAAGCCAGTCATCAACGCAGCAGTCAAATGGAAGGCCAAGGTCAACGCCAGCCTTGTTGACAGCCTGAAACAAGCTTGCCTTGTCAGATCCAGGTAGATCACTCCAGTTAGGAAGTAGAACACCTGAATCTTGGAACGACTTGGCAACCTTGTCACAACTCCATTTGACCCAGCGGGTAATTCTGCGCCGCACGTCATCCACAGTTACCAGAGGTTCGTCATGGTCAAGAGAGGCCTCGGAATTGCTATCCGTCTCAAGTTCCGATAGCTTGTCAGTCTGAAGATACGTGCGGATGAAGGCAATGATATCTTCAGCAACAATCGCACGTGCCTTGCCTCCATCCGTGGGTTTTTCGACTAGTAAATCTTTTCGATGATTAGCCTGGCGACGCGTTTCTTCTCTTGTTGCATCATTTTCCACCGAGGTCTTGACATGCTTCAGCTGCTCCAACATCAAGACCTGCAGCTTCTTCAACTCCTGAATCTCGTTGCGAATCGCCTGTTGATCACGTCGAAGTTCATTTAACACGTTCTCCTTGTTATTGACAGCATTGCGATTGGATTTTTTGGCGTTCATGATGATTGAAGTTCGGTAATAATATATGGTTAATTTGATAGATACTGGCACTTACCTTTTATACAGGTTGAAAAGACAACAGAAAAATTTTTTGTCAGTCTTTTTTAATTATTTCAACGCGTCACGATATCGTAGATTAAATCTACTAACGAGTCATTTCATAATATAGCCCGGATACGCGTTATACACTCAGTTATGCAAGTCACTGTTTCTGTTTATATTCTGAACTTTGCTTTCAGGATGTTTAGGGTAATTGGGAGGTCTCGTATACGACGAAAGATAATTTTACGTAGAGGGATTTACATCTACTACAGGGCAAAGTCTTTATGGAATTATTTCTGTTTTGCAACGTTCTAAATTTAGTAATACCTGGTGTCCGTATATGGTTGACTTGTTGCACAGATCGCAAGATGCGTACCTGAGCTTAAACTACAACAAATATACCAGAAGCACGCGTCGAAAAGAACGCGATACGCCTCCAAAAACAAAACACGAAGTGAGATACTGTCGCGTACTTGGTTTAAAACACACGCGACGTGATTTTTTTCCAAAACTAAAACCGCTACAACATAAATACTGAACTGTATCTTCGTCCATTAGAAGCTAAATAATAATTGCGATCTTCCATTAAGCATGAAATGTTGTATGTATTGTAGCAATCCCTTTCCAAATAAGGAGCTCGAGAAACATCAGTTCAGCTGTCATGCACGATCTCGGAAAAGATCACGCATTGCATACAATCCTTTACCTGCCGGAGGTAAGAGTTACTTGATAGCAAATATGCAAACTGACTTTCCAATCGTTGTTAGGCCCTTTCGTTGGTCAAACTCCTGCCTTGGAGAGAGGACGAAGCCTTCTTAATGATTGGGATAATCTGGACGAGCCTGCCGATGACATAGTTGATAGTAATGATAGCGATGCAAGCGACGAACAGTTGGAGATCAATGAAATGGAAGATAGCAACGACGATGATATACGGGAAGAATATATGTCAGATAGTGGCGTAACTGTGCAGCAATGTAATGATGATGGGCCATTACATGTTGAAGTTCAAGACGTACCTGACCTGTCATTCATCGAGAGAAGCACAATAGAGTTGATCACTTTATTGACTGATCTGAACGTGGGAAGAAATGCGACAGATGAGATAATACAATGGATTAACGACTATGTTCGGCATCCAAAGTTTGGTAAATATATATGGCGTACACTATACAATTAGGAAGCTGATTATTAGTGCCCTATAGAAAAACAGCAGCTTCTAAGCCAGTATAAAGCAAAAAAGGTTCTCTTACGGATGTTTCCCATCAAGCCGATGGTATATGATACCTGCCCTGGAGGATGCTATATGTATACGGATGATAGAGAGCTGCATTGCCCGCAGTGCAGCAAACCACGCTATTGCAAACGAACAAACAAGGCTCAACTGACCACTACGCATCTTCCTTTGTCTCAACAAATTGCAGCCTTATTTTGCCATCCACAGATGAGATCCATGCTCTCTTACCGTCAGCGTCATAATCAAGAAATGCATGAGGCAGAATTTGTTGACATTTTTGATGGGAAGTTATACAACTCGTGCAAGCCATTGATCAGTGGTCCAAATGATATAGTTCTTTCAATGTTTGTGGATGGCTTCAATCTCTTCCGCAAACGGCAGCAGACACTCACCATGGTGATGGCCGTAAACCTCAACCTTCCCCCAGAAAAAAGGTACGAACCAATATATAAATAGACTTTCTCAATATTTGTTACAGGTATCTGAAAGAGAACCTTATACAAGTCGCAGTGATACCAGGGCCGAAGAAGCCAAAAGAACTTTTTAGCTTTCTGAAGCCCATACTTGATGAATTGCAGATTCTCTCAGAGCGTGGAATGAATATCCGTTGTCAAGGGGTCACTTACTATTGCAAAGTGCACCTGCTAATAGCGAGTGGTGATATCCCTGGCGTGGCAGATCTCTGCTGTCATAGTGGACATACTTCTAAATATGGATGCCGAATTTGTCTTGTAGAAGGACAGTCCTACAATGGTCATGGTATGTACTTCCCGGGAGGACCGCAGAAAGCTTCTGAGAGAAAGGCGATCCATTTTCATAATGGAGATGAGGTACCCAGATATACTACTACACAGCCAGATTACTCACCAAAACGATGTTAGCAATATGGGTTGAAGCGATCGGCGATGTTTTCTGCTCTTCCTACATTTACGGGCCCTTTTTTTTTTGGATTTGATGAGATGCATTGCTTTGGCCATGGTATTGCCCATCAGATTTGGGAAGCGATCCAGGGAAGATATGGCACCAACAATCCTCTTGCATTGGAACCCAGGTATCGCAAAGCCATTGGGCAGTGCATGACAGAAGCCCAACACTCTTATATGCCAGGCATCTTTGAAGGATCATTCATAAGTAAATATGCTTTGGGATATGTCACTTTGCTAAACATGCATGGTAGATATAGAACAAACTGCCGGTTACGCACGTGCTGTTGACTGGATGGTTTTTTTGCAGTATGTCATACCTACACTAGTCATCGAGCAGTTGGACGAGCAGTGGGCTAGACGGCCAAGACCACAGCAGCTTTCTATGTTTTCTGAGGCAGATATTAAGGCTGCAAAGGATGCTCTTTTATCTATTTCACGAGCGTGTGCGTTGGCATTACAATACCAGATCTCTGAGGACGACTTGGCTGATATCAGAAAGTAATACAGGGAAAGAAGAAGCATTACATAACTTACACCTACTCTTTCTCAGACTTGTCAAAATGTGGCACTTATTCCTCAAGAAATACCTGCCAATATCTGTGTTCACGATAAATGAGCATTTGCTTCTCCACCTGACTGATGCAATTGCTCATCTCGGCCCACTCCGATATTGCAGCACCCGCCCTATGGAACGCATTATCGGAATGCTCAAGCCAAGGATTCGATCCCGTTCCCGCCCGCAGGCAAGCGCCGCCAATGCCTTGATATACAGTTCTGCAGCTATGTACTTCGATCGCTGCATGAAGTATACGAAAGACGACGAGCTTGAGCGCGTGCAGTTAACAGCAGAGGCAGAAGACGGAGAGGTTACGCTAAAGGCCTTCAAGAAAGAGAATATATTAGCGTATCAACATATGAACTTGGCAGCCCTTGTCACAGACTTCTGGAGGAGGGAAAATGAGCACTTGGAGGATCTCTCTTCAGAGATTCATGTGGCTCAAGAGGCGTTTGTTAACGGAGTCCGTTTCTTTGCCAAGAATGCTCGTTCTCAGAACTGCAGTTTGGTGAGACTACGATTACCGGTGGATCAAAAGGCACGATGTGGATTCCGAAGTCGGCAAGATCTCCAATGGAAGACATTCTTTGGAGAAGTGCAGTTTTTCTTTCACCACAGCACTGCCACCACCAGCAATGTACTATGCTACGTACGCTTACACGTAGACGTTGTTATGACGAACGGGTTTCCTTTTGGTAGTTCAAGACGAACGAAGGATTACGTTACTAAAGCCGAATACCTTGAAAGCATTGTCGGCATCCTCCCTTCCACAAGGCAAACCGAGAAAGCTTTCTACATATACCCTAGTATGACCATGCATCCCATAGATTTGGGGAATATCACCCTTATATAATAAACGAGTACTATACAATATGCATGGATAATAACCAAAAAAGATGCAAAATATCTGGTGCATTTTTGGTGTCGATTGACCAAATACTCACCGGAAAATCTGGTCACTAGAACTGTTACCGAAAAGAAACCAGAAACCTACCAAAAAATTCGGTCACCAAAGCAGTAACCAGAACTTAACCAATAACAACCCGAACTTCTGGTGATTTTCGCGAAATGACCAAAACTTAACCTAAAATAACCAAAAGTCACCAGAAAGTCACCAAAAATTTCCCGCAGTGTTACCAACAGACGCAAGGTCCACAGGCTTTGCTGGGCAGTGGAGCATCTGAAGTGGACTCCTGAACAGTGCAAGAAGGTGATATGGTCGGATGAGTCGCGATACTGTGTCCTATTGGAAACGATGGACGGCATCGCGTAATTCGCACGGCTGGAGAGAGATACTGGGAACGAACATGTCTTAAAAACAGTTGAGCAGGATTAAGGCTCGCTAATTATCTGGGGCTGTTTTTCGACACAAGGTGTTGGCCCGTTGGCCAGTCCCAAACTCCGGATTTAACTCTCATCGAGCATTCGTGGGACGAGCTAGAGCGTTGAATATCAAAGAGAAGACATTTAATAAAAAATAAAAAAGCTTTGGACGAGCTTTTGTTAGAAGAATGGTTAAAGATTACGTTTCAGATCCATTGGAAGCTTGTCGTGAGCATGACAGACAGGTGCCGTGCCGTAATTAGAGCCTGTCGAGGTTGTACTCGCTATCCCTTTTTTTTTCTTTGTTTATATCGGTTATTAAAGATAAACTGCAACCTATTATCATTCAGAGCTTGGAGATATACCCTCACTGTTCTCTTGGAAATTAGATCGAAACTTATGCACGTAATCTTGACATGCGGAGTTTACAAGACCATCCAAAGGCTTTTTTTTGGCTGTGTACGAAGTCTATGTTGTCCTAGCCGCTCAAGCATAGTTTACTTGGGGATGAGGTCGAAGGGCCAGATATTCAGCTTTAGCATGGTTATTACTTTCAGGATACTAGTCAGCTTAGCCATCAAGCCAGGCAGGATATAGCGCAGAGGAGAAATGCATGTCGCTGCGTTCTGGCAATCTGAGTACTTTAGTTTAGAGGCAAACTCTCTAAAAGGCTATTCTCACTTTCTCTCATTTTTTTTAAACAATGCTTCAGCTTTTCCCTCTGGAACTGATTGATATCATTAGTAAATCATTGGATCCATACGATCTTTATATTTGCATGTCCATCTCCAAATCATGGTATCCACTGTTTCGCATTCCTTTATACAAAACGAAGTTGAGCATTCAATCGTCAGATGAGCTCAGCCGATTCATCCAGACAGTGAATGATAGTTGTCTTGGAAAATGTGTCTACCATATAGACTTTAGACAGGTCGATCTAACACTAACGGATGCGCAATGGTTACGACGATTATGTCCAAATCTTCAGTCTGTTGGTTTCGGAATGGATAAGCACAGTTGCATCCATGAATCAACTATGGCTATGCAGTTCCTCGAGAATTTCACGGCTTCGCATCTGACAAAGCTCCACATGACCTACGGCATTGAATGTAGCTGTTCGGAAGAAACCTCGGTGGATGACAGTTATATGAACAGAATCATTCCATGTTTGAAAACTTTGCCTCAGCTGGTGTCACTTTCGCTGTGTGACAACGCCATGCTACCCAAACTTGGTTGCGTAGATATCGACAACATTCATTATCATTGTCCATTGCTGGAGAGTCTTGAATTGAACGGCATTAATCTGGGTTACTTTATTATTCCTTCAAATATCGTGCCTGCCTCCAAAATCCGGAATATCAAAATACATCATACCGGCATGATTGGCTCCGACTGTTCCATATGGCTTTCCTATTTTGCGCATAAATACCCGTCGCTAGAATCACTAGATCTAACTTCTGCCGGTCTGCTTTGGGCATACACTGCTCAGCACTTGACGTTGTTTGCTAGGAGCTGTCCGCGGCTGAGGAAAGCAAGGTTTGGTAATATAGCTTGGAAATACAAGCTTTTATACGAAGTCTATTCCGCGAATACGCAATTAAACGAAATTATACTCCTACCTGCCGCCGACCTAGTCCTCCCTTCACCCACTTTGGGCTTCTGCAATCTTATTGATGTCAAAGGATTGGGGTCCTTGAAATCACTTACTTACACGATAGCTCCCAGTGAAAACTTTAATATGACTATACAGTGCTTCAGTAGGATCCATAGCCTAGAACGTCTGGAGTTGCTGGGATGGAAGGGTCCTAATCCTGAAGTAGCTATGGTTAAGGTGCTAGACAGTTGCGCATGTCTGAGGGATCTTGTAGTACAATCCGTTACCCTCAAAGTGGATAGACATTTAGCCGTTGACAATCATCCTCTAAGATCTCTTACGATGCGGTTGACCTGGTTTGACGAACAACTATTTATGTGTCTTTCACATCGATGCCCTCACCTATCCAATCTGCAACTCGATCAATGCCATCAGCTGCACGGAACCTGCATTGAGATTATCATGCCTTCTCACTGCTTTCAATCGATCCGGATGGATTGTCCTCAACAAAACCAGAGACATCCTCAAAGTCGAACAACCAGTCCTTGTACGTTCACTTGCTTGAATGGTCATACTTATACGAGAAGTCAACCAGAAACACATGGTTCGCAAAATATTATAACAAGACGTGTCGGTAATGGAAAAAGTTGCAAAGCCAATAGCGATCTACAATTGGAGTCTCCAAACTTCCTTCCGCCATCCTATGCAAAGGTTACTGGCTCCTTAATTATCCATGAGCATAATGAAAGCAGTTCGTTTTGTCATCCTGCTGAATGGGTGGGTGTTGTATACATCAAGATACTTTGCCAGCTTGTTGCCCAGCTGTATATCAACGAGAAAAGAATCCTGTAACATACTTGGTTGGCATGTTCTGTACAAGTATTTATTTACGAAATAAATGGGGATTTTTTTCCTGGTCGATTCAAATTTTTTAAAGAGTAAGTATGGAGCGTTCTGATTCCTTTTCTGCGTCCGTTCGATTAATGTTGGTTGGATTTAATTCTTCTTCTGACGTGGATTCCAAGTTACTAAGTCGATAATGTTCCTTAAACAAGTGTTTGCTGATAAACTGTTGTAAATGAACCGGTGTCAACCCAGATTCTACAGCAGCTGCAATTCCACCTTTTTTCTCAATCTCATTTTGCAGCAGCATTGATGTTTTCTTGATAGCCAGCCGTTGCAAAAATATGTCTTGACGCTGTTGTGCAATGTATTCCAGCTCACTCTCCAATATCACCTCTAATTCTTCAAAGTAACTCATCTTGAGCTCCAGTTTCTTTACTTCCGTGTCTACCACGGTATGGACCAAACGCCGAATCTCACGTTCTTCAACACCAGCAAGTGATTTGGCCTTAGCTGCTGCAGAACCCAAGGCCACAGCTGCCGCTTTTTCAATCGTAGTTCGTGGTTTCTTTTTATGCTCCTCCTTGGTATCAGATCCTTGAGTTTTCTCTGTGTCCACCTCCATATCTTGTGTTTTACGTTTCTTTCTGAGTTTTTCTTGACATTCAATGGCAGCAGCCGCTGCAGTACTTGCTATTTCAGGGTCTACAGCGGATGCTAGAAAGGCCAGGATAGACATTATCGGGTTATCTGCTTGTGAGAAAGGCACGCGTTGATGTTCAATTGATGCACTTGAGGGTACTGATGTACGGTAAGGATCTTCTATAGGTAGCTGCAAGAAATACATGATGCATTGCTCTCTCGTTCGCGTGCCAACATGTTCGGCTATTGCGTTCCAATCGTCGTCGTACATCTCTATCGCCTCTAGCAGCAAAAGCGTTTCCTGATCAGACCATTCCTCATCTTGTGCCTGTTTGAAGGCTCCAGTCTCATATTTAATAAAATCGCTGCTAAAAAAGGTGGATGGGAAACGTCCTTCCTTATAACACAAAGGGCATAAATCCATGTTCTGCGTTTTCAGACTGTGATATCGTTCTCGAGAGCACTCTGCACCACAGGTAGTACAGTAATAGAGTTTGGTATTTTTCCCGTCTGTCATTGATTCAAATAGTTGTTGCCGCAGTCGTACATTCATCAGCAAATCATCTTTAGAATCGTCTGCTGTCGCTGCCATAGGTTTGATACTGGGCCTGAAGGGTTGAAGTCCGCGCGGTGTGTCAGCCGTTACTCGAAAATGACCAGTGAATGGTGGACCAACCATGGATGGCCATGTCGATGGTTCGCACTAAATGATGTGTTAGACGATCAGGATCAGGTGAAAACCTTCACGAGGTTGTTACCTCATAATTGATAAGACCCCACTGCTCTAGGAATGCATGGACCCGCATGATTGCGCAGACATCGCCGGCGAGATTTCGTCTGCAAGCTGTAACAGCAAGGTATTCTTTTGGGTTCAATCGATACGTATTGATCATAAAATCGCGGTAATCTTGGTAAATAGCTGGTGTTTTCGATTTGTTTTTGTTGGTGAAAAATTCGGGCAATGACACGCGCTCAATGTCATGGATGGTATTCATATCAAACCAAGAAGCATAATCGGGTACTGTCACTTGCTTTGTTTGCTCTAATAAATAGTTTCGAGCTTCTTGTTCAATCTTCGCCCGAGCTTCTGTTGCTGAAAGTTCTACGTTAACTGTACTGCCGGCAGCGGGTTTTTCTGCGACAGGTGCATCACCGTTCACAGCCTTAGTCGACTCGTTCTCTGTCTGTTGTTGCTGTGCATTATTGAGGGCTTCAACGTTACCATCCATAATGAGTTCCCGTGGTGATGAATAGCAAAAGCCAATAAGCGTTTTCCTCAAGTGCGCTGCTAGTAGGTATTCGCTAAGCACATCAGTAATAGATGACGTCATTAACACTATAATTTTTATTGGCCAGTCGATCTGATCTGGATGAACCAAAAATGTGTCAAATTTGCCTTTTTATGTATATCAAGCCACAGTGAGCAGTGTAGTTTTCAGACAAAGGCATGTATACCATTTGTGCTATTTTGATTAGTTCAGATAAACCTAGTCTATAAACTGTGCACTTCCTCTAAATTAAACAGGCACGCTCCAGATAAACAATTTCCAATAGAAAGGAGTGTACTTTTGGACGTTAAACATAGGTCCTAATTCATAATCCTGATTTGAGAAATGAATACAGTCTGTTAGTTATACTGTATGATGTTATCTGTCTATTCCTTAACACTGTAACATTATGCACAGCAACCTGTTCTTTGAATGAATTTGGTTCAATCTTTTGCTCGGAGGGAATTACTACGCGTACTAAAAGTCGGTGGCCTGCGCACTAAAAGCTTGGGTCACTTTAGTAGCTTTCCCTTTTCATACGGCGTCAACCAATCATCGATGTAGGCTTCTCTAAGGTAAAGCCAACTTTTTAGTGCGCGAGCTGGCCTTCACTCCCCATACATGGCGCGTCACACTTCAGTGCGCGAGATGACCATGTATCACAATCGCATATACCTCTCTCAGGTGCGAGTGTTATTGACGTACAGATGAAATTGACACTGTTCTGTAACACGTGTATTGGTTTTCTTTGCAGCACGAACTTTTGTTTTGATAGCATATTATGGATGTTGATGCTGAGGACAGGTAATAAGTATATAGGAAATGGCATGGTATTTAATTGATCCTTACGCAGATGGTATTAAACAAACGCCTTGCAATTAATATATCCTGCTTATTCAGACGTCAAAATAAATATGACGACAAGAATGCTCCTGGTCCGGTATTTCGCAAACAAGATTGATTCCATGCTCAAAACAATTCGACCCTCCTGTTAATTCGACGATAAAGGGATGAATATGATATCAGTTTGTAATGTAACCTGGATTTACATCAGTAGTTCTCATGGCTGGTTGCAAGTAATGTATGGCGATGTTCTTAGATGCGGTGTGAGGATCACGCCAAACCGTTGCTAACATGTGAGTATCATGATATGCAACGTATCAAATCCGTAAACCAATCAACTAATTCATGCTGCTACTTGTCATCCTTGTGAATATAGCACTGCGAGTGAGTAAAATAGTGCGATAAGTCCTATGCTGTAATGCTAATTTCGAAATGAGCCTTTGTTTTTCGTGATTTGTATGTAATGGAACTTCCAATTTGGTTAATTTAAGGTCATTTATTTGGACAAGTGGGTTTGTCTCTCTATCTTTTACAGTTTTAATAAAACGTATCTTTGTTTTTCAGTCTGTGCATTTCAATCCGTAAGCACAGTCGGTTTTACAAAAAACCAAGTTTTTTGAATGGCCGACCGTCTGAACCTTCTTTTTCCTTGGCACGCATTACCATGATACGGGGCACCTTGACTACTTTTCGGATAAAGTAAAATTCGAAAGCGAGTTGACGTGTTAGCGAGGACGGCATCAAACCAGTTTTCTGCATTAATGTAATCTAGAATACTAATATAAACATATGATAAGTTGGATCTGCTTATTTGTGTGCAGAGTGGAATGATATGAACAGTTTGTTGTCATGATATTATTGAGTGTTTGTTGCGCTACAGGCAAAGAAAAAGGATTGGTCCACTTTATCACGCCGATCTACCTTGTATCGGCTAAACTACCCGGAAGAAAGTCGACAACGAAGTGTCGCACTTTTTTTCTTTCTTTGGGTGGTCGTTTCTAATTTTACAGGAAGACAAAAGAAACGTTTTTGACAGGAAATAAAAAAAATGGGCTTTTCCTATGAAATGCGCGTGATCGTTAGTAAGGTGTATGATTCCTTGATGGCTTTCCAAGATTTGCTACTGTTTACATTGGGTTCCTTCGATTATTCATTCGAAAAGTATACTACATCGAGGTAGTATCAGTGAAGCGAAAAGAAGGCAAAAGTGTGAGGCTTATCACTCTAAAAATATGTAAGAAAGAGGAGAGCGAAGCATTCGGTAAAGAAAGGGAGCAACGCATGACCCAGTAGAAAAGTGAGTCCATACGTTCCGCGTGGCACAATGCCTCGCGAATCTCTTCTCGGCTAAAAATACCACCTTCTCTCTCTCCAATAAATACCCGCTCGACTACAACAACTGAACAGACCCCGTTTGGTTTTACCTACCATTGTATCTTCCTCTACTACTTCTTCTTCAACCACATTATACAACAAACCATGTTTCAATTCTTAACTGACTGGAAACGACGAAGCTCAAGCTCACAACAAAGAAACGAAACCCAATCACCGATCATTCGAACCACCTCCATCAACTCCATGGCCTCATTCTCCTCTAATTACACTATCGACTGGCGAGACAACAAACGAACTTGGTCATTCAAAGACGATTATGTATCGTTTCCCAGCCTCGAACCCGAAGTTATCTCATGTTCATCATAAATCCGTATCTATTCCGTTCTTAGTCTACAAACCACCTTAATTTATTGTACATGTCCCACACCGCTCGTTTTTAACGAATTCCTTTATGCTTGTTTCCCTCCGCCCTTTGTTTTGTATTGTATGATATGTCTTGTTTTTTCTTTTGTTTCTCTCTTTTTTTTTCTCTTCTTTTTTTCTTGCATATGCTCATCTTTTGTGTACAGCTAATCTACATCTACAATAAATTTACTCAATCAAAAAATTTACCATTATCATCTGACTATCCAGCAAATAGAAAGATCGAACAAAGGTGGAGGGAAAGGGTTCTGTCCCACCTTGTCACGCGTGGACAGATTCGAATTAAACAACAGAAAAATCGGTGTGGGCCTGGTCAAAGTGCATGTGCAACCTGGTGACCACAATGGGATGTAATGGCCCGTCATATACCGTATCCTCTACGTGGGAGATGTCAAAAGAATAAAACTAATCAGGCGACTCTTTTGTTGCAAAGGGTCTAGAAACACTACTCGCACATACGTAATAACTT
>MZZL01000379.1:234564-318239 GCA_002749535.1 Apophysomyces variabilis
AAAAAAAAAAAAAAAAAAAAAAAAAAAAAAAAAAAAAGAAAAAAGAAAAGGACTTGTACGATCGATCCGATTGGTGATGCCAGAGACTATTCTCAACTGTGGCTTACTGTCTCCTTATATTATGTATCCTAAATCATCTGCTGATCTCCAATTAGATACTGATCCGTCTAGATGGTTCAAGCCCGGGATCGGTCCAATTAACAAAGTTCTTGACCTGAGCCTCCTTCTGCATTTAGTATTTTGCTACCTTGCTCTGTATCCACCATAGAAGCATTAGAGCTCCAAAATCTAGGTTGCGGTTATGCCTCATTCCGTTGACAATCACATATAAACAAGCCCTTAACGTTAACTTCGATCATATGCAGCCCGAAGTACCACGTTTGCTTTTATCTACAGCTGAGAACAGAAAAGGACATATTGAAACGTCATGGGCTTCAGTTATGGTGGGCAAAACATTTCTTAGCCAACAAGGATGGGTTTTATCACTACTGTTATGGTTATGTTACCTTTATTCAAAACTCTCCTGGAATCCTCAGATGTTCTCTGTGTCTTCGTCGAATCTTAGCCAATATGCGAACCACGTGGTTGAATAAAGGCAAATGCTTATTCAACAAAGCTACTAAAATATAAAATGCAAAATACTACAAAACAAATACGCGGCTACTGTTAGTCAACATGAATAAGAGCAGATGCTGTAAATTGGGGATGAAAAGACAAACAGCAGTACAACATGATATTACCCCTGAAGAGCAGCATCACATCGATGGCGCCACCTATCAGAAGGATCCTATTGGTTCGCCTGCTGTATCCCACGTTTGCAATCTGAGCATGACCTTCAAGTTCTGTATTTCATAGAAAAAAAAGGGCTTTTGATCAGCTACGTTTCATACTTGTTACTGGTAACTTATTAGTCCTCTTTAAGGAAGAGGTATCCTTAATGCCTTCCTTAAAGTGTCAGCATATGTACTCATCGAACACAGCAATGAATGCTGATGATGCAGATAAACTTGTAGGTCAACAAGCTTGCTTGCGTGCTCAGCAGGCTTAATTCTGCAGCCGTGCTACAGTCACCCAAAGCACCTAGACGCGAGCTTTTCTAGAGGTCATTGCAAATCTCTAAACCACGGAAAGCTTGGGTCGAGGCATTTCTGTTGTTTGTCAGGATTTCTTTTTCCTTCTGAAACAGCAAGTAAATAGATGCCATAGCCATAGATGTTGATCGCTTTTCAGTTTTTGCTCTTTTCCTCCCTTGTGCGATCGAATAATTGATACTTGAAACTATTTCCATTATTGGCAATCTTCTACTTTTGGAATTAGGCCCGATAGAGATTTCTGAAATTCTGAAAATAGTACAACTGATGCGTGAGTTCTAGAACTTATGCGCCTGCTAACAATTACTAGAAGGTACATCCGCAATATAGAATAGTTCAAGAAGCTTTTATGATTACGGATAAAAGCAAGTCAGCAACAACCATCGCCAAGAATTCTCTTAAAAAATCAGATTCAACATCAAGGGAGTATATTTTATGGTAGGTTATTTTGAACCCCTGTAGGTATGGACATAAGGGGCTTTCCGATAATTTACTAAAGTTAAACAATTCCGTAATACGAGATTGCTGTACGGACGGTTGTAGTGGTTATAGTTCACTTAAACAGTAAGTCCTCCCATACGCGCTTGAAAAAACACCAACAAGTCAACAAGTAGATTGCAATATGAGAGTGCGGTTTATCCACGTGAGATCCACCCGAATCTGTGAAGCTAGCGCTTTTATTAGGATAAATTCTATTGCGGCTCTGATTTGTTTGGTGACAGGGGCTACATCTAACTGCAAGTGTGGGGACGGATCGTCAGAAAACGCTTAGTTCGTAATATCTGCCATTGTAGCCTATTTGCATTTTACTAAAAGTTCGTTTCAGGTCAGAAACAACCTCCTTACTTTATGGCTGGATTTGTTTCAGATGATGCGTTGGCGAAATAAGTCGTTCATGCACACAAAGAAAAATATACCAGCGAAATAGTCATGCACGCCCGATCCTTGTTAGTGACCATTGTTTGCGTACATTTTGGTACTTCCCTCAGCAAGCACGCTTGCAGACGTGATATGTTGTGCATGTTGATTTATAAAATGATAAGAAACCGCTAGAATCAGCGAGACTAAGCAGATGTCTTTATTTCAAGAATAATTGATCTCTCTAAATACCTTCGGAAATGTGTACGGGTAAAGGCGGATTGGGGTAGTTACTAATATCTTTTGTAAAATCCATATGATCGGTACTGACATGTTAATCTTGTGTCTTTTGATATTCTGTGTCCGCTGGGATCTCAGCAACAGATGAATAGAATATGAATGTTAGTGTAACCTGATCTATACAGTCATTACAGCTGATATGTTCATTGAGAGCCTAGACCTGATGTTTTATCCACTGAATCTATTGATGTAGTCATGTCGGATACGACACACCTTTTAATGATATGACACAAAAATTTTCTTACATATGCCAAAAAGATAGGCTAACCTACAATGAAGTTGGATTAAAGCAAATGTAAACGCTTTAACAATAGACCTGACACGGGGATATACATGTATAAAAGAAAGTAGAATGACTCCTAAAACCAGCCCCGGATGACGAAAAGTTTTGACATATTACGGCTAATAAAAACTACCTTAGATTGCTTCGACAAGGGCTCGCTTACTGCCCATAACACCTACACTGTGCTTTGCAATATTTATATACACGGTGAAAGAAGATCTGAGTAAGTAGACAATACAGTGGGACAATATTACGAAAGTAGTAGGAAACAAAGTGGAAAACAGCAAAACCATTAGTAGTTGAATGGCTCGCCACCTGTAATTGCAATGGTGAAAGTTGCTTCTATAGAATAACTGGCAGGACACAGTACCGTATCATAGCTAATAATGTCCGAGCATGTAACACATTGTGTCAAACCAGTTAGAGATGCACGTTAGAATAACAGAACTGGATATCTGACCATAGCAGTAATAATCAATCGTTATTATCATATCTTTGTTCGATATTCTTTGCATATAAATAGGTATTCGTATTGCTTTCATGTGATGTCAACCGTTTATCAAACTTATCTTTGGATCTCACGTGGTTCTTTTTCTCCTTTTTTTTCCACAGTAGTGATTCATTGAGTGTTGTAATTATTTCTCAGCTCCACATATAGCACCTATAATTCCCGTTTTTCTTAAACAGCCCGCAAGTAACAGTATTTTTTAGAGTTCTTTTCTAGCCAAGCAGGTTCTGTCAACATGCCAATGCTTCGGGAAGCTGTAGCCATACCATCTCTTTTACCTTATGAATAGCGAATGTTTTCCTACCTATATCATAGCAAACGAACTGAACCAGAAGAAAGAGAGATTATGCAAAGCTTTTGGCACGTGCCAATTTTCCACACGTGCTAAACCGTTTCGGGCATTGGAAGCTTAAAGTCACACAAGTTTCCGGGGATTCGTTTTGAGCAGGCCTCTTCTTCACCATCGCCATGGCAGATTTGACGTATACTAGTCTCGATACGATTCAGGACAACGTGCATTTCGTGCGCCAAATATTCAACATTGGTAAGAAGCATGGTAACAGTTTCGCGAAATCTTACTGTCATCAGGCAAGACGCGTCCCCTGGATTACAGGAGACGTCAGTTGGAGAATCTATATAATCTCGTCAAAGACAATGAGGAGCGTTTCTATCGGGCTTTGGAGCAAGATATGCGCAAACCTCGCAACGAGGCTTTCAGTGGCGACGTTTGCCCTGTACTGGAAGAATGCTTATACTTCCTTGAGGTAACGGAACGGGACATTGAATGTTTTCTAAAAGTCCTCTAGAATCTTGACAGTTTGGCGAAAGATGAAAAGGTCAAACCACGTTTGAAGATGCATTCTATGGAAACATTGTCCATCCGAAAGGATCCCCTCGGTGTAGTGTTGATTATCGGTAATTTCCTTAGTTCACGGTGCACATAATATGCTGATCACCTGTTTGAACGCATCCTCTATCAATGAGTGTAGGATGTTGGAATTACCCCGTACAGGTAAAGCATAAATACTAAAATCTATCGACAATGTATGCTGATGGTTTCGTTTTTAGCTTTCGCTTGTACCTTTCGGTAAGTTATTTCACATGTTTCGTGCATATCCCAGTAACACTGATTATTAGCGGGGGCCGTTGCCGCCGGCAATACTGTCATTCTGAAGGTAAGGATGTTTTGAAAGGGAATCATACAGAAGTAGTCTCACCATTAATGCCAAAAAAAATCAGTTGTCCGAGATATCTTCACACACTTCGGCTTTGATCACTGAGCTTTTCCCCAAGTATATGGATACGAACTGTTATCGTATTGTCAATGGTGCTGTGGAGGAGACTACAGCTTTACTCCGATACCGCTTTGACCACATATTCTACACCGGAAACGGCAGCGTCGGGAAGATCGTAATGGAAGCGGCGTCTAAGCATTTAACTCCCGTGACCCTGGAGCTCGGCGGAAAATCGTAAGTTGCCTTCCCCAGGTTTTCCCTCTTTGCTCATTACGCCAACCCCACATTTACAGGCCTGCTATTATTACTCCCGATGCTGATATACAACTCACGGCAAACCGTATTGCTTTTGGAAAGTTCTACAACTGCGGCCAGGTAAAATATCTCGTTTGTTGTACACCCGAAAACGCCGAAACCATAAATTTAACGTTTTGTTTTGTAGATATGTATTGCTGTGGATTATGTGCTCTGTCCTAAAACGCATGTTGAAGCATTCGTAAAAGCCTTCCATAAGACAGTAAAGGAATGGTATGGCAATGATCCGAAGCGGTCAGAACACTATGCAAGACTGGTATCAGTGCGACATGTAGATCGTATCACAGCGTTGTTGAACAACAGGAAGAGCGGCGAGATTACATTTGGAGGCGAGATTGACCGCAACGAGCGTTATATCGCACCTACCGTTGTAACAGATGTTGCCTATGACGACGAGGTGCTGATGGGTGAAGAGATTTTTGGGCCTATTTTGCCCGTGATCGGATACAATGAACTTGAGGAGGCTATAGGCATGGTCAATCAAAAGTAAGGCTGTGCTGGGGGAGATGGAGAGGTATTCTATTGGTTAAACTAATGGGAATATTCTCTTGATTTCAGCCCACCTCCGCTGGTGTTGTACGTGTTCTCCCGGAAACAGAGACTAGCTGACAAAGGTAAGTCGATGAGGTCATTTGCATAGGGGAACTGACATATCCTTTTAGTCGTGAATCATACTCAGTCGGGTGGGGTGTGCATCAACGATTGCTTGATGCATCAAGCCGGTAACATCTGATAAGATTGGTTCGCTGGTCAAACAAGTCATACTGATTGGTGATTTCGGGTTTACTTTTATAGAATATGCCTTACCTTTTGGCGGCGTCGGCAATTCGGGTATGGGTAATTACCATGGCGTGCGTTCCTTCAGAACATTCACCCACGAACGTTCGGTTATGGCGAAGAAACAGCAATGGGAACGCCTACTCTCCGTCCGTTATCCTCCTTATACTGCTGGCCGTGTGAAAACCCTACGCTGGTTAATGCTCACACATCCTGCTATTCTATGGCTTAGAAACCATCGTGGTCCCCTGAAGACAGCTGTCATTTTAATCATTCTTTTCATCTTATTCAGAAAGCGTCTTTAAAATACACGTGACATGATTCCCGTTTTTCTCACGCTCTAATTGGCACGGAATGACTGGTTCTAATTTGCTTTGTATGCCAGCTCTGCGATAACCCTAAGCTGCTTTTAAAAGCAGATAAGCTTCGCGATGAACCATGTTTCTTCCCGTATTCTTTCCCCTGTTTACCTAAAAATGACTCAAGTTAGCAAATTCCTTTCTTCCAAGACTGTGGCTATTGTTGGTGTACCTTTTAATGGTGGTCAACCACGGGAAGGTGTTGAGGAAGGACCGCTTCGCTTGGTAGAGTTCGGTTTAGCCAATCAATTGATGGAAATGGGCTGGGAAGTAGAGCAGGAACCTAATGAGAAGATCACCGAACTACGTCCTGCTTCTGATCCTGATGTGATGAACCTGAAGCAGCCAAAGTATGTATCGGCTGTCACTCAAGTTGTTTCCAAGCAAATCTACGAGCGGGCCTCGCAGAACAAGTTTGTCCTTACGCTGGGTGGTGATCATTCCGCTGCTCTGGCCACCGTCTCTGGTGTATTTCAAGCCTATCCCAATGCCTGTTTAATTTGGGTAGATGCTCATGCCGTAAGTTACTATATGGTCCCTCTTAGTTTGTTGTCCCAAACCTATCAATCCCTCTACCGATTTTTTCCCACGCCTTAACTTTTTCTCCGATCTTTAGGATATCAATACGCCTGCTACTACAGATTCTGGTAATATTCACGGCTGTCCATTGAGTTTCCTCACTGGTATTGCTGGTGATCATCCCGATTTCCGTTGGGTAAAACCTCTTCTCAAGGCAAACCGTCTTGCCTACATTGGACTTCGCGATGTGGATGAAGCTGAGAAGAAAATTATCAAAGACATGAATATCACAGCATTCTCCATGCATCATGTTGACAAGTATGGTATTGGAAAGATTGTCGAGATGACCTTGGATGCTGTCAACCCTAATCGAGACTTGCCCATCCATTTGTCTTTCGACGTTGATGCTCTTGATCCCTCCGTGGCTCCAAGCACTGTAAGTCCTTATTGCCTTTGCGTGTGAAACGTAATCTGATCATCAATGCGTCATTTCCTTGGTATTTCAGGGCACTCCTGTACGTGGTGGTCTGACTTTCCGTGAAGGTCATTACATTTGTGAAGCTATCGCAGAAACGGGATTGCTAGTTGCCGCTGATATCATGGAAGTCAATCCTGCTTTGGAGGATGATAGATCTGTATTCCAAACTGTCCAAGTTGGTTGTTCCCTGGCACGCTGCTGCTTGGGAGAAACGTTGCTGTAAAAAAGGAAAAAGGAAGAATGGGCCGTAATCATGTAAATACTATAGCTATTTAATACAAAACTTCAATGATTTTGTTCACAAAGAGCGAAAATTGGGAGGGATAAGAAGATGTTAATGTGTTTTTTGCTCCATATTGGACGCAAGCAGTATTCATGAATACAATAGACGGACAATGATGGTCTCGTTAATTATGCTGCCGGAGTAATGTTGCCATTCGCAATACAGCAAAATGGCTCCTCAACATGATTATCTTACGCGCATTTTCATTCGCAAGAGGTATTTACCTCGATTAAATACCGCTAATGAGGCATTAAGGAAAGTTTCTTCGCAGAAAACAGTTTAAGGGCCAGAGATCAACATTCGGTCTCTATTCTGTAGCTTATCCTGGAAAGAGCCTGAAGGATATCCGGGAAGAATATCGCTCATGCAAACGCATAATATGTTTATAACGTATTAACTCATGTCGACCTCAACTGCTGAACATGTCTCGACTGCAATATTCACCTGCGCTAAGCATTCATGACCACCCAACTGTAACATCACAAGAATTTTGAAACGCTTTATTCTCGAAACACATGCTGTATTGTTTGTAAAAACTAGTTTTGCATAGTAAGCCATACCAGCAATGGGGTGATCTTTGTCGTTGAATTAAAGCATTTCGAGCTACGGTTTCCCGTTTGAGTGAAATGAAAGCTTACGAGTTTATCACGTACCAATTCATCCTGATTGAATGTATCTTCTTCTTTTGCTGCTGGGCTCTCCAATACCTTCTTACTTTTGAGAAACTGGTTGCCAACTCTGTTAGCATACGATATCCGATTGTACAGGTTCTACAGACCTCTTCAGCTTCGGCACTTGTAACACTGCTATCGTTAGCTTCTTCTTTAGTTATCAAGGTTATCTTTGCATCGACAACAAGCTGCCAGAAATCAAGTCTCCGCGAGTTAGGGTTACCAAGATCGCACTGAACTTTGATGTCATGCATATACTTGTTAAATAGCTCTGATTCATCTTCCTGTTACCAGTATAAGCCCTATCCCCAGTTTATGGATCACTTCCTTACCTTCGACGCTGCAGCACGCATAGTCTGAAGACATTCAAGTACCTTTTTGTAGTTTTGATCACCCAGTGAAGTAGCCAAAAGATGGAGTACCATTTTTCCCATTTGATCGACAGCTAATCGATAAAATTAACCGATGCATTACAAATGCATGGAATATATTCCCACCTTCGGTAACCAAATCCTCACGGGTGTTTGCTATCATGGCATTAAAGTCTTTCACAGGATTATAAGATTTGATTTCTCGCACATCTTCGTTCATTAACGATTGTATCGTCTCCTCGTAGGATGGTTCTTCTCTTTTGACCCGCTTCGCTTCCGGTACTTGCTGGTTATGAATGATCTGGTCTACGGAAGGCAAACCAGTATCCTCCTGAGTGGGAACCTCTTTGCCCGCACCATAACCTCTCTTTTTTGCTGCTCTATCCACTGTAAACATTTCCCGGCTTAGCACGTGTAACTGGAGAATACATTCTTATCCTAACCTTTCTTCACTTTAAAAAGCGTCTTCAGAATTTCCACTTGCTTTGTGGTCTTCTCTATCAGTTCGGGAACTGGCTTCAGCTGGGCCTCCAAGTCAGGATGTGGTGGAGGAACAGGGGCAGCATCGTTCAGTGCTCGCGATTTAATAGCATCGTTGAGTCGCCTTAATGTAGGGTTAAATGTTTGCTCTGGTATCAAATATTCGTATGGTATTCTACATAGGAAATGAGAAACAACTGACGATACTGGTATGCTTACCCTTCCTCTGGCTTACGAATATCCGTTAGGTTCATATTCTTCACAAATTCCTCCATGTTGTCTAACATCTCCTTATTTGGTAGCAGGGGGTGGTCCTTCTTAATTACTTTTCCAGATGTAGTAACTACTTGATCGAGCGAAGAAAAGGATAAATGGCGGATATCGTCTGCAAAAGGTATCTATCATATAATTAACTGTTAGCCCACCATAAAACTAGGTATTACTAAATTACCTGAGCAAAATATAGAACATCAGCTGAAGGTTCGAATTCGGGCAGTAAAACTCCGAGTTTGGGTTCCGCGTTTGTCTTGTTCACGTATCGCACAAGAGCAACTGCAGACTTTTCATGCAATGCACGAGCTAGGCCAGATATTGCTTCACCTGCCCACATAGGTCGATGTTGACCTGCTGTCACCACATAGACGTTTGATAGCATGTACGATCTTGGAATCCATTGTATATCAACAAAACCAATGATCGACATATCTTGGACAGTCTTTAATTGTAGGTACTCCTCCTCAGCTTCCGTAACTTTGACCAGCGTTTTTCCGTATGGATAGACTTTGGACAAATCATCTGGCCTTACTTCCATGTCTTCGGTTTCATCACCATTTCCTTCTGCGCCTTCAGCGCCGGATTGCTTAATCACTTTGTATTTACGATCCATGATAACTTCATGCGAGCGTTGCTCTGGTCGACCTTCCCTCATTATATCCGCCAAAACAGACCATTTTTTCGACGTAGGCAATTTCGTTTCGTACGTACGAGCATACATCAAAACGCTGATTGACAAACTGGTGTCTGGATGGGTAACTGGATCTCCCAAGTTTAGAAACCCACGATAGACAGGCGTCGGTCGTACATCTTTCGGATAGAACGCATTGACGATATCTATGGCCTCGGTTAAGCTATAGATAGCGCTGTTTGATCCCAGGGCTTCTATTAATTTGAGCCATTGATGTCGATTCTCTTCCTATGTATAACACGGTTTAAATCGAAATGGAATGCGTACGTATATTACCTTGACGGCCATATCTTCTTCAGTGTCATCCTCTTGTTTGATCACTGTCTCCGCGTTGAAATCTGTCGCACTAATTGTTCTCCAAATATCAATAATGGTATTTCCTTATAAACCCATTGGACTTACACAATGACCAGACTAATATCTTTTGCAATAAGAGTATCCTGTACTTCTTTTATATCTCGCCAATCAATGGGATGTTTTGCGTTTGTAAGTAATACAATCTGCTTGACATATTTCAAATGCTTGCAGTGGCTTGCAATAATGTGTGTTGCAAGGATCAAGGCATCTAGCACTGATATGAAAATTAGCAATGAAAGGTAAAGCGCGTCTTTTAGCAATGACGATTACCATCAGCTATTGAATTCGCGTTGTCGGAAGGCATAATGTTTACGATGTCTCGAATCAATTGAGCTGTTGGCTGTTCGATCTTACTGAGTGTCTTGATGTGCTGGTATTGACCCGACATGGGATCAGCCAGTTCATTGTCAGTGTCTATGGCCATCTTATACCCTCTGCCTCGTCATTTCTACTGCTTGTTACCTTCTGTGCTTGCCAAAAGCACGCCTGTCATGTCTGTTTTGCGTCCAATGATAACCTGGATGCGCATAAGGGTGATGATCCCCATACGATCATGTTACCTTTTCTTCAATCATCTTCTGCAGCACTTCCCGAGCTTGCTCAAACGTGCTCTTCTCATTGTTCTTGAGCTGTATTCGTGAGGGCAATGCAGTGTTAAACACGTAAACCGTAGCTTTCTTTTGATAGGTCATGAGTTTAGCAAAAGGAAAAGCAGCCGCATTATTCGACCCGGTGGCACCATTTTTGCTTCCTGTTTCATGAATTGAGCTTTTGCCACAATATATCACCTACATTCTATTGCTATTTCGTTTATCACAAATTGTCTACTGTTTTTAATGCTTTGTTTTCTCTATTCCTGAATCATATTTCTAATTCTACAACAAGAAAGGTTTATTTACAAAAATAATGGAGATTACCATAATTCTTTTCTTCTCTGTCTGTTCTTTGTAATAAGTTGGCGTCTATATCCTTGTTCAATTGCTGGAGCTACATGATCGGCAGACTTTGGCAGAGGGGCAACCATACCCACAAAGACCTCGGAGCAATCGAACTTGCGTGCTAACGCCTTACGGCTCCATGTTTTGGGGTCCTGTGCTCTCAACTGACGCATTTCTTCTTTTTGCGCTTCGGTCAAATGGTATTTTTTCTCGTATGGTGGACGAAGTGGTGGTGCATTAGCTTGAACTTCAGGAGCAACGGGAGGGTGGCGTGTCACGAATTTACTGCCATCGACGAGCGGGACCTCCTCGATGGGTACGCGGCTTGTCATTTTGAGGTTGGTCGTTTTGCTTTTCGTAGCATAGCCGCGTACGGTTGTAATGAACGGACGGAACATGGCAGCCTAAACAACTTGCAAAAGGCAATCGAAAACAGGGTGAAGGGGCACTTAGAATTTGGCAAAAGTTTGCGGCGTTTGAAAGTTTTTGCGTCAGCCACCCATGAAGTAACTGGGGATGCTTCGTGCGACAGACTAAAAAGTCAGCATTGTATCGACTCGAGTCACTTGCACCTACTATGATAGCTTCGATCTGTTTGAGACGCTTCATTTACTGCTTAAATAAACCTAACATTGATATTCGCTTGCAAATGTTCCAACATGGCTTTTGATATTACTAATTCAAACTCGTAGATAACATATGAAATAAATGCACATTATACGAATATAATATGGACAGTTATTTATTGTAAAACATAGCCGCTAACCTTTCAATCTAGACGCCCTGTTGGTACGGTTAAACAGAGCTGGAGCTGTTTCTGTTATTGTTCAGCATATCACTGTTTCTTCTCTTTGCTCTTTCAGCTACTATTGCTGCTCCAGGAAAATCCAAGTTTTGGACAGAGTTTTCCTCAGCTTGGTTTTCTTTGGCAGAATACTTGCGTAAGGCATTCAGTTCCTCCATCAACGTCTCGTAACGGAAGTTTACACGAATATTGGGAACATTTGTCTTTTGCATATCATTGCCTTCCACACCAGGTTTATCCCAGTCCTTACCAATCCAATGCTTCTTGATACTGTTTTCCCATCCGCTTTGTATCACGGAATTGCGTGCTAATTCACACATGTCAGCAGCAGAAAGTTTCCAGATCTAGTATCTGCGTTAGCCGCGTATGTCTGCGCTCGTTTCTATACCTGAGCAGCCACACTGTACTCCTCTATCAAAGGTTCCTTAGTGAAGTGGAACTGCAAGGGATCATCCGTGGAGAGTGAAATATTAAGTCCACGCTGGAAAAATTGGGGTAATGGGTTTCTCTCATAGGTCAAGAATAGTGCATTGTTGGATAAAGGTGACATAGCAATACCAATTTGCGCAAGGTAATAGAGATACTGTAATGCAGGGACCTTGCGGAGAAGGATACCATGACTAATACCAAAAGCACTCAAAAATGCAGCGGTCAAGTGCTCAGTGTCACCTGCTTCTCCACAGTGAGGTCTCAAGACAAACGTGTCTATCACACAAATGTTAAACTTTTCTAAATATTTCATACTGATACTTACTGAATCCTCTTTCGCGACGCCAGTTATTTAATGCAGCCATGTTGGCATACATGTAGTATAAATAGTAGCTGTATGGAGGATTACTCTTATGCGTCCATTCTCCGGGCACTGGATATTTCTTATAAGTTCTGCGTTCCATCTTGGATTCGTCATCTACAGAATCGAAGCCAACAACACGTTGAAGAAAAACGTGGAGTTCGGGATGGGAAGTAGGGTCTTGCGTGACCTCAAACAATGGCTCATACAGATCTACGTTTTTCAGCGCTTTGGCGGAAGTACACAAAAGACTTACTTTGGATTACATCGTCAAAACCTTTTACAATTCCAGAACTTCTGTAGATATCGTAAAGACGCGGTACCTGGACCAGCCAGCGGACATTTGGAGAGAACAACTTGTTATCGACTACCCATTTGGCTAGCTTGTCCCATTCAGATTTTGACCTGTATAATAAAATCAACATGCATAGATGCTGCCGCTTGGTGTCTCTACCTTCCATAAATAGACACACGATATTCCACCATCTGGTATTTCGAAGACTCCAAGTCAGAAACCACCTCTGTTAAACAAATGAATACGGTTGAATATCGAGAAGATGGGGTCTCCGGATTTACCTTTGGTGATCTCTGCGAGATATCTGCCCTGGATGTAATTGTCTGTTTTCATGAAAATTTCTCTCAATCTACTTTCCCCGATCGGGTTGTATTTCAAGTTAAACTTGTCAAAACGATGGAACGAATCCTTATGGGCCTATAACATAGAGGAAGTTGAGTACAAAATCGTCAAAGGATTTACGTACGTGCATATCCAAAGTATCGATGCTGAGATCATATGCCGTTAAGTTCAGACTCTCAAAAACACCAGCTAATGTCAAGTGTTTATCATCACGGTAAATGACAACGTCCTATGAAAGATACTTAGGAAAACTTCTTTGTACCACAAAGGGTCTCACCTCCGGACATTTCTTCATCTTGGATTTTATGAAGCGTAACAAATGCTTTTGATTCATACAGCTGGAGTGGTGAACGTGAGTGTCTACTTTACGTACGTTGTAGAAATCTCTGTGTGGCACTCGCTTAAATCAAAAATAAGTATGAGCAAAATGAGGCAAGCCTTATGGAAAATCGACTCTTGCCTACCTTTGAATCAGCTAGTTCTTTAAATTCGTTAAGTAATATGTACATTTGCCATTTGCTATCCAGATAACGCAAGCGTCTGAATGCAAAACTCTTGGCAGGTCCATCACTAATAGATTCACGTCAACACAGAGATTCTGGTGAAGACCGTACATTACCTGATAACTTGCAGTACAAAGTCCATATCAGCATAAAATTCCTTTCTATTGGGAATATCATAGAGTGCCTTCCCATTGTTTTTGTCTATATGTGACATAAGCCTTCATTTTATACCATATTTGCAGATTCAAACCTTCATCTGACTTATACACCTCATAAAACCCTTCCGGACTCATACCAAATGTGTACTGATTCCAAGAAAGATTCAGCAAAACTCAATCATTTTTATCTGCGACATACTGTATGTTTCCCCGGGATTTCGCATTCTTCCCAGATGAAGTCACTCCCTACTGCAGCGGCTGGATCTGCTTCCCGCTGCCTCTCTTTTTCTTTAAGCCTGGCCAATTCCTCTGGGGGAGGCAATGGCCAGGATTTTGGTGGAGGCGGAGGATAAATCCTCCATTCATCCTTATTCTTAGGGTTATCAACCAGACGTTGGCGTGATCGGCGCATGTATTTTTCGCGCAATGCAAGACAGCGATCAAGGTTACGATAGAGTTCACGCAATTCAGCCGTGATTGCTTCATCTTTGGTTTGTATAACCAGGTCAGCATGTCACGCATACGTGTTGTGGGACAAACCTTGGGCATCCAACACTGATTTACTTTCTAAAGACGGTGTGTCTTTTGTTGAAAAGCTATAACTATCTGAAGTCACTCCCGATTCGTCATCCTGCTCGGATGCCGAGATGCTTTGAGATATGTATTTGCCATCCTGCTGAAAAAGATCGTTCAGTATGAGTTAAAGATGCACTATGAAGAGAGTAACGTACGTTCACGATAGCTCTTTGATCGTGATACTTAAAAAAGGGTGATTTTTCAAAGTCGGTGGGTTGTTCCTCTGGTGGAGTTACAGCTCGTTCTTCTCCCTGATCTTTAATGCTGGACATGAAGCAAAGGGATGTCGCTGCGGAATGCAGAGAAGAGAAAAGGTAAAAACACACAGTAGCAAAACAGCGGAAGGCCAGATATAAAAGCGGCGCTAATGCCTTTTTAGTGAGTCAATTCCCTTTTGAGGGAAGCGGTAAATGAACCTTATGTCAGTCATACTGACGAAAAAGCCTAGGAAACGAAAGAGAGATCACAGATTTGGACCATCTTCCTGACCTCGTATGTCCGTCTTGTGTATAGCTTGTTAGCAGTTTAAAAGCCTCCCCATACGGAAATATATTTAACATATGATAGACCATATTTGTCTAACATCCCAAAGTCTTTTGCCATCGGTAGCTCTTCAAACGGCGTCACCTACCTGACCAACATCTCAATGACTCGTTTCTCGCAATACTAAAAGCACGATTACAAGTCTTAACAAACATACAATGCCCTTCATCGCGTATGTTACACATGATTCTCCTGCATTATTCAGCGCCTTTATTCCCACGCTGTCTATTATGTCATTAAGCTTGGTCTGATGGATAATTCCCAGTTACAAAAAAGATCCCTAATTGTTTGCTATACTAATATAAGTCTATGGTGTCTATGGTGTCTATGGCTTGACGTTCTCAATCAGATCTGCTAAGCTATTTAGTGTTGATGCCACTATAAAGTCCGTCTGCTGATAACGAAAATACGCCCCGCTTATCTCCGTTGATATTCCATACAACAGATTATTATAATCTTGGTCCAGCACTCCGTTAGTAGGATAAGCTTCATGTTATTATACGTAAGGAGCAAACTATGCAAGTATCAAACATCTTAATTGAAAAGTACACGTAGTTTGTGGCGTACAAAAAGTAAATTAGCCAGTTCTTTCTAGACTACGACTCACTCTGAAATGCAACTCCATATGACGTTAAGAGGCTGGAATCGCAATCTTGGGTGTAGGTAAGGAGCTGTTTATGTCAACCACTGAACTATCATTCCTAAGCCTGTATTTTAGCACACTGTCATCATACAGATATTTTGCCCAAGCCAGTTTACCACTTAGAGTATATGATCAGTCATGAGCTCTTGTCCTGACTGATTTGTCTGCAGTATTTGCCTGCTTATATCATGAAACCCAGATATCCGGATGGCGTTCTACAAGGATCATTACAGTTTTCGCAAGAAACAAATGCAAAGACCGTTAAAATTAAAAAAATTTGGTTCCAGAAATACTATTTAGCTGATGTATGTTTACCTCCTGCTGATTGTTTAAAAGTAAAATGATGTTAGTTCCTGTTAATTCTTAAAAGAAATCTGATATGGCGACGTAATAGTTGATTCATGCTATTTAAGGAAGATCTTCAATAATTTACCTTAGAGATATGCAAATTGTAGGAAGGTAGGTCTTAAAACAAAACGGAATGATGCGATCCAAGAACTATTTACAGTTGAGCAGAAAGAAACCGGTGTCAATTCACGTCCCGGAACATGATTGGCTGAAAAAAGAAGAAGGCCCAACATTCTTTTGCTTCAATGGATTTGGAACACGCTGTTTTAGCAGTGGAGGAGACACACTTAAGCAACGACACAATGGCAAACAACAAATATTCAGTTCTTCTTCCTACCTACAACGAGCGCGAGAATCTACCCATCATTACTTGGATTCTTGCTAAAACCTTTGAAAAGGAAGGAATAAACTGGGAAATAGTCATTATTGATGATGGTAGTCCGGATGGCACTCAGGACGTAGCCAAGCAACTCCAGACTGTCTATGGAGAAGACCGTATTGTAAATCACTATTTTCTGTTTTACTTCATTTCCTCTTTGCTGACAGCATCGCGACGTAGCAACTACGACCTCGCGCAGGAAAATTGGGTCTAGGTACGGCCTACGTGCATGGCTTACAGTTTGCGACGGGAAACTTTATCATTATTATGGATGCTGATTTTTCTCACCATGTAAGCATATAGTTATGATATTCCTTTTTCTGACGAGTCTTCTTCCTTACATTCCTGAATGGGTAGCCTAAGTTCATTCCTCAAATGATAAAGTGAGTAAACTCCTCTTTTTCTGTGTTTTCTTTGCAACGCGGGTACATTAAGCATTAAAATATCATCTTCTAGATTGCAAGCACAGCACGATTATGATATTGTTAGTGGCACACGCTATCGACCTGGTGGAGGCGTCTATGGGTGGGATCTGAAGCGAAAACTTGTCAGGTATGTAAGAGACCATGGTCTGTAGTGCTATTATGAACATATTCTGTTCTCGTTAGTCGAGGCGCCAATTATCTCGCCACAATTTTGCTCCGTCCTAAGTCATCTGATCTTACTGGAAGTTTCCGCTTATACAAGAAGGAAGTGCTTATGCATCTGATAAATGCCACGTTGGCGAAGGGATACGTATTTCAAATGGAGATGATTGTACGAGCAAGGCAGTTCAATTACTCCGTGGGTGAAGTTCCAATCACTTTTGTCGACCGTGTGTATGGAGAAAGCAAGATGGGCATGTCTGAAATTGTCCAGTATTTGCAAGGCGTATGGCGATTGTTCATCACAGTTTAGATAATAAACAAAATATCATTTTATTCAAGCTTGTAAGACATAATGTCATACTCTTGGCCCGCTAGGAATATTGGAAGGGTCACGGAGGCTGATAGAACTGGAGTTAATGCCGCTGCGTACCAGTGCCAGGGTTTACGGGAGTTCACTACAATCCATACTATCGATATCAAATTGACGAAGATGACGTCTAAGCTAATGCTGGATTGTGCAGGATGAGCCAGAAACGTAGAGATTAGCTGCGGGAAGATATCCCAAACGGAAGACAACGTCGTCAGGCATTCGAACCACTGGTGTACATAGATAGCAAAATTGGCACTCGCCGCAGTCGTATAGAGTATCAGGGCCAAAGTGGATCCATGATCACGCTTTTCTGTTACCGAAGGTTTGCGAGCAGCAACAAGTGGAAGAATCAAAATAGCGTGCATGACCAATAAATTAGGTAAGAAGTAACTTGTATGGGAAACGAACGGAAACATGATTACTGTCACACAGCCGCCAATTGCTGATAAGATCAAGAGATTGCCTAGTCTTTCCGAAAGATCAAAGTGAAACCTAGGCATGGTCCAAGCGACCCCAAAGAACAAAGCGTATGCAAACGAAATAGCAACCAATTGCCCGAGGATCATAAATGCCCACACGTAACGTATACCACGTCGATCACCTTTTAAAAGAGATTTACCTTAATGAACTATGTCCTCTTGTTTCCTTTTTTATTTACCCTCAATCGCCAAAAAGGGCGTCCACACAGCGACAGTGAAGCTGCATAATTGATGGCTCCACAGCCATGGCCAAGATCCCAGACTTACTGTACGCCAAGCTTCTTCAAATAGAGTGCTGTCATGTAACCAATGCGAGAGTTTGTTCCAGTTGGACAGCGCTACATGGCCGTTATGAATGTCCCATTGGTTGTAGCTATGTAGGAGAAACTTGATCATATAGGTCCATGTCGCGGCCAATGAAAGTAGAGCCAGTAAGAAAAAGATGTTTGCCACGATTTGCTTATGCTGCACTGCGACTCTAAGCACGTTTTCCATTCGCCAAAGTAAGGCGAAGATTATGGCAAAATAAGATGCCAGAATGCACACATCGAGAGGGTAGTCCATAACTGAAAGGGAAGAAAGAGCACTTACGGGTGAGAGCCTATAAATCTCCGAAAGGCTAACGATTTTATTATCGCCTCTTTCAAGATAGAACACAACGAACCGCCCAGTAGACTCTATTCCTCTTGCATACTATGAGTTTCCGAGCGGAAAAAAGCACATTCACACACTTTAAACACTTGACCATTGAAGATGATGTCTTTTTCTTTGGTCATAATACCTGAGTGTAACGGAAACTTACCCTTGGTATGAGGGCATTGTTCGATCGCTATTGTTCGTGAATACATGCTGGTATAAATTGCATGTCGCACTACGCAGTTAATAGACGTTCAATTGACAGAATTGCCCAATCCCGTTTATAGGAATAACTAGTAAATATAAGTCGGGTACGCTTATTTAGCCGTAGATGTCTCAATGATACGTTGGCTTTTCCCATTAGTAACCAGAGATTGCCATGCCTATTATGATGGTAGCGTTCATTGTATGTCGTACTATGACAGAAAATATCCTACTAACTCTCTCCGCTTTTGATTATACTTTGGCTTAGGTTTGCTCACTGCAAAGGCCATCGCTACTCATGCTGATTTACAGCTTTACCATTTCTATTAAGGTTAATCGCAATCAGAGAGACTTATCAAAGGTTTAAATATAGCATGCATGTTTTCAGTGCGTAAAATGGCAATTCTTTGTCAATTGGTGACTTTATTATGCTTAGGACAGTAGGAGTCTGTTAAGAATATATAAATTTGTATTTAATCTTCTAAACTCGTGTGGTTCGACCTATGAACTAAATCAATCAAACTGTCTTTTTAAAGGACTTTGATCCCACCGCTTTCTCTTGGACCTACAAGCCATAACCACATTTACTAAACAATAAACATCTATATGACCTACTGTATACATGAAAACCGCCCAAAGCACTCGGTAAGAAAAAACTATGCATTTAGCCATGGTAATTGCTTTTAACACAAAACCTATCTGTAGACACAAAAGACAACACGCAGGAAAAGCATTAGGTAATCGTTAATATTGGACTATGTTTCTCAACAAATGCACATATTTAAAATTATCGAGTATACCTTTTTATTGCATGAAAGCTACGTGCCTGGATCGACGTGTGCAGAACAGGGTCAATATCAACTGCTTGATATGGCAACCAGGTTCCTACCATCTGCCTTCATCAGCCTTTCTATGGTACGAGGGCCCATTAAGGGCTATATGTAATGATGACATCGTCTTTATGGACTTGATAGCCTTGTTATTGCCCTATGTACTCTATCCTGATGCTTGCAGGACACGCCCTTAATCCCTGGTATAAAGCAGGACCATCATCGTAAGGACAGTCACCGGGGAAATTCGCTCTTCTCGTACTGACAGAAAACGATTGAAACAACGAGCCTCTTTTTCTCGTTTCTTGCCACAACTATGAATGACGGTGTGTCTATTCTGGTAGCGGTGTTTTTGATCTTGATTGCGCTGCGATGGATGTTGGGTAAAACAGAATGTATTTGAAATTGTAGAGAGATAACCCTATCAATAGGAGGTAATCAACCCTCGAATCCGCAATCTGGACAACGACGTTCGGCCGGGAGACGACAGCATCGTGTCACCCCCCAGATGGTTCAAGAATATAGACGGAAAATAACGTTTTGCTAACATGGTCCTTAGATTGAAATGGTCCGGTCTATGTTTCCTGATATTCCTACACCTGCCATCGTAGCTGATTTGCAGCGAACAGGCTCGGTTGAGACGACAGTTGAAAATGCTCTTCGCGCAGGAGGTCTCCCAATGGTAAGCGGACAAGTAGACAACCTTCTTTTTCGGAAAACTTTATTGTTAACCGCGACCCTTTTAGCCCGCTAATCACTCTACTGGCCCAGCTACGGACAACGGTGCTAATTCAGGATCGTCAACTGCAGTGAAGCCAGTAATACATACTAACTTGCTGCAACGATATGACTTGGACTCTCATTCTATTAATGGGGATCAACAAATAACAGAGCCTCCGAAAGTATGGGAGGCCAGTCCAGATAAACGACAGGAGATGCTAAGGAAGCGCAAAGAATTTATGGTGCTGCAGGCACGGAAGTAAGTTGTGAGAGTACTGAGACAGTGAATCAGTACTGATCGCGGTGCGTGGTGATGTAGAAAATTGGAGCAGCGTATGTTACTAGAAAAGCAACAAGGTGAAGGCGAAAAAGAGCAGTCTGCAACCGAAAATGGATCGTCATTACCATCTGAAAAGGAAGCAGCAGATAATTTCGAAGAGATGTCTGTCGATGAATTAAATACCCTATCTGCTGAACAACGACGCCGTCATATGCTTCAAGCATTTGATCGAAGGACTAACGTTTCAGAAGAAAGACAATAATGAAAGTGATACTTTAGTATCAAAAAATAAAAACAAAGCCATAGTATATATCATTTTATGCTTTAATGCTTAAAAATCATGAAAGATATTAATTAGATAAGCTTTTTATAACATTATAATAACTGATAGCAATTTTCAATATTTTTTCTTGAATAAATATTCTATTTTCATTCCAAAACGTTTTGATTGACTAATAGACTGCCGATATTGATACTGACTTCAAAGGTACTTCTACTGAATTGTTTTCAAGCCAAATGCTAACATTAACTTTGATTTCTATTATTTACATATAAGCCTATTACTGAAAAGCAGAGTAGATTTTTGGTATTCATTTCCTATTTTTTATTATATTCTTTTTTACATCGTNTTATTATATTCTTTTTTACAATTACTGCTTGAATATAAAGTTATGCTTTTAAAATAATAAAAGTGAAACAGAGAAACTCAAAGGAGTCTTAACTAGTAACGAATGTTACAAGACTTTATAAATATTGAGAAGACAAAATTATATCTTAAATCAGATAAGTTGTATAAATATATTTACCTTATTTCAAAATGTCCTCATTCTTTGCACTGTCTAAGCTGTTTGTCGTATCCATAGCTATAATGGATACTCTCACTATTCCGATTATGTCTAAATAGGGAAGATGGACTTTAAACACGGACTTATATAATACGGGATTGAGCAATCTTAACTCAGTTCCTTAATACAATGAACAATGCCGAGCTTCTATGATCCGCTACGGAGAATTCTCTCCATTATAGAAGGCAATTACAAATCACTTAATACAGAGTAAGGCTCGCAACGGTCGGTATGGGACGGTACGGGCCGGTGCAAGGTAGCTGGACCGAGACCGCCGGTTATTACTACTCGGTCAGTATTCGGGACGGTCTATAATCGGGACAGTCCAAGGTCAGGTACCGAGACCGCTGGAAGGACCGTTGGGAGGACCGTCAGTCTATGCTATGCCTTTCACATGACATTACACACAATATTACTTACAGACATTCAAAGTAAATATTTCTCTTTACTTCAATAAGTGCAGTTATACAAGTATACAAAAGCTTTGTTGCTTGCAAGATTTTCAGTTTTAGTGTGATTTACATTACAGATTAAGAGAAGCAGTTCATGTAATAAGAAAGATAAAATGCAATGCATCGTTTATTAACTGCTAATTCAACACTCGATCTATTTCAGAGAATACTGTATATCAATTCTTTAGTTCTCGTCGTAGCCGGTATTTTTCAAGCATACATGCACGAATGGTTTCTACAGCAAGTGAAGCACGATTTGGGCTTATAATAGCCTTGCCAGCGGAGAAGACTCGTTCTGATGGAGCACTTGTACCTGAGATAACGACGTTAATCAGAAGACGAATGTGGGGTGAACAAAGACACTAACCTGGAATTGCTAAGTAATCGCGCGCCATTCTAGCTAAGGATGGATACTTGCTAATTCCTATAGTCTGCCACCAGCGAAGCGGATCGCAATTTTCAGCATCGGTTGCGAGATATTCGAAGAGCTCATCTTCTTGTCGTGCCTTCCCTTTGTCGCGCAGATGACCGAACAGATGCTGTAACAGTTCATCTTTTTCCACCTCTGTTTGTGCCGAACTAGTAGCAATATTCTCACCAGCATGCTCAACTTCAGGGTACGCCATAAAAACGGTGCGCACTTGCTTCTCTACAAACTGTACCCATTCAGTTTCCCATTCGTGTCGCTTATGGTAAGATAGCTTCAGTCGAGGATCTAGTACTGTAAACGATCGTTTAGCTTAAAAAATTTACGTTAGAGTTACCTGTTGCTACTGAGCAAATGGGTGCGAAGTCAGTCATGTTATAGTACTTCTGCAGTTTTTCGAAGCATGCAACTGCTGCCTCCTGAAGCTCCGAATTGCTAGTGGTGTAGTTATCCAGCTTGTCCATCAGAACGTTATATGTAGGTATAACGATCCCCATGGTTGGGTAATTGCTAGCACTTAACATTGTTGTGCTCTTTTTGAAGATCTATCATTAAAAGGTGGGCACTACATATTTAGAAATTAATATATCTAATAGTAACTTTACCTCTAGAAGGTCTTTCAAGTGAATTAAGATTTGCCACTCATTCTCAGAAAGCGACCATTTGTTCAGGTGGCTTTCAATGCTTATCAATACAACGAGTGGACCTTGGATACGCAACGCGGAATCGATCATGTCATACGTAGAATTCCACCGTGTTTTAACATCAATTACTGGCTGGTAATGTCGCACATTCATGTTTGCACAGCACTGCTTCAGTTTTTCACGGAGTTGAACAGAACGGCGGATCGAGACAACGACATTTCGAAGCTATAACTGTGCTAAGTCTAATATATATGTAGTAACTGATTACCTTGGCTAAAATAGAAGAAATTTCGGTCGTGCTCCGATCAAAATGGATCTGTTCGTCATATACGTTGATCGTTGCTTCGGGGATTATTTTGATTGTTGCCAAAAGATCCTGCACCGCAAGGTTAATAACATGTGCAAGACAGCGGTTATGCTGTCTTTTAGCACTGAAGAAGACGCCATATTTGGGCCAGGTTTCTTCCAGATGTTGCATAAGTGTATCATTACTTGATGCATTATCAGTTGTTATTGCTAAGATCTGTTGATAGTGGATCATTTAAAACTGGTAAACGGTATCAAACCACCTACCTTCGAATGTATATTGAGATCGTGCATTGACCTCATCAAGGCATCACCTATTGCTTGCCCAGTATGACTTCCCGCGATATGGATAAAATCTAGCAGTAGATCGTGGATCTGCCAGTTTGCATCGATGAAATGTCCAGTAACTGCAAGGAAACCAAATGAATTTGGTGACGTCCACATGTCAAGCGTAAGGGATATATTAGAATCTAGTGTCTAAAAGAAGGTATTAATATGATAATTGCATTCTGCAAATATCCTACTGCAAGGTGATCTCGCAAGATAGTATGGCCATGATTGCAGCTATTTATAATATCAGATTTAAGAGTGTTTGCACTTATGGATATCGCTTCTGGATTGAGGTAACTGATCAGGGTTTGAAACGATTTTGACTCTATTTCAATGAATGGCTGGTCATTGAGAATAACCCATTCCCGAAGATGTTGACGAAATTTGGAGTTGCTAAATTGAGGATGGCTACATCACATGTAAGTACAGCAAGATATACATATATTTAATGGTACTTACGAGGTAACAAATTGGTCCAATGGTCCTTTTTGGGTTGGAGGCTGAGCACTCTTCCATTCTTTAGGATGGTAACTGCTCATATGTTTTCGCATTTGCTTAGTGCTGCTCCCGTTAGCAGAAACCACTGATCTCTTCCTTGTTCTAGATAGGATAAGCAATGTATTAGAGGCGTAACCAGTTTGGCATATTAGCACAAACCCATCATCTCCGTCACATATGGTACACAAAGCTGTCTTCGACTTCGAACTATTATCCCAGTTAAGTGGTTTAAACCACTTCCAAACAACGCTAGTGCGTGTGCTAGTCACGGTGGCAGAAGAGGTACTAGCTGCAACTGACGTGGAAGACTCTTGAGATTGCAAGCGGTTTGGGGAATCAATTTGCAAGGAAACGATAATTGATTCTTCATCACTGTCTGCTTCAGTGATTCTTGGACGCTTTTCGTTTCGCTTGTGAATAGACATGTTTTAAAGGTACAGACACTCCACCATAACTACACATTTAATTTATAGCTTTTTTGCAAGTTACACGGATCGTCATCACAATGCACTATGAAAAAACGTATGTATGTTAAGAAATCGATCAACACTATATCTAACCAGATATTGAACAATTTCGTATTGATTCCCGTAACGAAGCTCCAATGTATGTATTATCACGTCATTGTGAGGGTGATTACAGTTAGGATATGCATCCAAAAAAGTACAATGCTTGGTTGCCCAAATTGCTATGGAGAATTTATAAATTTGGTAAGTGAACAGTGATTACTGCAGAAACCTAAGGTAAGAGTTTACCTTTCAAAAACTTTTTCATACCAAATGCTACTGTTACTTGAAAACGGTATGGCATATAATGTCGAAAGAAAAAACAATTATCAATGATAACAATACGAAGAATAGAATACCACCTTACAAATAATTCTTTGTTTGCGCATACTATAAGCAAAAATAAAATACTACGAACTGATTAAATAAAACTATTTTACTTGTTGTGAGTGTTTTTTCTCCAATAATACTTTATAGATAATAATTTTCTTTTTGAAAACCAAAACTACTATCATGACCGACGGTCCAATCGGTCGGGTTGGGACAGTTTACATGAACCGAGATCGGTCCAAAATATATAAACCGAGACCATCGGTCCAAGGGGTTCGGTCCAAAACTTACAGACTGAGATCGACGGTATGGTTCGGTACGGGTCAGTATCGGGACGGTCGGTCCAAAATTGCGAGCCTTATCAATATTATATTGTGTACAATATCTTACCAGGTTCGTATTTAATAAACCTCATTTGAAGAATAAGTTTTATTATAACAACATCAGATTTCAACGTGCCCGTCCATAATTACTGTGATAGATTTATTTGAAATAGCAAATTGCGCTAGCGACTGTAGTACATGGGTAGTATCCAGGCTTCCCAAGCCTGGGAACCGGGTTCGAGTCCCGGCAGTCGCATTAATTTTTTTCTTTGGTTTACTAACCGAAAAATCTTTTTTTTGTTTACCGGCAAGTTATAATCCCATGTGCAATGATATTGGATCTAAAACAGTTTGCTGTTCTGTTCGTCAGTTGCAGTCGTACAAACTAAGCGTTTTGAAAATAGTGTTCAAGAAGTAAAAGGACAATGAAAGGATGGAAAAAGGCGAAAAAACTTTTCCTGTTAATCAAATTTTGATAACAGTCACTGGCGTTTCTTACCAAGCAAGTTTGCGCCGCCCGAAAATCCTTCGCGTGAGTGTTCTATATCCCTTTTAAGAGGATCAGAATAAGGTTTCGCATAATGAATGTTTGATAGTGCACTAAATAAACAGATGAAATACAAGACAACATGGCCTTATGTGAATGCTTGCCGTATGGAAGGGAGACAACTTTCTCGAATTAAAGCTAAAGAGGATATTCTTCCAGCCATTACATATCTTAAACCTAACGTATATGTCATTATCTACTGGACGCGAACTAGAGATTAAGCAGCGTAACTCTAATTCAAAATATTCTAAGTTTTACTCTGCGTTGTATGTATTGTGTGCATAATAGCAATGTTAATGAATACTCGAATGGCTGTTAAATTCTGTCAGGTTTGGCTGGTGCCAAGGTATACCGGGAAACGCCTGCATCTGGCTTGCTTGCTGGTTCAAGGTCATAGTCTTCGGTAGTATCATTGATCACGGAAATCGAAAGTGCAGGTGAGTAGGAAGTAACGGTTGGTTTCAGTATTCCATCCTTGTCGAATGTTCTGTTCTTTTCGATGTCCTTGATGTGCGTGCTTTCTTCATTGTTTTCTTCAGCCTCCTTATTGATCGTAGTTGTTTCGTCCACATTATAATACTGTTCTTTTGTAATGTTTGCATCCGACAGTTTAGATAAATAGTCTTTATCTTTGATATTATTTGCACTTCGTTTCCTTCTTATCCATAAGAAGATTGCCACAGCAATAGCAGCCATCTAAACAATATTGGTAAGTATGGGATAACAAGAGTAATAGATGACTTACTCCAACAACAGCGCCAACAACAATACCAGCAATTGCTCCACCTGATAACCCGCTGTTAGCAGTAAGTACTGTTGGCACGCCAGTGGACGCATTGGCTGGGGGGTCTAGATATTGATCGTTTGCACTGTACTTTGGCACCCATTGGAGTTTTTGGAGATCCATAACATGAAAATCTCCTCTTTCATTGCCTTGGTTATCCATTCCAAAGAAGACAAACATTGACCGGTTGCCATGTACAACAGCTAAAGGATAATAGTTAGCTACCCTCCTTCCAAACAGCTTTTCTGCCATACCAGAATGGCCAAATCGAGGACCAGCTCCTGCTAAAGGTCCTAGATCAGTTATCTTTTTCCAAGTCATGGTTGTCAGATTGAGTAAATAACAGAAGTCATCTACTGTAGTAGTGGGATTGCCAAGGGCCTGTGTGCTTTGTACTAAGATGGCTAGTGTTTAGAAATAAATCTGTAAGAGCTTACTTAGGAGGATTTTACCATATTGCGCTCCTCCATAAAGTAATATAGCGTCCGAAGTAGGAACTAAAGAAAGGAGACAGTGAGAAAAATATCATCCTGGTAAAGCGGCAACGTACGCTGGATGGCAGTATGGTAGACTCTGCCAGACGGAATATCGCCAAATGCATTAGCCACTGACCAAGATGCGGTCGAGGTATCGAACGTAAGAATCTGGCTCATCAACGCAGGATGGACAAGGTATGGGTCGGTTCCATTTGGACCTTTATTTGGATTTGGCGTTGCGTCAATACCGCCAATATAGTATATCTTCTTTTGATCCCTGGACACGGTGGCAGTGCCTTGCATACGAAGTATATCTTGTGGAACTTGACGTGCATTTACGACGTCGGGCCCAGATTGGAACTGCATAATTCATCCTATTAGATATGAAACGAAGTCTGAATTTGTAAAGTAGATGATTTACCGTGGTATTCAAGTGCCAGATCCACTGACGAATAGAGGCAGGTTGGGGGTTCCCCACCCATGAGTTGCTGGAGATGTAAGTTTTGATAAGGGGGAAGCCGTGTAGTTTACCTCATACCACCCCAGATCCAGATACGCTCTTGATCATCCATAGCAGCCATGGCACCAATTCTATTCAATTCAAAGACGTATTAGCGCTGGTATAACAAAGATATGTTATTACACTTGGTAAAGATTTGTTTCCACTCTTGTCCAAGTATCAGTGTCAGCATTGTAGGTTGTAATTTCATCTCTAAGATTTCGCGTATTATTCGGACCCAGACCCATATACATTAGATAGCCATTGAACTGGCGTAATGGCACCATAGGGAACAAGCAGTTTGGCTGAAGCTCGTAATTACGCCCTGGAATATTTACCCAGCTGGTGTAAGCATCGGTAACATTAAAATCGTTGGATACGTCGAGGGAATAGTGGTCTGCTAGGGAAGCATAGTGATCGCCATCGGTATTGATTCTACCGCCGTAACAATATATTTTTTGTTTTAAAAGTACACAACCTAAAGCTTAGTCAGGAAATTGTCTTATCTTCCAAAAGTGGGGAAACTACCTCCGTTAAGTCTGCGTGAAACTGTTACAGCTGTGACAGAGGATACAACGAGTCCTAGTAGGAAAAATATTTTCATACCCAGCAGTGAAAAATGAAGAGCAAAGAAAAGACGATAAAAATGATCAACAAGAATCCAGATATATACGTCTTCTTTAGGTAGATGAGCCGCTTTGGTAACGCAAAAGAACAACCACTCTGTCCACAAAAACTTTATTTCTGCCACAGCCCAAGCGTATTTTGAAGACAGTAATACAGCAAAAAAGTGTATCATAGAAATAACAGCTTGTCTTACAGTGATTGCAAAGTCCAGAGAGGTTCATACTTTGGCTGCAGCTTTCAAAGAAAATGCGATTCTCTGGAAGGACCCATCTTGAAACGCTGCAGGTATCATCACCATCCACTTGGCAAGATTTGGATGTGATGTTACCTACAGAATTCTCCGACGTCCGACAATCTGTAACTGGAGGTCAAATTTGCTTCTCTGACATTACACGAGGAGGCTACTGCATCAATAAAAGGAAATCAAACCATGTATAACCTTCCACAACATACTTGATCGCCGCTTTCGAACATACTTACCAAGAGATGAAATCGTTGTGTAAGTTCCCTTTTTGAATCAGTTAAATTTGGAACCAAATGTATCGCGTATATACTTCGGAATTGTAATGAATTATAAGAGGAAACAGCAAAAGTCTATAGTATTTAGATATAGCAACTTTCCTATAGGACAAACTGCAGATCGGAACAAGGATTTGTTGATCTTAAACTTATGGTATGACTTACGTTAACAGAACGCTAAACTGCATGTCGTACGCTTTTCTTGATACCATCTAGTTAGAGCTACAAAGATTTGTGCAAAAATATGGAATAGTTATTTCCTCGTATCACTTACAATGTTACAGCTTTCACCGTGTTGAGTACAAGATTAGGTGGGACAGGTTGTCATTGACTACTTTTTTAATTCTATGTTTTATCCATCCTAGGTTTATATTCATTCTTACAGGCCCTATATTACCCTTGAGATTCACAAGAAAACTGATGCTTTCTCAGTGAAAATATCCTAGTTTCTATTCAAAGATAACTCCACGGAGGTCATTTGACAATCAAGTCTCGGTCACGTAAGCATTATGCAGAAGGCATCAATATTACAAGCGTATCTCGCCTATCAACAATCCAGACCTGATCTACTTCTGGACTTCAAGAAGAGAATCCTACCACTACTTGTACCACTTCCCTATCAAGCTATATCCAATAACATTACTAATCAACAGAATGTGCAAGAAGTTGTGAATTAAAAACGCCAATTACTGGTGCAGCTACCGATACGGAGCCAATCCATTTGTTTAATCTACTGATTGAAGTCCTGCAGTTGAGTTTTTAGAATTGATAGATTCGGATAGACGAAACGAGATATTCTTAGCTTATGGCTGAAGAAAATCTTTTTGATGCAGCCCTAGCGCTCACATATTGTCAAGCAATACATGTACGTCTCCGCACACTGTGACTACTGTATCAAATCTCATGAGAGTAAGATTGGATGGATCTGAGCATCCTCTATCAGGCTATTTCGGTTCCTCATTCATTCCGTTGTATCCCACTTCCCACATGACCACCATCGCGACAAATGCAGTGTCCGGATCACCGGCATCTACTGCAGCAACGCCTAGAAAACCACCATCCGTAGAAAATGGTCAAACTCAACTAAAACCGAACGAAAATGTCCACTTCTCGCACACAGCAGCAAACGGACGTCAAGACGTACTAGCGCTAAAGCAACAACTTGCTGACGCTCTCGGAGAAAACGGACCATTATACTGGGATGCCCTGAGGGATTTTGTTATGGGAAGACTTAACCGCCAAGAGTTTGACTTTTATGCCAACCTCTACCTTAGTCGTCAGCACGGTTAGTGAATACAACTAAAGAAAAAGAAAAGCAACCGCAAGAACTTGAACTCTCTCGCTTAGCCCATTTACACAACGCTTTTATATTAAGCACTATTCATAATGCCCAGTCAGCCACCCCTCCGCCATCAAAGCAGCGCGCAGTCGGCTGGGCAAAGCGGAAAAGAGGCAAAGACGGGACAATGGAGTTGGATCAGGATCAAGATCCGCGAAAGAAAAAGCTAAAGTTGAATGTCATGTCATTACCCAAGGCAGAGCGCGATCGTCTAAAGACTTTGACCAAGGTAAGTTGAAAGCCGTTTTCCACCCTGTTGGCTCACAATATTATAGACAAACGACAAAGCAGGATTACGACCTTTTGTCGATCATCTCCTTGGTCCGCGTGTTAGCAGAAAGCCAATATTACCTGTTCCCACTGATCAGCTGCATCCGAGTAATTATTCATTCTTGCAAGGTGATTCATAGTGTGGATATCATCTAACCTTGGTTTATAGATTTTAATTCGGATTATTCGCGTGGCGTGCTGGCACCCTTGTGCAGCGATCTTAAGGAGTTGCCTAGCGTAGAAACATTGCACTCAAGGATGTCTAGTATCGCGCTTGAACATGGTTTATTTGCTGGAGTAACAGAAGATGCTGTGCATGCCATGCTCTTTGCGATGGAGGTAATTATTTCTGTAACAGTAACCAATTAAACTTTTTTTTTTGCTATTCAGAGCTATATCAAATCAGCGATATCCAGTACTATCATGAAACGACGTGTGAATCGACCAATTGGCCCAAAATTACATCCACCCCGCTCACAGTTATCCCAGCAACGAAGCAACCTATCCTCATCTCTCGACAAACCCATTTCCCTTTCCAACTCAGATACCGATACTGACACAAGACGTTCATGCGGATCCCTTCGACTACGAGATCTTGCCTTCTCTTTCCAATTAACGCCTTATGTACTCGTGGAAAATCCGCTCAACGGTGAACGATTGACGTCCCTGATGATCGAAAGTGAGAATGAGGAAACGGACGACGAACTAGAGGAATCAAGTTCTGAGGGTGAATTCGAACTTTAATTAAGAATATATATTGTATACGCGTTCACTCTATATCTTTTGTCTTGTTTTTGAATGTTCCTCTGCCCAATTCTTCGAGCCGCCGAAACTTGGCTGATTTTCGGTGTCTACGGCTGGATTTATGTTGTTCCCATTCATTATCCCCGTTGACCACGACCTCGTCACCTTCTGGTGTCCTGCATACCGGACACACATGTTTTCTCCAGCTCAAAACTCGAGTTTGGGTACTAGAGACAAATGTCAGTAATGAATGTTGCTATATTAAACTATTTACTCCATAGGGTTCTCCGTTTTAGATAGCATTTTTGCTGCAGTTTCACCAAGACTAGTAGGATCAGGTAATGGAAGGCCGGCTTGGAATGCTAGATACAAGAGCAATAAGCGAAATGATCAGCCGGAAGCTTTCAATGATTTTACCTTTTGCAACTTCAATTGCTTTCTGACGAACTTCGGTATCCCATTTGTCCAAATCTGATAATGCGATGTCAGTAGAGGAGAGCTGCAATGCTTTTTAGGTTACCTCCTGCATCCAGAAGATAGACGACAACGTCATCTTCTGATTTCCATACGGTAGGAAGTAATTTATTTCGGATCCATTGAACCTGACGTCTCGCGTATCTTCTTGTGACCATTTTCATTTTCTGCGTGCATTGTTCCTTGATGTCCCCCAGATCCAGCTCCATGGCTTCATTCTTCCCCTGCATCTCACAGGCCGAGAAGTAGGGATCAAACTCTTTATAACCTAAAGAAAATGCAGGATTGAATGGGATTGTCGTTGCCATTGCTTGAAAACGTACCAATGGCTTGCCACACTCCTCTTTGATACTCCTCTTTTTCTTTTCCAGGAGTCTTGACTGCACCTTCCACGACACGCTTCCTTAAATCTTGTATCTCATCAAAAAGTCCCGTCTATATCAACCCTGTCAGGATCCCTCTTTTTCCCAGTGCTAAACCCTTTTACCTCGATCATCTTGTCCACACGTTCATCGAGACGCGGGTTCAATTTGGCAGGATCGGCATATAACCAGAAAATCAAAGATTTGAAACTGAAAATCGCAAATTTCAGCTTCAGTTTGTTGTTATGTTTGTCTGTTTATCTTACTGAGGCTGAAGACCACTCTTATTCATTTCTTGCTGCTCTTTGATGATCTCACTCTGTGGACGTCCTTCTTGATAAAATATCTGTATTACACCCCAGAGCGTAAACGGCGTCAAAATATCCTGTGTGCTATCTGATTCAAGCAAAAATCATTACTTGTAAACTTCGCAATATTTTTCTGCGGTCAGCTGGATGCCATTTGTTTGCCATGATCGGGTCGACCTGTTTCAGTCGGTCGTATAGTTCACATGTTTGCATTTGCTCCAATTCCGGCAAATATTGTCGATCCGATACTCGCGTGGATTTGCTTTTAATCAACGTATCACTCCAAATCAGCGATTGTATGTAATAGTTCGTTCCTCCTACAACTACGGGGAGCTGTTGTTCGTCTGCAATGGCTTCAATCTGAGATTAGATTAGAATAAGGGAAAGTTAATATTTTGTTTCCTTTCGACAAGGGTTCAGTTTACGTGTTTGGTTGCATCCCGCTTAAACTCGGTCACTTGATACTCCTCCTCGGGTTCAAGAAAGTCCATAAGGTGGTGTTTGATTCCCTCGCGCTCATGAACTGGCATTTTGTTTGTAATAATATCCAGACCTTTATAAACCTAGTATGGATCAAACAACAGCTTTTGCAGTGATAAAATGGTCGGACCTGCATTGCATCAGCGTTGATCACCTGGCCTTGCAAAGCTTTACAGAGCTCTACAGCCAACTGCGATTTGCCTACACCTGTAGTGCCGACAACAGCAGCTATTTTTCGCATCGTCGTCATCGAAGGAAAGTGAAGCAAAGTTTTGGAATGCCCGTCACGGGAAACAGTTGCCTCCACCTTCTGGTTTTGTGCAAGTGTATTGGTGTGTGCGGGGTTTTTTCCCCGCGATAGAAGTCTATAATTCAATAGTTTCCAAGCTTCTGCCGACTTAATGAATGGATCGGGTCGGCGATCGGTATAATATATCATGTGTAAAGAAAACGTACAGAATGTTGGATGCAGCCGTAGAATCCCCCGATTCCAAGACATGGCCATACATGACTTGTTAGAGCCTGTCAAATATGACAAAACTTTTCGAGCCTTCCTGGCCTCGCGCGTCGTTCCCTGCATTCTCTAAGTTTGGGCTTTGACAGGCTGTACGTACAGATCTTCTATCGTAGGCTATTCGTTGCCTTTCCGATGCGAGCTTAGTCACTCATATGGAAAATCTGCAAAATTACTTATCTTTCGGTACATAGCTTCCTATTCCGATTTGTTCAGAATAGCTTTGGTAGATGCTGCTTTTGTCCTTTCATAGCCGAAGAGAATGCTGCATTTCCATAAGCGATGGCTACAGCTTTCTCTTTTTCTTTAGGCCATCGTTAGCTGATAAAGATATCCATCTCGAGTCTATGGCTTGCACGTGTTTTCCTTGCTCGCCGGTCCCTGATTCTGCTTCCATAAAGCAGCCATTTTGTGATTGCACTTTGTTGATTCCGCTTTTTAATATACCATTTAAATCTTTAATTTGATGTATCTGTGGCAAAAATTGATATTAGAACCCTAACAACAAAAAACTGCAAGACCGAATCGCTGTAATTAGCTGCTAAAGATCATATGCCTCTAAAGAAGGCGCTTTATCAGTTACATCGTTGCCGGCCGGACTTTGCTTAATTATATTTTTTCCGGGAATTCTTTAGGTCATGGCTACCGGAATAACACTTGCACAAGCAAACTTGCAATTCCAGCGCATATGGGCTGGTACCCGCGTGCGTGTCTTATCCGGGACAGCACGGAGTTGTATATAACAAACGAGCGGCAATGCTAATCAATTCTAATGAATGCCGGCCAAAGAGCTGAATGGTAGAAGAAAGTTTCCCCGTCAATGAACTGCTTGCTTCAGCTACACAATATTTGTCACTTACAGGCATCATAACCTGCCTAAGATATTGTTGGCAACTTGAAGGGAATAATGATGGGCTCACTTTAAGACCTGGAGAAAAAGGCTGGGGAAGTCAAAGAAAGATAATGACCTCCCGCACTCGTATCATTTCCCTATTCCAAATGAGTCATTGACGATTGCATTGACAGTATGTTGATACTTATCGGTTTAAACACGGAAATTGTACTAGAGAAGAGTGGAGACATTAATGAATCTCTTATGCTATAGATATAATTCACACTCAACCAGGAACGGAATACGCATAGACGTGATTCCGTCAACGATAAACGACGTACATGAAAAATGAGAAAGCCAACAATAGTCGCCTGCTGCAAAACAACCATATCGTTAGTATGGAATCATGAAATAAAGGTATCAATGAAGCACTTACAAGCATCATACCTCATTCAGGGTGAACGCACTCTTTTCGGAGACGCTGATGCTCAACGGGACGAGCCGACGAGAGAAATATAGAAAGCCAAAATAGGAAATCCAAAAAAGGCAAAGGACTTCCTCGAGAGTTTATCGTTAGCAAAACTATGTTCAAAAGCAGATGGAAGTACTTGACTTGAGAAGAAGATGAGTAATTAAGAAGAAAAATAATCAAGCTCTATATAAATGACAACATGACCAAGACTTCTGTTTTGCAAGGCCCATCCGATGTTGTCAATGCCAAAAAAAAAGCGGTATGGCTGGGAGAACAGTAATAGTAACTACAGCATATATGATTGTTTCGTATTTAAATTCGCATTACCGTCATCGATTTGCGGAACTCATACTTGTGTTTGTCCTTCAAAAGCTCTTTCTCAAATTGTAAGGCAGTGTAATAAGTAATAGCTCCTATATGGCAGTATAATTTACTATGAATGCAAAAAACGGTAAAATACCTCAACAGGATCTGTTGATGGATAATCAAGTCGAACACTTGGAGCCGGGAATGCAAAACATCTTTCTACGTCTGGATGTTGGTACTAAATGTTTTCCAGCTTCAGTAACGGCAATGAGCAATTGACTTTAAGGTTGTGGTATCGTCATAGAAGAAAGTAATTTTATTAACTCGGCAGACAACAAAGGATGATAATAATATTATTAGGTATAGATCTATAAGACGTTTCCGTAATTGCACGATGGCAAGGTATGTCTAAGGTCGCTGATGTCATATTCATGCCTATTGAGGTGGAAGAAGGGGAATTATCCGGACGCATTTAACGTATATACAAAATAAATAAAAAGGGATCCGTTTTGTTGCGATTCTCTTTATGACCTCCTACTTTATAGATGAAATAGCAAAAGTGAGTACAATCGATGGTGTTCCATATTGGTGGGTAACGGAAATTGCATAAGACATCAGATGCTAAATAAAATCGTTGCTGACCGTGTGCTGGATTTGTATCAAAAGTGGAGGGTAATTGCCAGTATTGCGTTCGCTTGGAACGTACAAAACATGAGAAACACGGCCGTTTGACCATTCCGTAGACCAAGGTGTGTATTGATTCTTTGCTTCAGCATTAACCATGGTTTCAATCACCGTGTTCATAACCACTTTATCTATAAGTACAAGTTGGACATCGAATCGGTGCCAGATCTATGGCGATGAGATTAACTTGGCGCATTTTGGAAACTGGGCCGACGTTAACAAATGATATTAATTGTTATGTTATAAGAGTTGGAATTGATCAATTTTACATACCTATCACAAAATTGGCAACGCCATACCCAGCTCCCCACCAAGTGAATGCAAGGTGGTTATATAAATTTAAGTTCCAAAGACCTGCACCTTTGGTTTTCGTAGTTTGCGAGATTATCTTTGGGAAATGCTGTATGATAAATCTGTCTTGCACAGTCTCACACTCAATTTTGGACATGTCGAACAAATCGAGATACACTTCCCTGTTTCAGTATTGATAGGGAACTCTTATCCGTAACCTAGATATGTACATCGAGCAAGCGCTTCGGTTCCAATGGAGATATTGTGCACTGAGGTGTTATGTACAAGAAGGATCACGAACCTTCTCATGCTCTTGGTCTGTATTCTTTTTCTGGTTCGAAAGTTCCAGTATGAATCGCATCCCCCGTCTCTTTTAAAAGATCTTGCAGCTTTGACATATCTGCTTTTACAGAGTAAACTCGGTTGTAAGAGAAGGATTTTATCATTTCCTGATATGTACTCTAACATTCATTCTGAAGCTTTTCATGAATCATTTTGGCAGTTCCTCTTTATCAAGAATCTAAGACGTCGTTAGCTCATGTTTAAGTTTGAATTGCATTACCGATGTGCCTTGTTTAGCGTTCGGTGAATGAATAGTACACCGAGAACACAAACAGCTCAATAGAAACTAACGGAAAACTAGTTGAACGATAAAGAAGTTGGCAAACAGCGAACCAACATAAGTAACATCCCATATGGTGACTGGCAGCACCATCAATGCTCCAAACAAATTCTGCGGAACGACAGGTTCCTTCCTTCTTTAACAGCGTCTTGACAGCATTCACTGGTACCCCGTTACTGGTCTGTGCCCACACAAGTACTGCACCGTAAAGCATTTTCTGTAAATCTGATTTAGAAAATCAGAGCGTACCGGTTTGCTGTCGTGAGTATGGATCTTCTGCAGTCGGGATGATATCCTCCTCATTTATGCAAGAAGTAGACGGACTTCTTAAGAAGCCTGGCTATACTTGCCCATTGCTTATTTGGCTATGTAATGACCAAAGGTCTATGACGTTTGAGTGGAGAAAAAAGACGGAAAGACCCTTTAACATATGGATACCTTTGCCCGTTATATAAACAGAACTTTCAACAAATTTCCAGTAAACCTTACTATAAAAACAGCAACTATCTATGATAAACCAATAACAATGTAATACCTGCTTCCAACTTGAATAGTCCTCGGAATTTGATTAACAACAAGAGTTCTTTTCTGCAGCCTTAAGGATTTTTATCCATTTTTTGTCTATTATCACTATAGCCTAGAATTTTCTTTTTCTTCATGAAGCTTGTTTTACAAGCCTAGTCATCAATGTTATCTCTGTTTAATACTATGAGGCATAGGTCTTCAACAGGTAAGACTTATACTATTGCAAACATTCAAATTGCGAGTGTAGGATACGGATAGCATAGTGAGTTGAGAAACTCCTGAAACAAACTTATGAGACCGCAGTCCGTTAATATGAATGCTGCATTGACATCACGGATATTGAACTGGAGAAGGGGCTCCTGACGGACATATTTAGCAAAGTCAGAAGAAGAAGCAGAAGCAGAGGAAGCATTTTTATTTCTCACATGGCAATGAATATATTTATTCTCATTATTCTCTTCGGTTCCCAGGAAACTGATCGATAAGAAGAAAGGTAACGATTCACTGTTCCTCCTTTTTTCGACCAGCAAAAATATCTAACGTCGAAGGCAGCTGACTAACCTAACTGCCTTTTTTGTGAGTTACAATTTCCCGCTTAACATACTACAATACCCGCTTTGAACTCTTCTTCCCTTTCCTTCTTTTCCTGCCCTTCTTGCTTCATTCTCTTTTCTCGTTTCCCATGACAACCCGAAAAACTAAAGGCATCCTAAAGACATTACATAAAAAGCCGCAATCTGTTACGTCTGATTCCTCGGGTTCTTGGCTATCACGAATCCAGTCCAAACTTTACGCAACAGACGATCTATCTGTATCCACCTTACCGAGACAAGAACTCAGACGAGTGACATTCCGGGTTAAACAGCTAACGACCGAACACATCCTCTATTCGCCAGATGACACCACAGCCACTGAGGAGAATTCCCAGCCTAAGGCGCAGCTAAGCCAAGATGAATTGGTCGACTGTAGTCAGGAGTTGCCGAAATATTATGAACGAGCTTGTCGTATGCGTGAAGAACCACCACTTGATCCATTCATGGATATATTACGCTCCGGTTGGTGAGTCAGAAGTCCAATAAAAAGTAGTACCGTTATTAAAGGGGATCAAGGACAAAGCTTCTCACCGTTGACGACCATCGATCTCTCCAATCAAATTATCGACCGGCGTCAAGTGGGCGCCATGGCTGATATCCTGACAATTCACACCAAGTTGGAGCTTTTAAATCTGTCTTCGTGCGGACTGGATGACGATGTTGGTATCTGCCTTGTGTACTACTATGTTTGTGTCTGACAAGGGAAAATTAATCGTTCTTTTTTTAGTCCATCCGACCGATATTAAACAGTCTATTGATTGGTGAGAGTCTTCCTGAGTTGAATTTGTCCCACAACCCGTTTAAAACCAAAGGATTCAAATATTTGGCCATTTTCATCAGTGAAGTACGTCGTCTTGGTTAGCTGTGTGCCTTCATAACATTTTCAAAGTCCAGGGCCATCAAATCACTCGATCTGTCACGATGTCTTCCAGATAAAAAGGCGTTACAATTTCTTTCTCAAGGCATACTAGTTGCACCTTCGCTCCAACATTTGAGCTTAGACCATTGTTCACTCAAGTCATCGATGATCGAATCTCTAGCTGAAGGTGTACGCCAATCCGTCTCCTTGACTTCCCTCTCCCTACGCAATAATTGGATCTCCCATAACGCAGCTCCGTGGATTGCTGCCATGCTTCTTAATGAAGTATCGATTGAAACATATTGGCAACCGCCAGAATACCAACGAAGAGGCATCCGACAACTTGACCTCACCGGGAATAATCTACAGCATGCAGCAGTCCCATTGGCCCAAGCACTCTACAGTAACAGCTCACTCGTGCAACTCGTGTTAGATAACTGCCAGATTCGCTCAGAAGGTTGCGCCATCTTGGCAGAGGCGTTGGTACGTTCCGATATAGCAGGAGTTATTACCCACTGACGAATAGGCATCCGGTAGTGCAACAATCAGTGTTTGCAGAGACTTGATTTATCCAATAACCCTATCATGAAGGGATCCGATGAAGGCGTATGTGCAGAATAATGCAACCCGCCAAACAAATTGTTTGACCACTAAATAGATCCAAGCTTTAAAAACTGCCCTTGCTCAGAACCGAACATTGTTGGATCTCGGTCTGGCTGAAACTGGACTGGATTCTAGCGCTGCCATTGCGTTAGCTGAATCTTTACCTGAGAACTGTACATTGACTCGGTTAGATCTTTCAAGAAATCCATCCATCACTATGGCTGGTGTCATGGCGCTGGCAATTTCCATAAAGATGAATAACACCATCACGTTTCTCGACATTAATATCCCCGTAAGTTCGCCTGTTCTTTATTTCTGTACGTGTCAGAAACAGAAAGATTAAACCGTTTCACACCAAAAAGCCAAATGACATAGAGTTGGCGCAGCTTCAAAACGATATAGTTTCCGTATGCACTGCCAACATGCAGCGCAACTTCAACAAGCAAGCCATAGAAAATGACCTTCCCAAGACGACTGCCTCCACTTCATCTGCTTCTTTAACTTCTTCCGCCTCATCTTCATCTTCTCAACCGGATCAGATTCCTTCAGAATTGCAAGCCAAAGATTTCTCTGACAATGCGAGCGTAACTATGTCCCTTGTAAGTGTTTCTGTCATACAACAGGACCTACCCTCTAACGCCACAAGAAAAGCACTGATATTGGTATGATATAGTCTTCCTACCCTCTAGATGAAATCTCTTTGGTCGATGATATCCAGCTTTGAATATTAATATTTGTGTGATCTTTGATGATGGATACCCAGTCCTGCGTAGCCTTTGTTTACATAATACATTACAACTATGTATGGTCTTTTCCTGTGGTCTGCTTGACAGACCCTGGATTGTGGAACCTATTGCATTTGTCCTTGTCTATTTTAACTTATTCAACATGCTGTTGTATGTGCACAGAGGCGATAACGGCTGGCAATCGCATATAGCGAATAACCATAACATGGGTTCCTGTGAATGATCAATCAACCGGCCTACTACATGTGTTTCTCCACATCATACACCCTTTGACCTTTCCAGATTTCTGGTGGATCAGAGTACCATTAGAAATCTTGAACACAAAATACGAACAGGTTCACGTCGGAAAGGGAGGGAAAACAAAGTCTCAGAGACGAGACGAGCAAAGATTCTTTCTATTTTCCTTCAGCAGAAAATTATGCACGCACTGTCTGCGCGTTATGTCCTACGAAACGCACGATATTTCTCCTCGGCAGCGCAAGGTGCATCCGCCAGTCGATTAATGAAGCTGCGAACAGCCATGGCAGAACGGCCAGAAAAGTTGGATGCATTGTAAGCATTCTGATCTTGTTATCTCTCACGTTTTCACATGCCGTTTCCATAGTGTCATTCCTTCAGCGGACGCTCATCAGGTATCAGTCCAGCGCGACATGTTAAAGCGATTAGCCGTCTCACTTACAAACCGCTTAAAAATGCTCAGAGCGAATATACGGCCGAGTGTGATAATAGACGAGCGTGGATTTCTGGGTTCACTGGCTCGGCAGGTAAAACAGAACGAAAGCAAAGAGAAGAGGAATATTCATGATTTTGAGGGGTGGTCAGGTTGCGCAGTGGTGACTCAGAAGACAGCTGCGTTGTTCACGGACGGCCGCTATTTTTTGCAGGCCTCACAGGAGCTTGATCCTAAAGCTTGGACTTTAATGAAAGAAGGTCTGCCAGGAGTACCAACTTGGCCGGAATACCTTGTCAAGGTGAGAAAAGAAGAAAGAAAAAAAAAGGGGGAAACGAGCGTCCGTTAACATTTCCCTATGCCAGCATCTACCTCCCAAGTCAACAGTGGGTTTCGACCCATCCGTGCTTACTGCCGGTAAGTAAGCGGTAGCGTAGCCATCTTAATACTGTTTCACTCAAAATCTTTTGCAGAAGAAGTATCAAAGTTGGCGCATGATCTAAGGTCTGTAGGATCCAAACTAGTGTCAGTTCCAAATCTCGTGGATACAATCCGTACAGATCGACCAGCTCGACCAGCTCAACCGATCCATGTCCACCCTATATATCTTGCCGGCAAAAGCCACTCCCAAAAACTCGATGAGCTGAGAGGTGAAATTCGCAAGCGTGAATGCAACGCAACGCTCATCTCTGCTTTGGATGAGATCGCATGGTTGTTAAATCTTAGAGGAAGTGATATTCATTGCAGTCCAGTGTTTTTTGCATATTGCTTGGTCACCCAAGATAAAACGACGCTTTATCTCCACGACGAACTGGGTCGATCCGGATCTGACGATATCCGATCGCATTTAGGAGATGTGGAGATATGTGAATTTTCGAGATTGTTAGAAGACCTTGCTAGAACGCCTGGTCGCTTTATACTGGATAGTTCGACCAATTTCTCTATCGTGCAAACACTTGGCGAGGTAGGCTTTGCGCATTTGCGTAGCAAGAGATCTAACCGCTTTCGCACGGTTTCTTAGGACAGGATTCAATATGAACCTTCCTTGATTGCTTTGTCCAAAGCCGTTAAGAACGAAGCAGAATTGGTAGGCGTGCGAGCGTGTCATCGTAGGGATGCGGCTGCCGTTTGCCAACATTTCGCTTGGCTTGAGCACAGCTTGCAAAATGGGAATCGCATTTGCGAGGCCGAAGCAGCAGATCATCTAGACAATATGCGTCGACAGCATCCTGAGTATATTGGCAAGTCTTTTGATACAATTGCTGCCACAGGAGCTAACGGTGCTATTGTTCATTATCAACCACCAAGTGTTGGCTCTGCAGTGATCGATCCTCGACAGATCTATTTGTGTGATTCTGGCGCCCATTATCTGGACGGCACGACGGATATCACCCGAACATACCTGTTTATGGGCCAACCTACAGAATTCCAGCAACGGGCATATACAAGAGTGCTTCAAGCGCACATTACCCTTGATCAAACGGTCTTTCCTGAAGGGATCACAGGTATTATACACAAAGCGATGTAAGGAACTGCGTGAAGATTAACTTGTCGCCATCATCTTAGGTTACCAGTTAGATGCCATTGCTCGTAGACCCATGTGGCAAGATGGATTGGACTATCGACATGGTACAGGCCATGGAGTAGGTGCATATCTAAATGTTCATGAGGGACCACATGGAATCGGTCGTCGTCCTGCATATGATAAAGTACCACTCCAAAAAGGAATGCTGGTTACAAATGGTAAATTGTCCAGATGACTTGAGTTCCTATTCTCGACTAATAACGAAAAAAACGTCCTAGAACCAGGTTACTATGAAGATGGTCAATTTGGCATTCGGATTGAGAATGTGTTAACAGTGCGTAAACACTCTATTCAGGGATATCTGGGATTTGAACATTTGACATTCGTTCCTTTGGGTTCGCGCCTAATCCACCATCAATTTCTTAGCCAGGCCGAACGCCGTTGGATCAATAACTACCACGAAGAATGTCGAAGTGTACTGGAACCTCAATTGAAAGGAGATAGGCTAACGATGGCATGGATTGAGAAAGAAACTGCGCGTGTAGATGAATAAAAAAAGTCTATTAGGATATCTATCCACTTCGGATTCGTCTAATATCGTCTTCTGTGTTTTGTATCTCTTTCAATAATCGACTGTATGCAGTCCGAAGTGTTTCGAACTCTGGACCCAGGCTGTGATATTCCAGTAATTGGTGCTCTATTGCGGACAAACGCGCATATGTCTCTCGACTTTGGGATTCTAGGAGAGATCTACAAAATCAAACGGAAAATAGAAAATCAAGGACGAGATCACCCGTCTATTGCTGTTGTTACCTTAGTATCCGTAAGGATGAAACCATATTTTTACTGTAAGTTGTGGTCAACACATGCACATGAAGGGTCCTACGAGTTCGAATCCTGTCAGATGCACTCTTCATCAGATCGAAGAAAAGAAATGGCTTACTTTATCCTTAGTAGTAGAGCTTTGGTAAGCATTGCCTGATATGTGTCGAAAGCTTCGTTCTTTTCTCGCTCGTGTGGATCATTCAGTTTTTCCATAAGTATCCGCATCGTATCTAAAATATCTAGGATCACCTACGGAATTTTCCTTTCCACGGTCAGATAGACATAATAATCTACGTGTAACATTTACATCGAGATATTTCTTTACAAGTCCGGATAGGACTTCTCTATGTTGAATATTTTTAGTTTTTAATTGATTGACGTCGGCTTGTTTTTGGGTAATCTGTTCGATCAGACTGAATGCTTCTTCTTTATCCACCAAGACGAGAGGATCTGATACAAAGAAGATATAATGTGTTGGTCCATAGAGTCGATCCAGCCATGTAAGAATTCCCACCTTCATTTGCTTCTAACGTGATCATGCGTGCAACGTGTTCATAGTCTGTGCGTAAACTTTCCTCAATATCTCGTCGGATCTGGTCTGAGTGTTCCTTATGTTAGGATAGGTTATTAACTAAACAATATCCAATACGCATGTTGCTTTCTTTGCCCTACTTTTCGACTTTCGGGTTGTAACCGTTCTATATGTGATTTCAACAAACGGGATTCCCATGCTTTTACACGTTCCTCATGCCACTAATATCCAAATTGCACTCATCAGCCGAATGTTATGTTTTGAGATGAACAAAAAGAGAAAAAAACCTTGTCAATCGTTTGACTTAACGATCGCGTGGTTAAATGCTCTGTTAAGTAATCTCTTTTCAGGATTTGTATAATGTCCATTTTATTGCTGTGAAAGAAAAGGAAGTGACAATGTCAGCCACCATGACGAGAATGATAAAGCTCGGAAGCCACACCGCAAAACACTTTGTCTGTAACATAAACGAGAAAACTTGAGTAACTCTCTGCATTTTTGTTTGGCAGTGGCATCTTACATGCGTTTTGTATTTCGTTTAGATAGAATTTCAATTTGATCCTCTGTACTTCGTCTAGAATACGGAGAGCGCTGGATATCATCCGAACGTAGGTATGAAAATCAATCCGTACATAACTCCTTGTTTACCGTTGATTCTCTTTTTCGTCTTTAGTGCATCTAAAGACAGATACAAAAAAGTGATAGTTTTGAAGAATGGCTAATGGTTAGAAGAGAAGAGAAGAAAAGACAAATAACCGAGCAACCTAAGAAAGTCCAAACGTTTGGTGTGATAATCTAATATGGCATCCAGTGTTTTCAATGCATGCTCTTCAGCTTTGATCACACCTGAATGGATCACTTTTGTTTTGTTATGTCATGACATTAGTACTCCTGGACAATATATCCCTGCATGCAGGGAAAAAAAGACATTGCCTTTGCACCAAAGGTGGATGCGCTCGTTATCTTTCTGTTGATCACTGTTACTGGATTAAAGTTTTGATCAGCTCTCTTTCTTTGACATTGAGCATGTCAAACCTGTTCAGAGTCTCATATCGACACCAAGCCTTGACTGGGACGAAGAAAAGAAAAGGAAAACGTGAAGGTCATTCTCCGTGAAGGTGTTATTATTGTATATTCTTAATACACTTACGTGTGTTTGCATAACTGAGCAAGAATCCTGCTTCATCTTTTGTGACAGATTCCAACGTATACAAATCGGCATCGACAGGCGGCTTGCATAACATACTACCATCTTCAAGTGCACGTTTCTTTCGACTTGTATCTCTTGTTGGAAGTGTTTGGATATATTCCAAACGATCAGGAATGCCATATTTAATGATGTATCGAACATCGTCAATCTGATCCTTCATCATTGATGGAATCACACAAAGCAAGGAATAAAAATAACAAACAAAAGCAAAGGGAGAAAAAGGAGATGTCCATGCATTTGTTCATTTTAATTTCCGTAAGTAAGGTTTCCTCATGATTGCTTTATAAACCGTATATCATTTGCGTATAATGTAGTCCTCTTTGGTTTTCCTTCTTCCTCTCTGTTCCCCCCCCCTTTCCCCCATTTTTTCTTCTTCTTTCTTCTCATATACGTATGTCGACCTTATTGCATCTGCCAACAGAGATACTGTATCAGATATTAAGTTGGTTATCCGACAGAGATCTGGAACAGATCTGTTATGTATGATGGGATTTTTGTGCTGACTTGAACTTCTTCTATGTCTGACCTATTTCTATTTAGACATGCTGGGCTAATTATGGGCTAAAAGATGATGAATCCTTATGGCGCATCATGTTCTTGCGACGTTTTCCTCGGATCGCCACGAAACCAAACAAATTATCATGGCGTGAATGGTACAAATCAAAAGGTAAACCTTGGGTACGAGGAGATAGGAAAGCAACAGTGAAGAAAGGAGAAAAAAGAAGACAACAAAATAAACGTTGGTCATCCCCAAGCGCTTTTAAGGTTATCTGTGGCAAAAGAGATGACTGTTGCCCATATCCAAAGCCCATACTGGCAAACGGTCGATACTACCCAGAGCATGTATGGTCGAACCATCAAGTTGCAATCGATCTGTTGGTTGGATGTAGGAAAATAGATAAAGTGAACTGCAAAAGGTTTGCAGGAGGTTTCTGACGATGGATTTTAGGTTCATGGTTTATTTGAAGGTGTTCCATCTGGTACATATCAAATCCAGTGGCGCGTTCGTTTATCCTATCCGGCACGATGGAATGAACCACTCGATTTTACGGCAACTCCACTTGTAAAAGCCAAGATTCCGGATAATCCATGTCCTCTTTTGTTTTTTGCTTTCAATCGAAGTTGACATCCAGATTCTTATTTGTAGGCTGACCCAACGCAGACCATCCGGTACACCACACCAAACGGGTTTTTCCAACGCCAGGACGTAGTCGCCGATGCTTGGATTCTCTTAACCATTCCTATTCGTTTGGACATCAAAGGTGGCTTTTCGGATGTGGAGGTGTCGCATGAGAAAAAGACAAGATTATGGAAATCAGGACTGGTAAAGATCAGATATTGTAAACTTTAACCATTAACCAATCTGGATGCTTTCTTTTTCAGGAATTAGATTGGGTCCGCTTGATCCCCTGCGAGGGAGAAATATCGGATCAGATCATCGTCAAACATGAAAAGCGGGGAGCAGTGTCAGGATCCGCCAGGTCCCTTGTATCGCTTTCATTTGCGTGGGATGCAATATCAGTCATGACTGGGTATGCTCGGAAAAGTGTCAATGCCTTTCTGGAAAGCTTAAACTATCTATGAAAACGAATATATTGTTTGTTACTATGCCTTTCTATTTTTCCATCTATTTGCTGTAATTCTTTCGATAAAAAGACTGGACAAAGATATACATACATGTACGCATAAAGCAATTGTAAAGGATCGAAAATCTTTCGCGCATTGCCGCTTATGCATGATATGTATAAATTCTGATACATTTTAGCTATACTGCGTCTCACGGAGCCAGCTACGTGGAACAGAAGGAAGCATAAAATGTTTGATTGCTACCCAAATATCGCATAATTTCCTGCAGGTACCACATTTGGGGAGGCACGTTTGATCGTACTCTGAATGCATGCCTCTTTTCGGCCACTGAAAGGCGAGCACGTTAAGATTGGCTTTTGGTCTGAATCGGTACGGGATTTAGTGGGATATAGCAACTGACTATCTGTCTTTTTTTGCATGCGGGCTAAGTAGAAGTGGCCCTTCTTTCATAACAAAGGTAAGTTGGGCTGCAAAACAAACAACGAATGGGAATTTGCGAACTATATACAGGTTCTCTCCAGTACTTTTTTTTTGCGGAAACATTTGCGCTGCTCGAAAAATGTTTTTGCGCGCAAAAATTACTCGAAAATACCGATTGCCTCAGATGAGCTACTGGCCATGACTTCGTTTTATCCCGTCGTGCCATAGCCAAATCCAGTTTCTTTTTGCATAGACTGTATTGATGTCGCTCACAGGCTTGTTCCGTTTTGTTGAAAAGCAACACCATGAGACCAAGCTCACCTTAACCGCCATTGCTGCTGCAACATTAACAGCCTCGGCCCTGCTATCGTTCCAAGCTATACGACGACAACGACAAGTAGTGAGTAAAAGCGAGGATATCTCGGTATATCAGCAACCGTGGAGTCCTTCTACCCATCATGTCGAGCATGACCCATCGCTTATTGACGAACAACTTGCGCGCAATATTGCTTTTCTTGGCCGGGAAGGGGTCGACAAAGTTAGAAACTCCTTTGTCATTGTGGTGGGCGCTGGAAGCGTCGGATCCTGGGCTGCGCTGATGTTATTGCGCGCAGGCGTTGGCAAAATCCGCATTATTGACCCTGCCTTTGTCGGGCCTGCGAGTATGATGGTTCATGCAACAGCTAGGATCAGCGATATTGGGCTTCCCAAAGCCGTTGTCTTGGAAAAACACTTCAAGGAAATCGCACCCTTTGTTCACATTGAAAGCTGCGTCGAGCTGCTCACGGCACATAACAGAGACAAGCTTTTGGCCGGTAAAGAAAAAGAGATGTTGATAAAAGAAAACGCCATGCGTTTTAATGCATTTTTTCGAACACAAAAGGCAATCCGGATTACGTGGTCGATGCAATGGATACGGCGGACGCTAAGATTGAGTTGATCCAGTACTGCTACGCCAAACAGCTGAAGTTGATCAGTCATATTAGCCCGGGCGCAAAAGCAGATCCTACACGGATCCAAATTGCAGACATAAGTGATACGCTAGGTAAAAAAAAAAATGAGGATGTCAAGGTGATATGGCCATAATAGCTGAGTGCCTTTTTTTTTGAGACCAGACGATCCAATGGCACGCGCATTTAGACGCAGACTGAGAAAAATGCATATTGATCGAAACGTGCCTATCGCCTTTTCAAGTGAAAAACCAAAGCATAGCAAATTTTTGTCTCAGGGTAAAGCGGATAGACAATATGATCAGCATCTTTGACATACCCGGGGCCATAGATATCAATGGGTTGCCTGTTCTTGGTCCCGTTCCGGCCATGTTCGGAATGGCCATCGCAACTCATATTCTTTTGGATATCACGAATTTCTCTGCGTTAAAAGCACCTAATCTAAAGCCACGCGATGGCACATATGCGCGTATTCATCGAGAACTCGCAACACGAGAGGAAAAAGTCTACGGCGTGCGGTAAAAAATCCTAGAAGAATGTCTTGTTGTTCTTCCGTTCCTCTGATTTACGTTTTCTCCCTTTTACTTTAGTAATTGCCCTCTGGAGGTGGCTGATGTGGGATACATATTTGAAGAACTGTGGTCTGGAAAGAGCGTGCTCTCAGGACCTCAAGATCGCTTGGCATTGGCACGATGGGATAGAACTAAACCTTTAAGCTATTTTAATACTGTCTGCATGTCGAAAGAGGAAGCTAGGGCACATGATGCATTGCCTGCTACGGTGGATCTTCGACAACATTATGGTGATGGTAAGTGTAACTCGTCAAACGTTCCTAATGTTTAATATATTGCGGCAGACGTTGTCGATTTTGTACATAGGCAATTTGAACTAGAAAGAAAAATATAAACTTTACAATACATGACAGAGCATTAGAGAGAAGCTTTCTGTAATTCTTCTTGACATTCTCGCCAAGACTCAAGATTCTGTTTGCAAGATCAGCTAAAGTTAGCATCACCTGTGGATACCATAGCTGGTGAGAGAAGCATTACCTTTTGACAGTAGCGGATATGTGTTTTCGCATAAGCGATGAGCGTGTCTCGGACGTCTTGTATTCTCTCGCGTTCATATCTATCCAACTCGGCTTGTAGGCCCACCGAGATCTCAGCCAGGTCTTTACGCGTCACATGTAGAGCTTCCTGAAGCTAACAAAAGGCGAAAGCCATGTTAAATTATTTTTCCTCCTGGGCAAAGGTCGTGCTCGTTTCTTTTTCCTTACCACGCCGACGGCATCTGTGGATTTGCTTATTTGACTGCGTCTTGTGGCTGCAGGATCAACATCGACGATATTTTGTAATGTGTGGCCGATGAAACTAATCAGGTTCACTGGCCCACCCCAACGAGCAGGGTGTTGACGGGCCAACATGACAGCTTGATCCACATCCTCGGGATCTACTGCTGGGGCAATCTCTTCATATCGTTTGGTTTCATTTTCTATCCGCAGTAAACTCTCCAATGCCTCTTTCTTGTTGTTGAGAGACATTTCTATCATCTCCACCTGAGCATGTTTCAGATGTCGAAACCTCAATACCTGCTTGACAATCTCAGCAAACTGAGCCTGCTCCTCGACAGGTTCGGCAAATTCACTCTCAAGAGATGCAAGCTAGGTAATGCGTTACTCTTTACTTATGGCGTCCAGCTTGCTTTGCAGTAGATTATTACCATTCGAGTTATCCCTTGAGAAGACTCATCTGTTGCTTGACCAATTCTTTCAATAACTCTTGCCAGTTTCCCTTTCTCATAAAGACTAATAGCATTGTATATCGCACCTGACTCTGCTTCATCCTTGGCAACCTCTATATGAACGCTAAAACGTAAGTCCAACCATGATTTCTTGTAATCATTCGCGGCAGAGTACCTTGAAGCTGGCGCATGATGTTTCGCTGCAGTTTGTCCAGATGGTTGGTTAGGTAATTTGGGATACGACAGTTCAAATCATCTATGTTCGCGAACTGTCGATCCGGCGTTTTCAGCACGTAGGTTGACGTTGGGAATGGGATTAAAGGATTGGATAAAACAGCTTGGGAGTTTGGTAATGTCTTGCTAACCACCATCTGGAACGGATTTGCCGGCAAAAGGGACAAAGGAGGCGAACGGACAAGATCTGACTGCAACGAATAAAAAGATGTCAATACAATAATGCATAAAGGCACTTATTTGATTTTACCCAATTGACACTGTTTTGTAGAAATTGATGGAAATAATGATCCTTGCCAAGCTCGGGATGCTTGCTCACGCGATTTAAAAACGTCTGCAGCCTACGTTTTCTTTTTTCAACTATAAACTTGTCAGTTTTGGATCGAAGGGTCGCGTATTCCGCTGTGGGAGAAACAGACAAATCAATCAAACATTGTTCAGCACGTAAAAACCTACTTACCAAGTGAATGTTTATCAGGGATAGGTGGCACAATAGCGATCGGGTAGAGTCGGGTTAGCACAAGCCGTAGCGATTCAAAGTCGCTGTATCGTCGTTTGAGTTCAATGTCCTTTTTATGAGAGTCAGTAGGGAGGAGAAACGTATATATGGCGGCAGACATTTACACCGATGCGGATGTGGTAGGCAGTATAAGTCTTCCCTTCTGAAGATTGCCTTTGCGCATCGGTGATGAAAATATAGCTTTCGTCCTGGTGAAGTGCACGGTTCACAGGGCACCCACATGTGGCCCTCCAAGAGTTGCGATGCTGACGGTTGATCATGGCGTAGAAAAAGAAGGAAAAGAAAGAAAAGATGCATCAATAGGCATAGAGAGGGTCTGCAGTTGTAATACGCCGACCGTCGTATGTCATCCTGAAAAGGAGGCGCTGTGTCCGTTTGAAAGTTCGGAAGATCTCTAAAACAGATTACCCGCATTTAGAAGCTTTTCTTCATCAAGCAAACCGTTGTTAGATGAACTGGAAATGTGCGACATTTGATACAGGAACAGTTTAGCTATCACATCTTATTGTAGAAATATCAAAAGATGGCGAGTCATGTCTGTTTTATGACTATAAGACCAAAAGACCATTGGGTGATGTTGTTATGTCCTTCTAAAGAGTCATTATGGAGCTTAAAAATGCAACGGAACAGGACCTATATTGTAAAACCCCTTCTATATCTCCTTTCACGCACAGGCCAACCACAATCGCATCATGCAAAATCACATCTCTGGTACTCATTTAAATACACCTCGTGTCAACCATGATGCTCAAATATAGCACAGTATTTGGCAAAGTATCCCGGCGTGATTCTTGTTTATTACTTCTTGTTTACGATTCGACCAAAATACTTTTCAGACCCACCAAGGCATTTTTGCCATTGTCACCACGAATGAGGCCAAGTACTAATACTGTGATTGTTATCTCCCCGATCAAATACACCTTTGCGTTCTCTTCCGATTCTCCGAATAACTCCTTGAACTTTTCTAATAATGCGCGGAATCCACTTGCTTGCTTGTATGGATCATTTGCTTTGCTCGTAAGTGGTTCGAAAAATGCTGTCAAAGACTTTACATCGCGATCCCCGTCTTCTTCGACAAGTCCTAGATCGATAAGCTCTTCCACAGTAGGTAAAGTCGATTTGTCCCAAGCAATATTGAGAGATTCGAATGGAGCGTCTGTCTCAGAAACCAGCATAAGATCGCCTGCTGTTTCCTTTAACGATTGCTGAACCGATGTCGCAGCAGAAAAATCCGCGGAGGCGAGCAATGGCGTCGTTTGGGAATTCTCGTTTCTTGGTGGGTTTCTTGGCGGATTGATTTTGGGGTTGTTCAGCATGGCAAGGTAACTATCATTAGCATTGTCTTGGTCCATTTTACAAATGGTTGCAACGAGAAAAAAGTGTGGTTTTTGGGACTTGATCCTATGGAGGGATTCAAGGACTTTAAAGCGCAACCAATAAGATCTCCGTCCCATGCGCTAGGTCGACGTGCAGGAATAGTGTGCCCCGAACCCTTGCGAAGCCAGCCAGAACTCGTGACATAGACACACTTCGCAAATATGAAAAGATAATAAGTACCAAAAATATTTACGCGCTAAGGAATGGAAATCAAAAGATCAATCGCTTTGAGTCTGATATCTGACGGTTACAGTGTTCTTAATGCTTTGAATAAACGGGTTACTGTTAACGTAACGTTTCATGGTTGAACACAACTGAATCAGGTTGCCAACTGTGTTCGAACAAGCGTTAGTTATTATTGTCAGCATTGTACACAGGCAATATTGCGTTCATGGACAGTGTTATCCATTCTCTAACTGACCGGATATACATTTTACGGGGATCTTTGAGGATCACGGACTATCTGGATAAGTTGGGCTTAAACAGCCATCTTCTCATACAATAACAATCCAGTTTTGGTTACATTATTGAGCAGTTAGATCCCCTTCAGTAGATGGGACGAGCTAGAAATAGTTCGCCAACTGTCATGCTTAGTCATTGGCTCAGGCTGGAATCATTCAAATTCCAAAGGGGAAGCTCCGCTCGATCTCCCCTTGACTTGAACTTGTCAAAGCGATGAGAGTAGATGCGACTGCACCATTGACAGACTTTCGAACAGCAACTATAGAAAACCATTGGGTATACTCATCCCTAGATTGAAAAGGAATTGGACTTCTCATTCTTTGATTTAGAATGATCCCCCTGAAACTGTATGTTACATCGTCCTCGTTCTGAGTGAAACTGATCGGCAGTAGATCTTTCAACAAATAGGCAATGTCCAATACGATGAATTAGAAAGAAATGACATTGTCATTGTTTTTGAGGACATCTTAAAAGAATGTCAAGCAAAATCTTCCGTAAGACAAAGAAGTGATGAAAACCAATCGCTCTTGCGGCTATCTTACACTTCGCTCTGATAGTCAGGACTCAATAAGCGAATTTTGGATGACACTGCACGGCGCATTCGAGCCATCCGAACCGATATAGATAATATAAGCCTGCATGTAATGCGTTTGCTTAGTGCATTGTGTAAAGGTACACGACGGAGAGATAAGAGAAACCTTAAAAACCATATTATTTTTTGGGTAGCACTACAAGCCAAAGATTGGGAGACAGCGACAAGGATACATACAGATCTAATGAAGACCGAATATGAGAAATATGGATCATGGCTGATAGGATTGAAGCGTTTGATAGAGATCTACCAAAACCTATAATATACAGTATCTCCCAAAAGCAATTTCGCAAACTACGAAAATCCAAGTTGCAGTCCAGTGCAATTAAATGTCGCAATGGATGAAATTTATATATGCATCTTGCATTCACTTGGCGGGGAGATGGGTATGGCGTCGTCAGTTTTATGACAGGTATGTAAACATTGGCCAATTCCAACTCTTATAACACGACAATTAATGTAATTTGTTAGCGTGAAGCCCAGTTTCCAAAATGCGCCAAGTGAATTTGCTAGATGCGAATTGGAAATAAAGTATACGTGTGTACAGAGACACACTCACTCACGCACATGTATATATATATATAATGTATACATACACATGCATTCCGTCACCAGATGTTCGCACAAAATACGTTGCCCTTTTTTTTCTCTTTTTTTTTCTTTGCTTCGGTGACTCCTTGTTTTCGTTTTCTTTGTTCAACCTTCTTTACATGGTGAAAGACTCTGCTACTCAGGGGAATGTACTTCTTGATCATACATCACAGATGACGACCTTGACGGAGAAAGAGAATGACAGTTTCTCAGCAACCCCTATACTTAACCTCTATGGTTACCAGCAAGAATATCCTTCGCAGGACGTTGGTGCTGAATCCCCTCATTGGATGCAACAGATGGGTCGTGCACAGCTTGCTAGACAGGCGGGATCACCTCACCATCATGCCCGAACAGCAGCGGCCACTGCACGAGCACACCATGTGGAATCAAAACATATACCAGGCAACCAGAAAAGAACAGTAGCCGAACAACAAACTGTTGAGGGATGGAGTTCGTTGGATTTGGGCGGTGTTGGACTCCTCCAGGTCTCAAAGAGTCTCTTCTCAACTTATCGCTTCCTGACAGCCTTGTACTTAAACCATAATCAACTCACTCAAGTAGATCCAGCTATTGGCAGTCTTACTCACTTAATCACTTTGGATCTGTCCTGTAATCAGATCGAGAAGCTGCCACCCGACGTGGGGATGCTCACGAATTTACGTGAACTTTTGTTATTTGACAATCTCTTGAAGATTCTGCCCCCTGAGATCGGATCACTCTATCAACTCGATCTCTTGGGTATTGAAGGCAATCCATTGGAAGAGGGCGTAAAGATGTTGCTAGCCAATGAAGGGTCGGCAGCAGTAGTACGATATCTCTGCGATCATGGACCAGGCAAGCAAAGAAATAACAAAAAGAAAGAAAGAGAAAAGATGTATATCTTCGGATGGAAAGGATGGTTTAAGAGATTTGACGTTTTTCCTCTTTTTTCTTTTGTTTTTGTCTGAAAACCAAAAAAAGTGGGGTTACCACCTCCAGAACGAGAATGGCTTCTGTTCGACTCAGATCCAAACACGGACGCAGGAGGTAAAAAAGCAAATGTCATGCTGTCTTGGTCATGCTCGCATAACATACCATGCGTGATCTGAATCTATTATAGACAACTTTACGGTATTCAGTTACAATGTGCTTTGTCAGAAATATGCTACGACATTTGGCTACACACCCTCATGGGCATTGGCGTGGGATTATCGCTCTAACATACTATTGCAAGAAATCATCGGATGGAGCTCAGATATTATCTGCTTACAGGCACGTTCACGTTGGACTGGATAGCTATATTTTTCTTTTATTGTGGAGATTGAACATCTCAAAAGTCAATTCTCAACGACAGGAGGTAGAACTCGGGGAATACGAAAACTGCTTTACGACTCGGTTAGAGAAAGAAGGATACAAGGGCCTATTTTGGCCAAAGACGAGGGCAAAGACAATGCCAGAAAAGGAACGACTGTCTGTAGACGGTTGTGCTATTTTCTTTAAACAGTCAAGGCAAGTATTGCGATGAAAATCGACGGAGACAAAGCGCCTTATTCTGAACATATTCTGGGGTGTTTAGATTTCGTCTGCTGGAGAAGACGGTGGTCGAATACAACCAGGTTGCTATGCATCGATCGGATCTGAAGACGAAGGATATGTACAATCGATTAATGAACAAAGACAATATAGCTATTATTGCCTTGTTGGAGCATCGGGAAAGGCGCACTCCGATCGTCGTGGCCAATTCGCATATACATTGGGACCCAGCCTGTGCTGATGTCAAACTAATTCAAGTGAGCCTGTTAACCCACGAAATTGCTTCGTTTATGGAACGACACGGAGTGGAGGATACGGCACCCGTTATACTGTGCGGCGATTTCAATTCCGAGCCCAGTTCGAGCGTATACGAGCTGTTATCCAAAGGACAAATTGCCAAATCCCATCCGGACCTCTTGGCCTTTTCTTATGGTGCCTTTACCGCTGAGGGTTTGCAGCAGCCTCTTAAACTTGAGAGTGCTTATAGCCGGATTGGGGAGCTCCAGTTTACGAATTATACCCCTCAGTTCAAGGGTGTCTTGGACTACATTTGGTATTCGATAACCCATCTCGGCGTATCGGGTCTGTTAGGTCCGATCGAAGAGGATTTTATGGTCAAGGTCGTGGGATTGCCTGACCCACATTTTCCATCCGAGTAAGTTTTAAAAAAAAGGAAAGAAAGAAAGAAAAGGAGAGTTACTTATTTTAACATCGCAATTCACTTTTAATTGCTCAATAGTCATATACCCATCATGGCAGAGTTCTCCTATTCATCTAAAGGTTTTATTCCCAGAAAGTAGAGAAATAAAGATTAACAATTGAAAAGCAATTTTCCATATTTGATTCATTTGTACATACAGACCCGTATGGAATTGTACACATTCGTTATTGAAAGCAAAGAGAAAAAAGATTCGAGTTTTCGTCGTATCTATTGAGCTAGACGGAGAGTGTGTCCCGTTGGAGCGTCCGCAGCAATTCCCAAGGAGGGATCAAATGACTGTCTTTGTGCCACCAAAGTCCGGTCAAACAGGGCGCAAAGACAATAAATTTTTGCTCACTGTTGAATACTGCGGCAGCTTTGTGAACTTGGTCATGTCCGTTGCTGTTGGAATACCTGTTTGCGCTTCGCTTGATTGCACTCGTGAGGCTCATTTGCAATGTCCCACTTGTCTCAAGCAATCCAAGAATGAGCAGTCTTTCTTTTGTTCCCAAGACTGCTTCAAGAAAAGCTGGGTAATAACAATAGAGTAGAAGGCAGATTCAAGCAACAGACTGACAGCATGATGTATTTTCTAGGGTCAGCACAAGACATTGCATGCTTCTACTAAAAGTGAGTCGGCTCCTTATAGCACAATTACGAAATCGTGACTGACAAGATTTAAAGAACAATACGATCCGTTCCCGACATTCAACTATACTGGACCTCTTAGACCGGTATACCCTCTTTCGCCACGTCGCGTTGTGCCTGCATCGATCGCGAAGCCCGACTATGCTGAAACCGGCATTCCCAGGTCAGAATTCGTTCCGTCCCGATATTCTACGATCAAAGTTCACACTCCTGAAGAAATTGAAGGGATCCGTAAAGCTTGTAAGGTACACTGTAAAGTCATAATCAAAACTTGAATCGAACTGGACTGTTGACGAACTATGCAATTGCATTTAAAGATCACGCGCGAAGTCCTGGATATTGCCGCAAAATCTATTCGCATTGGTATTACTACAGACGAGATTGGTAAGTCAGCCCACAGTTTATAATTTATTTGTACATGTTATGAATATCTACTGGACTTTATATTGTAGATCGCATTGTGCATGAAGCCACCATCGAGCGCGGTGCCTATCCCTCACCACTCAACTACAACTACTTTCCCAAGTCATGTTGCACGTAAGTGTTTCTTTGTGCATTGACCAAGCTATCAGAATTGACATAATCATTCCCCACGGGGACTAGATCTTTAAATGAAGGTATATTTCCTTTGCCGACAAAATGATATCGCATGGTATTCTTTCTTACACTGTTATGGCATCCAGTCATCTGTCATGGTATCCCTGATCAGCGTCCTTTGCAAGATGGTGACATTCTCAACATCGATATCAGTTGTTACTGTGACGGTTTCCACGGAGACGCTAATGGAACCTATCTCGTCGGCAATGTGGACGAAGTCGGGCGTAAACTGGTCGAAACCACCCGTGAATGTCTGGAGAAGGCTATTGCTATGGGTAAGAATAGCTAAAAACAAAATCCGGCATTAAGAAGACTTTTCATCAATGAATGAACTGACCCCAAAGGAAAATAGTAAAACCTGGTGTTCGTTATCGCGATTTTGGCAAGGTTATTGAGGAGCATGCTACCAAGAACGGCTTTTCAGTGGTGCGCGCTTTCTGTGGCCATGGCATCAACCAATTGTTTCACTGTGCGCCCAATGTTCCGCATTACGCCAGTAAGTAGACACGGATACATTGTCTCCAGGGAAAATTACTAAAACGATGAACAGATAACAAGGCTGTTGGTATCATAAGACCAGGCCACATCTTCACTATTGAACCCATGATTTGCGAGGGAACTTGGCAGGACCATTTATGGTAAATATTTTGAAGACTAAGTTATTTCGGAAGCTTATAGACTTGTTTAGGCCTGATAATTGGACTGCTACTACAAAAGATGGTAAACGATCAGCTCAGTTTGAACATACACTTCTTGTCACGGAAACTGGCGTGGAGATTCTAACTTGAGTAGCTTTCTCTCCTGAGCAAGCCCAAAAGAGAAATGGCTGATACAGTAGAGGAACAACAGTGACTACTGTATCCTCAATAAACCCAGAATTTATGTTCTGCAAAGAACATCATAATCTCTAGCTCTCGGGACACTCAACATTGTGGAAGTACACGATTTTTTCTATTGATAGCTTTTATTCGATGCTTGTCCACGAAAGTTGTATAGAAAAAAGTGGGTCCAATAACAAGACCTGCCACTTCACCCTAACCATGGGAGCGATTCGGAAGGCGTCTGACAACATCTTGCTTTTTTAAATAACCATTCGTTGAAAACGCTTATCTAGCCTTAGCAAGGAAGATGATGCAGAATGAATTCTGTTCGCGACGCGTCATTGTCATAATGCTAAGATCATCGCAGCTATGCCAACTAAAAATAGCAGTTTGAGTTTTACAGGTGTGGAAGTCACCGTAGCGCGTGTGTCACTTTATGGGCGGGAGGCAGACGTGTACTACCGTCCATAACATGACCTATGCTCCGAAGATAAGATGGTTCATAACCAGTTTCGGAGCCAAAGGAAGGTGCAATTAAAGCGTTGTTTCAATTCTTGTTCCGGTTCCCGCGATCGGTGCCTTATTTCAAGTGAATTTTCGCTAAAATAGGGTAAAAGCATGTACAAACCCACTCTTGGCAAAAGGAAAATGGAAAAAACTGCAATAGTAGGTAAAAATAAAAAAAGGAATTTAGCACTAAACATAAGCTTCATGAATCCAAGCGAAAAAAGACATAGCTACTTGTATACGTTGGTGAGTTCCTGTACAACGGTCCACCAAACGTTTTCAGTCTTTATACTTGCTACAATCATTTTTCCCATGACCCATCCCCCCTCCCGTAACAACTCAATTACTGCAAAATGTGATAAATGTACAACTTCAGAACAGACAACCGTAAATGATTTTAGTGACAAAAAGAATAGCACTCTTTTTCTTGGGTTGGTTTATTATTTGCTGTTGCTATACATCAACTAAGTACAGTGTGGGTTTGTAAAACCACGGAAACGAGAGGTATATGAACAAGAGATTTCTCCCAATTTAGAACTGGAAACCAGTCTGCTGGCTGTAGAGCTTCTCAGCTTCCTCCTTGGCGTGGCTAGAAGAAAAAGCAACAGTCAGTATAAGAAAATAGATGATAGTAGGATAAGGAACTGAAACTTACTGCTTGGCCTTCTCCTTGTCGAGCCAGTCCATACCCTTGGTCTCAATGAGACGGTCGGCAGCAACACCAGCCAAACCGGCAAGGAGTTCCTTAGCAAGATGGTGGTCATCCTCACCACCTTCTTCGGCCTTCTTCTTGTTGTAGAGGCGCATGGCTTCGAAAGCAGCGGCACCGGCCAAGAGCTGGTGGGTCCATTCGGCCTTGTGCTCTTCCTGGGGAACTTCAACAGCGTTGATCTTGTTGTAGGCTTCTTCGTGGTAGGACATGGCGATTGAGTGTTTTTGTAATAATGATATCGAAATCGTCCGCCTGTTTCTTGCCCCTTTTATAACTTTTTTTCTCGTCTGCCCCGCCCACCTCGTTCATCTTTCTTTTTTTTCCACTGGTTGGCTAGTGCCACGTCTCATCTTGCTTTTTTTTTTCTATTCCAGCCACGCTCTGTGACGCCTTCTTGCGTACCTCGCTATAGATCATACCAATGAAACTTTCACGCTAATTTTTTTTTCGTTCCAGCCACGTACACAGAATAGATTTTCGATTGACAAATCCTTACCTTTTTTATTTAGTTGTCCGTTTCTCTTGTCGGTTTATTATTGGTATACGTAAACCTTACTTGTTCCACAGCTCTGTTTACGCGTCATCTCCCAGGAAGCAAAATCACTCACACGCGTTTTTCGCTTTGAGCGTTTCTGATAAGCTTATCAAATAACCATCAGAGTTTAGTCCTTTTTCTTTTCCACATTGTTATCAGCAGCCTTCTCCAAAACTTTATATGGAGAATGGCAGAGATGAGATTGCTACAAATATCAATCTGTCCGGGGGATGGGCCCGTTTAATGCTTCTGCAAGTCCGATGGCTTGCATTCAATCTTTTTCTTTTTATCCCTTATTGGTCAACGGAGAATCCTCCAAATGGGTAAAATTTCTTCGTGTCTCCTGGCACCGGACTATTATCTAACAGCTATGTTTATTAAAAAACTCTATTTCACCCTTTGATTACCAAAGTTTAGCTCCGTGCTGGTTAGTAAAGCCATGTTTCCTGTTGTTCTATGGATTGCAGCCGAAACTTAATATGTGATTCCATTCCATCATGCCACTATTTCCGAACTATGAGCTTAACTGAGTGTAGTCCCCAAATGTGGATAAAACGAAAACAGGCAACCTATCCTGCAAAAAGCTTAGCAGAAATGAATTTCTAAGACCATGGTCATGCAGTAATACGGTTTTCCATGCTCAATTTTCTTATCCATCTGCTGCCTTTGCGCTTAGCATATCTAGGATTGACTTGACAGTACTGTTTAGTGCCCGGAACAGACTAACAGTTTTCTGTTTCCGGTGCTACAGAGAGAATTCATTCTTTTTGAAGCACCCGTCCCCACGTATATTCGTCCGCTACACAGCACTTTCTTTCTTTGGCCATTTTCCCCCTGGAAGCCATTTAGTTTTTACGAACTTTTAGCTACAACTCGGTATGATAATGAGGATAATTCTAAGATTATGGACCTTTTAAAGTATGTTCGTACACAAGTTCGTATCTTTTACATCAACTGATGAGGTTATAGCTGACGGACACATAAGCCGAGAATAGAAATGGTTACACTCGTACTAATGCGCTAAATATCCGTCATAATATGGACTTTGAACCAACGAGGAACGAAATCATGCTTGCAATCATAGAAAATTTCACCGCTTTGGCGCTAAGCCGAGTTGTACTGCGTAAATAGTTCATCAATTTAGACAGTCGGAATTGATAAGTTCCCACAAATGCAGTTAATGAACCGCCGAACCGGCTTTGGCAATTGACGCTTGCGCCGCGTAAAAGGTATTTTTTGCCTCGACGAAAAAGACCAGTGTGGCATAATCGAGAACCATCCAGACAAGGCACGAAACGCAGACTCATGCTCAATTCAAAGATGGACAAAGATAATGACAATGACATATCTGATTTAATTTCTTTGTTTGCTAGCCATATGCTAATATACAGAATTATCAATGAAATTGGTGGATGAGTTTCTGATAGTGGATTTTCTGTCGCGAAGAACTTCCAATATTCAAGCCTGGCCATAACAAAACAATGATTCTCAGAGAGCTTCACTGCAATAGACTTCACTATCAATGAATAAAAGAAATCAATCTGATCTTTCATCTTGAGGAAAGGTCTGGGAGCAAAGGATGGTAGCATATATATTGTTTTTTCTATTTGTCTGGAAATATTTGCGGTCAGACTACCCTTCTTTGCGTACAGTCGTGTCCATGTTCACTATTTACTGAGATTGTTTATTTCAAATCAAAGCAAGACGAGTTTATTTAAAAAAGTGGTTCTCTATTTTTGCGTGTAACTAAAAAGCTTTCAGAGTGTCTGATTCATCCTTGACAGTCTGAGCGCTTTACTTTTCGCGCTGCTCGAACAATACGCTCTTGAAGGTTATCGTCAACTTGTAAGGGCTCCCTTCTTACCCCAGCTTTCACTTTAGCCCAAAACTCTTCTATTGGGTTGAGGAAGGGAGACTCGTGAGGAAGATAGAGACCTTTGTACCCTCTTTCTTCGACCAACTGCTTAACCTTGACTGGTGTATGGATGGGTACATTATCTATGACAAGATACTAAGCGTTAATCCGGTGGCAATCCAATCTTTTGTGATTGCCTAATAGACAAAGTTTAAGATATAATAGAAGAAAAGGAGAACATAACTACATGCAGGGAAAATAAAAGTGGAAAGTAAAGCAATACAATTGAGAAGAACCGGAATTGGGGCACATTGCCCTGACAGCTTCTAATACCATAACTGACAGAAACTGATATGATAGTATCAATGACGTACAGAAACTAACGAAGAGGGTTTATTTCCTCTACAGATGTTCCATTCTGTTCAAGACCTTCTATCAGACTGAGTCCATTTTTACTCTTGGGAGAATTGTCGTCTTATCTCTGAATTGTTGTCATCCATAAGACATCCATCGATTTTCTTATCCATGACTGTGATTTTTGGTTTCACTGACCCGAGCAATATAAACGCGAAGGGACAACAACCTTTTCTGCTCCTTGACTCTGTTATCCAAAACATCCCCGGTATGTACTTCACATTGATTATATGTACGGAATGACTGATGTCCCTCTTCCGTAACCTTTAGCCTGCACGACCTCTGTCCCGAACCACCTTGGTTGTGTGAGTAAGCTCCCTGCACTCCACCAGGTAAGTGAAAAAGAAATGTTGTCTGTTTATGCACAGTGTCATTCATTATCTTCTGCTTCCAAGTCCTCGCCAGGTGTTGCATCGCTTTAAGTCCTCTGCAGTGCGTTACCTTCAACCGGCCACTCCCAGATGCCGTGTCTCTCTTTCGCCGCCCCCACCGACACAGGTGCGGGGCCGGCCCCTGTCTTTGGGCAGGATTACCCTTCGGGGGTAAGTAAAAAAAAGATGTCAAACTATCCTTCCATTTACTAACCATGAACGTATTTTCTACGCTGCTCGAATGAATTTTGTGTCCACGGAAGGGCCAAGTTGAGGTAAGTAAAATATATTTCCCACATAATCCATTTACTAATGACGCATATTTATATCCCTTTTAGCGCAAACTTGATCCTTGCATGGACGCAAAATTTATTTAGAGTAGCGTAGAAAATTGCTCAATAAACAGTACATTGTTGGTACCAATTTTCCAGTTAACGATAGTTGTACGCTTATGCTCGTTAACTAGTTAAGACAGGAAAAGCAGAGTATCATAGTATGAAAACTGCAAAGCTGCCGAACATTTGCCTGCCTGGTTCCAGTATCACGAAGAATTATTTCGCCACGCCAGTCTTTTGACCGAACTAAAATAAGCAGAACGCTAAGTTTGGATGCTGAAAGATAGCATAATGTCGAATCAGAGACGAGCAGATACTACGAACTACCACACCTTTTACTTTCTTTGCCACGACGTTCTTTAGCAGCACCATGCCATACCCGATTTGTACCATACTCACTAACCATCATTACAGCAGCCGGTCTTCTACACAATTGCAATCTTTGTTACACAAGTCTACCATATTTATTTATCTGTAAGATAAACTGTGCGTATGGCACCCTCAGGCTTTTATTCGCAGCATGTTTACAGTTACATACTTACAACTCACGCAATCTCAATACAGCAAATAGGTGGTGTAGAATTGTACGTCATTAGTAGGGTTTTAAGAAGCGAATAGAGGAGGTAGATATCTAAACAAACGTTGGTGCCTTCATATACCAAATCAGGACTCGATAGTCTGCCACCCTCCTTGGCCTTTGTCTCCGGTAAATGAGCTTGTGCATTGCAATGCTGGCCTAGCGAAATATCAACTCATCTTTAGGTAAGTTATTTTTATACCATTAATATCCCTAGCTTTGCCTTTGGAAGAGTTTATGCTACTGTCAATGTACAAATGTGGATAAAATCAAACGACGTGAAGGGATATCAATCGATCACGTCAATCATTTTTTGTGGCACCGACAACAGACGAAGGTTCACTAAAGTCGAACAGAATGCTGTATCATCAGGAGTGAGGAATAAGGAAATAAATGGAAAGACAGGGTTATGCAAAGACCAAACATCCATTACAGGTCGGTTATGACGCGTGATCGTGAGATGCGTAAGGTACAACATTGTTTGTGTCCGTCTGCTTTTCTTTACTCTGTGATTCAGGGATCCTCCTGGTCATTCACACATAATTCAGGTTATAACACTTTTGGGATCGCGAAACAACTTGAAAAAAAAAAAAGTTTCCTGTTGTTACTACACGCTTTCACATAACGTTGTTTGTAGCCTTCGAAAGTTGATCCTTTGGTTACCTCTTCCGTTCCTAAAGATCAATACATTTGTGTCATTTTCTTTTTTTTTCTCTCTCTTTCTTTTATTGTTTCTTATTATTTTGCGTTATTTATTTTGTTGATACGAAGAACAGTAAGAAGATCATGTAGGACAGTGTTTATCGTTTGGAAGTCGGTTACCTCAGAGCTTTGGCTTTTCCAGGTTATGACACATAATGACACTATGGTATTCGATTCTTTTCTTCTGCGGCGTACTCAGATATGTCAACATGTCTCTGAAGGTTAACTGAAAGCAAAAGTATTTGATGATTGTGTGTAATGGGAAAGCGAATGAACCGATCGAAGCTTTTTATTTCCAGATTCGATGCCAGATTGTTAAAAAGGGCTCCTTTTCTGCATGGGAAGAGAGGAATAACACATGGGCTCTATCAAGTTTCTGCCTATGCCTACTCACTCTCACAAGGATAGTCCAGCACAATAATCGTGTGGCAAAAACTGTATTAGTATATTAAGCTTTTCTGTCTTGACCTGGACAAGCTTGATCTTTCAGGTGTTGTCAATGCAAAGGCGCCACTGTAGCACGCGCAGTTCTGGGAATCAAATATCTGCTGTGAAAAAATTAGAGTTTAATGCAAACTTTACCTTGTACTTAAACACAACAGCAAAAACCTCATCTCAAAGTACGTGAAAAGAGAATCATTAAACAGAAGCAAAAGTAATAACGCGAAGAAAGTGCGCGTGATCATCGCGTACGTCACCAAAAACGCGAAAAAAAAAAAGAATCATTTTGCCTAATTCCTTCTTTTTCCCCGTTTCATTCCTTTTTCCTTCAGTAATCAAGTTCACGAACTACTGGAAGAAGTTCAGGGCGCATTCAAGACCTCTGTCTATCTTTGGCTTCAAGATCTTTCTCGGCTACAAGTTCGGTGCCTCCAGCCGTTGAACGCTACGCACCTATATGGTTCACCCAGGCAAAGTGAGGTAGAGAGCACTGTGTTCTATATGACTCAGCGTTCGCAAGTGAATAAGAAGCAAAGAACATTCGGTACTTGTAGCCATGGTTTTTATCCGCATGCTGCCGCCCAGCTCTGCTGCGACTCCATGTTGAGTCCTTTGGTCTCTGGGGATTGCGAGTGGTCCCTCTGACCTTTGGTCCTGTTGACCATTCAGGCTCACCTGTTAGAGACAGTCACGGAAAAAGAGGAAAGGGGGAGCAAGGGGAAACGCGCGAACAGTGCTACTAATGATCAGAGTGTGAATGCCGAAAAACTCAATCGCATAAATGAGTGAACTCTATAGGAAGACGACAAACAAGGCATCCTACCTCAAAAAAAAAAGTGCAAGGTAAGGAAAAAATAAAGTATGCCTTAACTATTGTCTCACATCCAAAATATCGTATTCCTTCTTCAAAGCAAGGCAACTCAGGAAGCAAATTAAGTCCTATCGCGAGCATTTCCACTACAAGGATCGTCATCTATTGTTTTCGGCTAGCAGCATTCAGCATTGACTAATCAACAATATCTTTAACTAAGGCCATGTTCTTATTCGTATATCATCGTGTGTCTGCGCGTTTATAAATTCTCTTAATTACTGCTAGTATATTTAAGTAAAAATAAATCGATTAAATAGCAATATGCAAACATTATCTCGTTACTTTTTTTATTTCTTAATATATAAATTATTCCTTACACTCCGGACTTGTCTATGGTATAATGAATTCATTGTGTGCTATCAGCAATGTTTTTGTGGTTACTGCTTATCGTTCTTATGCTTTCTTGCTGTGCATATCTACAATAGCAATTGATTTCCAGCCTATTTGCCAGTTTACTTGAAACGAACTCTATTTGTAAAGAAATGGCACGTTTAAGTGCATGAAAATCAATTGATTCATTAAAAGATGGTTAAGGGACATGCATTTCTTTTTAAATGTTATTGCTTGGTTATTTTCTAAACAAGCCTTTCTGCAGCCATTTGGGGATGTTGTTTGATTTAGTTCCCGATGCTTGATTCGAATTCGCCGGAGAAGATGCATTCGGTGACTCGGATAAGTTGGATTCGGGTGTGCTGGGCATAGATAACGGCTGCTTGATATTAGTGTAATCATCGGTAAGTACAGGAAACTCTACGTATGGAAAAGAGAAAGTTCAAAATTTACTACGAAGACAATGTTTTCATCGTTTGACACCTTACCGTTCTCTTTAGACTCTGATTTTTCGATCCAAACTAACATGATATTGGACGCTGGAGCAAGGCCAGCCTTGTACAGTGTCAATCTTGGGTCGGTAAGTTTCGATCGAGGCGGTAAGCAAAGAAGAAATTTGCGCTCAGGTGTTCTTAGAGTAGATCGCACAAAGTCATACAGCTCCGCAACTAAACAGAATGCATATATTCAGCATGGGTCTGAAATCGATCAGACTTTCTTAATTACCTATTTCTTTAGACTGAAAAGTTGCCTGAAGAATGACACTGTCCGGAAGACGAACACGAATAGTAGTTTTTGGATATTTCTTCATACGCTCCTGCTCTTCCGCAGCACGCATTTTCTGAGTCTTCAAAGGTCTGTGTGAGAAAGTGGATAAGTTAGAGAACGATAACTTTAGCATGTCGAGCTACTTGCGCATTTTCCAGCTTCTGACGACGTTCTACTTGAGAATTATAAAGCGCTTTGACTTCGTTAGGAGTTAATTTATAGAATGATTCGGGCAGTTCGGCTGCGAAGTAACCAAGGAGAATGTCAATGATGACTGTAGATTTACTGGACGCTAATATGATCTTACCTTTGGGTGCTGCATTAGTCGGTGGCGCGAATACTTTAATTTCCCTATCCCGTACTTCGAATGCTGCTGATGCTGTATCTGCCATGGTAGCAAAGTGAAATGATTAAAGAAAAAGAGGTTCCTCTTTTTTTTTCCCTTTACGCAGCAACTTTGCAGTCACCAAGGGAAAACCTCATCTTTCTCACACGGGGAAATGGTAGGGATACACCTGGCTACAAAATGGAGCTATTTTTTGTTATTGATATATAGAACAACAAACAATACGCAACGAACAACCTTGGCCGGTTTTTTGGTGAAGATATTCAGCTTCATCATTGGTTGATCTTTTCAATCCAGTCATTGTTCTTATGTTCCGTTCAGTTTGCTAGAGCACCTAGAAGACAGATGGAGGTCAGTTTTAAATTGTTCACGCTAACTTTGTTTCCCGCCTAAAACTTTATGCTGCCGCCTGCTAAGAGCTTGGGAAGCATGTAATATCGGAATATAGTGCGATTAACGATGTGAACAAGTTAGAAGGAGAAGAACTCAAAATACCACTGTACTATGCGAGCAAAGCTCGTGCCATAGTGGTCTCTTTACCAATAGGAACAGATACGGACTAGGACTAATAGTAATTTGACAGGATGCATCCAATGATAAGGTTATAGAGAAAACTACCAATAACATAGATGGATCACTCCGCGTTGTCTCCTGACTTCTCTCGGCGCAATTACGCGTAAAGCCACGGCTATTTACAATATTCCTATCAGCGCACAGTAATATTTATTTCATTCTCTTATAAGTTGGGTAGCTTGTAGCCTTAGTCAACCTAAATGACAAGAATTGTTTAACTAATGCACTTATAATTTTCATGGTTTTACCTTGATGGCACCGTAAATCTTGCGCACAAAGAAAAACGTTGAGAGGAAACCAATTGTGCCCATGCAGACACCATAGATAATGGAGATCATTATATTATGGTAGAAGTAGATCAGCGTAGGAATCAAACCCGAAATTTCTCCCACAAAAATATAATGATGTAAGGCAAAATTGCAGACTTGTTATTCACGCTAACAGTCGAGTCAAATTGAACTCACATTAATAGATAGACGGATGATGCCGACGAAAGTCCGAATGATTTCCACCACCAACGATAGTCCTACTTTAAGAGTAAAATTCTGCTTATTTGGGCAAGACTCTGCGTAGTTACCTCTTTGCAAAGTGTAAAATAGGTAATGACAACGGATATTTCGACTGTCGAAACAATCACAAGGATCGTAATGAGCAGTAATCTCAGGTACATATAGTACGCCAGGTCATTCCAGATCTCAAGGTAAATTCCGCCAATTTCCTCGATAATAACGACAAATGGCAAGAATCCTCCAATAACCAAACTATGCAATCAATACATTGAGTGATCTTCGACATTAAGTTTTAGTGGATTCTTACCTGATAGGTAGCTTTAGATACCACGGCTGCTCTGGAATCTGACGCGGAATTTGGTTTGTTCGTACAGGATACTCCAGCTGGGGTTTACGGTACCCGACTATGCTTCCAACGTACACAAGCGGTAAAGAAATACCAAAACCACATACTGAGCAAAGCGACAAATGTTCCGAAAGGAAGAGCAGCGGACGACTTTCGCGACCATGCAAGAAAATCTGTTAACAACAAGAAGCTGAATATAACAGAAGGCACTAGTGTTGCAGTCTGAAAGAGAACCCAAGTTTACCATCATGATATCTCCGCACTCCAATCACTTACAACAAATGCGTTCTTAAATGGTGACTTGCCATCCAATGCTTTGTACAATCTTGCACTATGGTATCCAGCAAACGATCTACAATCATAATTTAGTGCTATGTCTAGATGCATATGCTTATTTCAGCTTACCCAGAGAAAAAATAGATAAAGCATGCATAAGATAGTACGCTGCCTCTATAAGATGGATGCAGAAGGCCAGTAGCGAGAAGAACTACATGGGATGATTTTAGTGGATAGACAACGCCAAAAAAGGTTTGTCATACATATTACGCTGGCGAACATTACAAGAAATTGCACGCCCGAGCCTACGAGAGGAGGTAAAAGGGACCAATGCACCGGAGGACGAAACACGTCTGCGTGAACAAGCTTCCACCCAGTCGAGTCATCGCTTATTGCCTTGACAATGGATTCATAAATCCTTTTTTTTTGCATGCAGCAAATAAATTTCCTGGAAAAATTACCTCTATATCTTGCTCTTCCTCGTTGTATTTTATGATATCTTTCTTTAACGTCCGAATAAGGATGACATTAACCATTCCCGTCAAGAAGATAACAATAAGGAGCGGCATGAACAGAGATTGTATATGGTACCAGTTGAAGTTGTAGCGATGCTGCATATATATGTCCCACCGCCGTGCCCAAGTAATATCGGTCGACTTCTTATGCGATCAATTGATGAATATTCAGCTGGCTAACTCACCTCAGCCCATTCCACTGAATAGGTATAAGTAATCTCGGTCGGTCCTTCTCCGATTTGTTTCTTCAAATAACCTTGGGGCTTGCCACAATCGCTAGGATTATCGTACCTATTGTCTGCACGTCAATTATTTGCTACGGAAGGACAATTCCATTAACGCACGACGCTAAATGGCCTTCGAATCCGACAATATACATCTTTTCAGGATCATGTCTGCTCGTTTCGTACAAAAATTTCAACTTCATGTGGTTGTGTATGTAATAGTTAAAGCTATCTCGATGACCTATAGGAAAGTGGGTCTCCACACTATACCAATGCCACATCCATTGACTAGAATTTGTTGCAGTCGCATCCATGTAAGACAAGCCCGGCAAGTTATCAACGGACCTAAGGTTATAGTTTATGAGGGCATGTTATGACTATGTTTGCTCGCATAATATTTGCCATTCAGCCTTGTAGCCGTAATAGATGTAATCTCGCAGCTCTTTCGATTGCTCTTCCGTCAACGACACCATACAAAGTGTCGAGCATACCATGTTTTGAGCCATACGTATCTTATGCATGAAATGTTCATAGCTTATCGAAACAAATCAGCTATCTTACATCATGCCCGCTTCTCATAAGGCGATCTCCTTGGAGAACTTCGCCAAGGTTAAGACCTTCCCAGTGTATAGATCGTGGTTTGCATACGAAAGAAAGATCGTCATATGTGTAGGGAAGCTGTGTTCGATAAGAGAAAATTTTGTTGACAAGCAAAGGCACCGACTCATTCCACTTGAATTCTCTCGCGGCGGTACCAGGGAGGCTGAATGCCGCGCAAGAGGACAAAAGGCTCAACGTCAACAGCGACCAGGTCAAGGCCAGTCGAGATTCTCGTAGGTTCATCAAGGCTTCCAAGGCGTTGAAGCTTTGCCGCGCTTTTATATAGCGCCTGCCTGCTTTCCGCTTCGTACCACCTGCGCGTACTTTAGGTTATTACAAGCGGGAAACACGTGTCCTGCAACCATGGTGCCACTTGTGAGAACAATAAGACGCCTTTGTGAGTGAGAATTCAAAACATGCGGGCAGGTCAATAACAGCTCGCTCGGCAAAAGCGCACACATGTATGTGCCTGAACTTTGAGTTGAGATCTATCCCCCGATTCAAGCGCATTCTGGATAAGGACAGACAAGAAAAGTAAGTCTGCATCAAAAGTGAGGAAAGCAGAGAATAGACGCCGCAATTCTGTCAAATATTGTAAAGGCTCTAGTACAACTGTTTGCACCGCTTTAATGAAGAGGGTAAGAAGCAAGACTGTGGACACTTCTACCACTCTACACTTGGACAAGGTTTGCGGACTGCTCGTGCTGAGCAATTGTTTACCAAAAGGTTTCCGCGGATTGCAATTGGAGTTACAAGCTGGTCGAGTTATCGCTTACCCAGAGTTACAACATCTGTGTATCGACTGTATTCAATCATTCAACTCACGCCGTCGTCATAGCAAAGCGACTCGGACCCTTGCTGGGCTTTAATCAAGTTGTTAACAACAGAGAAAAAAAAGAAAGCTTAACAGCGGACAAGACGTCGCATATTTCCGATCTCGATTTATTGAATACCGTTTAGAAAACGGTCTCCTTGAGCTAACCGACGCATTCTGTAATTCTCGTAAAGGGCGTCCAAAAACAAAATATCATGCTAATAAAAATGCATGAGCTACATTACGCGGAAGGGTAAATCATATGTAATTTACCTGTACTATATTCAAATACTGCTGTATAAATTCAGGCTTCGATAACAATGGCCTTTGGGAAAAACGTCTGTCGATCTCTGGTTGTGTCAGATCTAATGTCTCCTGAGGTAGTAGAGGAGGTGGATGACCTAATGATGGTGTTGAGGTGGAAGGTGCTAAACGCAGCGGTGGAGGAGGGGGTGCAGATATATAGCCGCGCATTGAAGAAGTGCCACCTTGCAGCGTTTGAAGCAAAGCAGCTGCCTTATTTGGCGAGGCAGATGGCGAAGGTTGCATATGCGCTGGAAGCGCATGGAGCGGTTTGGTTAGTTGCTCGGCCGGAAACTGTATTAAAGGCTGCGGAGACATAGTCGCCGATGTCGGTGGCAATGGCGAAGAGGATATGGGCTGATATTGTCCAGAAAGGTTGGTAGGTCCGCCTTTGAGCATATCGAATAATTTTCGACCTGGATCCGGTTCTCTGTCACTTGTCAATGCAGGTTGACCAGGTATTGGTAACGCGTCCGGTCCTTTCATGGGCGAACACTTTCCTTGAGATAGAATTTGTAGCAGATCGCCTTTGTTGTCGGTCGTCGGAGGAACTGCTGAATCTGGCTCGGCTGCTTGTGCGGGCATTCCTCGTGCTAACAGCTGAAGTAGATCTTCCTTTGCTTCAACCTGAGGCAATGGAGCAGATGCTGGAACAGGTTCTTGAGCGGGCTTGTCATGCGTCAAAAGACGAAGCAATTTCGCCTTCACGTCGTCCTCAATGTTAGTAGGGGCTATGGCTACAGGACCCATGGGTAATGATGCTGCTGCTGCTGGTGTTGCCGGTGGAAGAGGCATTTCTTCCTTCTTCCCTGACTCAGCATTTGGGAACGTTTCAGGAGATCGTTGCGCTAGCGTTGCTCGCTGTAACATATGCATGATATCGACCTTCGGTTGCTCCATTTGTTTCCCTTGTGCTGAGGGTAACCTTTTCATAGATTCTTTAAGCCTTTTTCAGTTTTTATTTAGAGATAGAGTTTAGTTTCCAAACCAGTTCAAACCATGCCACAATCTTACTTGACAATCTTTTTCAAAACCCTTTCACGATCCTTTTCTTCAAAAAGCCACAGCGCACATGCTTCGCCTGTGTTTGAGGAGTTAGGGAACAAAATTGATACGATACGCTACCAACCGTCTTTGGTTTGGTATATAATGAATTCTTCCTCCATTTTGATTTCTTCAAAATCCGTTAACAGCAATGAATAATTTTCAATTGCCTGTCGATTCAGCAGGTACAATCCAAAATATGGCGCAGAACGTCTATGCAAGCGGTATGAGTTCCTGCGAGAAACTTAACTGCTTAGTACCTTCGAGTTAAAAACACAACGCCTTCAAAACCCATCTTATCCTGTATAAAAAATAGTCTAGTCGGTTGGCCAAGTGAACCATCTTGTGAATAAGCTTCGATAGATTACCCAACTCTGCTTTTCCGGTGCAAATTTGTAGAAAACGGCATGGGCTGACTGATCCAAGATGTCGCTAATGTCCGGATCGTGCCGTCGAAGAACTGCCAGATTAAGCCTTTTACGTGCTGCCAGATCCATTATCGATTTAATCTACACCAAGACGTTTCCGAAATAGTAAGCGCTTGCACTTGTGCCCGTCGGCAATTTCACTGCTTCTGACGTTGCTTCGAGACTGATTCCACGTTTCAAACGCCGCCCCTCCTAAGTGGGAACGATCATTGTGCTTGAATATGTCAAAGGCTTGCTATCCTTGCTAGCTATCGATACCAAGCAATAGATCCTGCTCTCGTGCAAAGTTAACCCATTCTGGATACTTGAAGCTATCCTCAAAATAGGAAGTTATATTATGTTTCAGCACAGTTGCTTTTACAGTATTGATCAGGAAGCAACCACTAAAAGCAGTAATAATTCAATATTTCGCATATCATGATGGTCATATTACCTTTAGCAAAGACTATTTTAGTCAATGTTCGCATCAAGCTATTAGCAGATCAAGACTATAAAAATGCATCATCGTTCTAGTTCCTTTTTCTTTTTATTTGTCAAATGATACGTTTGATGCGTTCTTTACCTCCCCCCTGAGGTACGTCAGGCGTGTGCCAGATCTGATAGCTGCGTGTATGCTTAAGACCTATCATGTGGGTCACAATTCTAGTCAGGTATTTGGCAAATTAGGAAGAAACGTATCAATGAACAGAAAGAAGAGAACTGGGTTATAATTCCTTTGATCCCCACACACAAGTTACTGCTCAACTGACATATCTTTTTCGAAGCTAAATATGTTCCGTATGGCAATGGCAGACCGGGCTACCATAACCAGGCCCTATAGGCTATTTGTACCGTACTATATTTCGCTACTCACATTATTACTCCTTTTTTGTTCGGGAAATTAGCATAGACACGACGATGATATCGTGTCTGAGCCACTAGCTTTTGAAGTATGCTTTGGACATGCTGTCTTTAAGCTGAGTCCAACCGATATTTTCTTTTGCTCATGCGCATTGATACTGACTGAGAACAAAAAAACCACACGGCTTGCCTTTTTCGGATGTACTTGTTTTTCTACCATGGACCAATCTAAACGAAGGCAGAGTTCGATAACTAGCGAAGAGCATTATGAGTTCGTCGACTACACATCAGTCTCCGATCTTGAACGTTTGGTCACCGCTATTGAGGAAGCTCTGCGCTCTTGGGGAGTGATGAACGGTTCATTCGGCATCTTTTCTGACGATCAGGTCAACTCTGCCACTACTGCGATTTTGAATCCTTCTGCTACAGAGTTCTCGCGTCGCGAACAACTTGTTGTAGGTGACGAAAAGTATGAGTTAATCTTCTATTGCCATCCGGCGACTATTCATCAACGGGAATGTGGTCTACCACTTGCTCTTGATGACTTCTTTCTTTTTGAGACTGACAAGTTTCACCCGCTGCATCGTTGGACTGGTTTAGGACGCTTTTTAATTCTTGCACCTGTATCAGAGGCATTGAAAGGGAGCTCTTTCTTATCGTCTGGCAGGCTCGTCGTCGATTTGCACCAAGCAAAATCACTGATATCTGCGTGTGCGATAGCCTTCCAGAACACAGGCTGTACCGTACCGGCCTTTGTCCAGATGGGACTGAATCGATATGGCTTATATTTAGGGTATATGCTATGTTCTGCACCAAATGATCCCTTAAACCATATCGAATTCCGTTTCAAAACATGTATCACGTCTGTTTCTCCAGAATACACCGATCTTTCCCGACTTCAAGACACCTTTCTAAAGAAACTTGCTTTATTTAGCGAAGATAGAGGTAAAGATCAATAAGATATACCGTCCTTTAGTTCTCAATTTTCTCTCTGTGCCCGCTTAGGTTCTATATTTTCTACCAAGAATAATGCGGACATATGGGCAACTGCCGTGTTTACTTACAACTTGAGTACTTCTGTCGATCGAAACTGGAAAATCCTGGAAGAGGAGCACTATAAGCCTGTTAAAGACCGAAAAAAGAAGAGAAGATCTAGTTTTTCTGAGGATTTTGAGGACTGGTACGCCCAGCCTTCTTCCGAGATCAGCGCGACACAAGCACATCTCCCATCTCTACCTTTCGGTCCATACAATGATCCGTTGAGGTCCTTCACATTAAATGCGATATTTCCTATAGAACCTGTGCGGATATATACAGAAAGTTCGGCCAACCTAGAAATGGATGCATGGACAGCGAGGATTTGGAAGATTTCAAGAGAGCTCGCTCCTCCTTCAGATCAGCGTGCCTTTCTCTCTAGTACCATTGATAATGCTATAAAATCATGGATCAAGGACCCGGCTAATCACTATTACCTTGCACCCTATGACAAAAATAACCGGATTGAGGATACAATCACCACAGGGCATGATTCTGGCCTAGTGCGCAACCTGTTGCATGCAATGAGCCAAAATCGAGCCAACGCTGTCGGTAGTCAAATCACGATAACTAAGCTGGATCACATTGAACGTATTCTGGACATCTTATTTCAATCAACTCCTGAAACTCCTCAAGTAAACGACATGATGCAGGAGGATTATATCCGGTGTCATGTTGAGCCAAAGAATATCACGTTGCCCACCGCTTCTGCGCTTGGTATGCGTTTGAAGCATGGTACATCTGTGCCATGCCGGTCTTTCCTCTGGCAGCTTTTGTTGCTCTCACTCGATGTGTCACCAGATGCTATGATTTCCACCTATATGGGATTTTTTCGGACATTATGGTCTGAGGTTGTACGAAAGATTCGGTGGTACTGGGAAAACCGGATACCGGTACCAAAAATCAGCACTCGGTTGTATTCGCCTGTCAAAGTATATGATACGAGTGAGACTGTTATCCTCGAAAAAGACAATGCCAATGCCATAGGTGTGGATCTACGGTTTAATATTGTAAGTACAGATGGATATAACTGCTAATCGATGTTAATCCTTGCTTCATCGGAATGCAGCTTCATCAGAAACTAGCCATGATCAATTGTTGCATTCATCGTGACTTGCAACGGAGAAAGAACGAAAACGGGAAGTTTCCGGAGGATAATAGCAGTAGAGTGATGGCGTTATCAGACAGTTTTGCAGATTATTCTAAGCAGGCAGAAAGTGGGATGCAGACATCCAAAGGCAAAACGCACAAGCAAGACAGTAAACTAAAAAAGATTGTTGAAGAAGATGACTATGTTGGTGTTATTGAACAAGTAGAGGTAACAGAAATGGATATTCTCCAGCAATAATTTAACTAAAATAACCGGAAGGAGTCAAACCTAATTATCACAGGGAAAGAAGAAGAGCTGGATGCTGGCGGCGAGAATGATACCTTTTTTGATTCGCTTGAAGTTGTTGCCGACATACCTCGAACATTATCAGATATAAATCTTGAAGACAAAGATGATATGACGTCGCAGAGCTACTCTTCCTCTAGGAAATCATCTCTGTCCGACCATTGTGATTTCATGGAACAATCCATTGAGCGTTCTTATTTCTGTTTAAATAACCCCGATGAGATTGAAATCGAGGATCCGTACGAGTATGACGGCCGATCCCATCAGCATGAACATCTATGCTTACTGAGAACTGGCGAACCCATGTGGATACCCATCATCCAGGTATGTCTAATTTCACGTGCATCACAAATAACTTGCTGAGACAAATTCCTAGGACCCTGGTTTTGTGACAGAGGACATGATTGATCAACAGGCTGACGTTTTTGAAAGTATGGGTTCATCACAGCATGCAACGCTCAGGCGCGCAGAACTAATGTCTGCTCAATTAAAGTCCGGTAGGTTGCTTAGCATTGATATTGCTGGTCTGCGTCTCTGACCAATCCTTCACAGACATGAAAGCATTTAAAGCTGCCAATCCTCATGCCATTCTAGAGGATTTTATCCGTTGGTACTCTCCTAAGGATTGGATAGAAGATAAAGACGCCAGTTCATCCACGGCAGGCAAATTGAGCACACGAATGTCAGGACCGGACAATCTTTGGCAACAATTATGGAAGGTAAAATATCAAATGATGCGAGATATTTTCTTGAATTTTCGTATATTTTTATTCAACGTTTAGTGTACTCGAAGGGTACCTGCATCTCGTCAAAAGCCCCTTTTTGATATTGTAGCGGAAGGTGAAAAGGTGAGACGCCACCATTTTGCCTGGATTTATCAAACTAACCAGGTTACGCAAGGCTCTGCATTACCTCGAGACAATCTCCGCCCATGAAGTACTTGCCTCGTATGCGATATATTAAGTCTGTGTCCATAATTAAGGATTGATTTTTGGATAATAGATTATTCCCAACCCTCGGAATACTCTCGTATGACACGCTTTTATGCCATCCCGTTTCCAAATGCTCCCGTTTCGTTGCCCTAGGGCTTCAACATCTCAGCAAAGAATTGGCTGATTTCCCCTGGGATGGTTTCCGGTACGTGAGTGGCTATGGGAAATGATTAGTCGCGTGACAAATATGTACCAGAAACGGACAGTACACAATTGATTACATCATTTCGACGATCCGACAGCAAGAATTACTGATGTCCACAGCCATATCACTTTTACGGAAGGTACAACTGGGAATCGATAACAATTTTAAATTCTTTTTACCCATTTTATTAACTTTCCGTATAGTTACCCAAGCAATACCATCTTGTCGATCGTCTATTGGAATCACAGACTACCTATGTTGAAGAGGGGGAGGAACGTGCTGCGATATCTAAAATGTTCGATAATGACGGTAAGTGAAATAAAATAGTAATGGTGGCTTTGATGAGTAATCATGATGGATGGTAGAACGCACTATCTCCGAACCCTCTTGTCGGGAATATGTACTTTACAGTGACCGATCGGCGTACACGTTGGAGGGTCATAAGTCGCCTCATCGACAGTACGCTATGATCAAGGATAATGAAATCCGAATTATAGATATGAGCAGTACAGATGCCTTGGTATCGTAAATAGAATTGCCATAAGAGGTTAATACGACCATTTTTGCGCAAATGATTTTTTCTTCTTTCTGTTCGCCATGTGTTTCGGCAGCAGCCGTGGAATTCCCTTTTTGAGAAGAGAGGATTTTGGCTATAAAAAGAAAACGAGAAAAAAGCCTCACATCTTTTTTCTGCCTTTGTATCGTGCGAGTGTGTGGTTTTGCCAATCATTTTCTTCTGCAAAGTAATTCAATGTGGCGCCGAGAGAAACATAGTTTGTTGGATGTACGAAGAGGAAGCATTCGTAAAGATAAGGATGACCTTGGAAGAACGCGCAGTGGACTGGACATAGAGGCTAGTCCTATTGGACCTTGGGACAAACTGCCATTGGTACCAGCGGGTACGAATCTCAACACACTTGTTCTGCGTGATCGACCTTACAGCCCATTCCGAGGTTACTATACTGCGAATGACTTGTACCCAGGCGATGAGTTTGACATTTTCAGCGGGGCAGAAGCAGGCAATCAGCCATTAACACAAGTTGATCCTTTCTCTACTGCACCCATCGAAGGTCACGAAAGGAAACCGAGACTGGAAGATAAAGAAGACAGGGTCATAATCCAGCAAAGGCGAGTCCGAAAATGGGATGGTCGAGATGCGATTGCCAATAAACGGAAACGAACGATAGCCTGCACCCGTAAAGCCATCTTTCTGAAATCAACAGCAGCCATTGACACACCTGCCAATTTCTTCATGCCTCAACAGCAACAGATCACTACTGAAGAATGTGTACATCATGCCATCTATCTCTAATCTTCCTCTTTTCCTCCTTTCCTTTTTCTTTTTTTCTTCCATATCTGAGTCTGTACCACCTTTTTTGTTTGTTACTTTTGTATTACGTCTTGGCTTTCTGCGATGGTGGAACCGATTTGTCAATTGGGTCCTGACCATGTGCATGGTTCATCGTCCCTTTTTTTATTTTTTTTCTCTGGTTGTTATTTCATGTTTTAACTTTTATGGTGCGAGAGAAAAGAAGAAACAAATAAGGGGGGAATCAGAAATTCATCTCTCTCCAGCACCCACCACTGTATGTATATGAAGAAGGGAAAAAGTATGTTAGTACATCCCCTTGCACTTTGTATGTTTGATACTCAATGCTCATCAATCAATAAATCCATCTTGTTTGCTCTTACATCATATGTCGCAGTGGATGATGTTTGTATCACTCGTATGAATCTACCCTATTAGGAATCTCTAAATGGTTCGGATGATTTAATCAGATTCTATCCCTGGATGGAACCTGAGGTTGCACACAGATTTCATCTAAGAAGCTGGTCTTAAATGGGCACAGTGCAGCTGCTGGCGTGGAAACAATTTCGCTAATTGCTATCTATATTCACGATTTTTGTTCAAGCACATGGGTCGCTCGAATACTTGGCAAGGAGAACTATCTTTCAGGGCAACATTGCTAAATACGAGTGTGTAGCACAATGGTGCTGTACCGTACATTGAAGACAAGAGACGCCCATGACAATTAGGTTTGTATAAAGAACCAACATCATCTCTGGACTTACTTCATTTATATACAAAGATTTGTATGTACACTGGTGCTTTTATTCATATTTCAATCAATATTATAGTACAGTCATCATATTCTTGTAATGTGGGAGCAAAGAATCCGTTCGCACTTTCTCTGTTAACGAAATAGCGTGCAGTGGTCACCAAAGTACGCTCTTTAATTCTACGTTCCTGGATTTCATTGGAGCTGTCGGATTCATCAAAAGAGCTTTGCTCTGATCGTTCAGTTGCCTTTACCAATTGATTTTGCGCAACATTTGCCTCTGGCTCCTGTGATGTGCTATTTGGTATATCTACATCCATCAGCTCCCCGTCCTCTGTCGGTCTGTATTTTCGCTGCTGTTCTTTCTCGTCTTGTTCCTGTAGTAGCTCTTCTCCCATTTTTTCGCCCTCCTCGATCATCGATCCAATGATTTTACCAATGGCTTTATTCTGACGCTCCGCTATTTCTTCGGACATATAGTCAAATGTACCATCGGTGCTCATAAATAGAAAGTAGCGAAGACTTTTGTAGGACATGGAAGCGGATGTTGTACGTCGATTATCGGTACTATCAGCGATCCGGAAGAAGTTCACATCTGGCTCGCACGATATAATTTTCCGATTTGGCACCATTTTGAAGTCGAGATCACCACAGGAACGTGCTACATTCAGCGATGGAACACCCCCGCGCGCCCGTACTTTGTACTGCCCGACTGATGCTCGCAGTGGACGAATCTGTGCACAGGTATCGGAAGGAGTAAGATGACTTGATCCATTTTCTTGCCCGCCTTTGGGTCGAATCCTCGCATTGCGCAACGCAAATCTCTTTGTATTACGACCACTATCTTCTTTCAGTTTATCCAGCTCAACCTTAATAACGCGATTTTGCACCGAATCCACAAACTCGCCTCCATTTTCAACGATTTCTCGAGCAAGATGTTCGAGATACGGCTTATGGTCCTGGGAGGCAAAAACAACGTCCATTCTGTAATTATTGTCGCTGCTGTTTTGGTACAGGCTTGTAGAAACGCCCCCATCCGACTCTTCAAGGCAACCAACAGATTCCGGGATCGAAAATAAGATTGAGCGAGAGTCGCCCACATTGACGTTGACGAGCCATTCTCCAAAAAAGAGGTTGATAACCAATGTGCAACCGTCATTCTCCACTGGTTTGCGTTGGGTACCACTTTGCTCGGTATGCTGAAATGTATGGTTTGCAGTATCTCCTTCCTCTAAAGGAACGTCTTGCTCTTGATTCCGTGCTTTTATTTGCTTGCGTTTCATTTCTAAATACTCTTCATCCAAACTCTCCACCATGTTTTTAATATCACGCTCGAATTGCTGTTGAATATGCTTGGTGTCAAGCGAGGTAGGATCGTAATGTTGGCACACTTTTTGCATTGCCGACGCGGTGTTGCGGACGAAAAATTCGGAACAACCCGATCCACCATGCCCATCAGCCAAGACGTAGATTCGGCCGACGGTCTTATTTTTGTTGACGATATCTGCTACGCGGAACTTATCTTCACAATGCATCTTGTGGATCTTTATTTTTTCTTGAGATCGAAACCGTGGATAGGCGTAACCTTTTTGCTGAGCTATCCCAAAATGGGCTGCAATGGGATACTCCTTGAAATTGATCGCATCAATGTAGTCCATATCAGGCTCAGGTGCCGAATAGTATAAGGAGTAGGTGTTGACAGTATCTTGTTCAGGTACTGATGGCTCTTTCTTTTCATATCTAGGAATGATCTCCTCTTCTTCTGAAAGTTCTGAAGAAGAAATATTACTGTGACAGTACCAGTCGTTATTAAGCAGATCAGCATTAGTTTGTTTTTTTTTTCACTCACTCAAAGTCGTTAAAGTCCAAGCCATTCTCAGATGCAGTTGGCGTGGGTTGCGAAGAACAGGTTTTCAGTTTTGGTGAGGATCGTTTCGGTCGTCTGCGAGCAGAGGGATCTATGACCGGTGGAGAGTAGAAAGTTGGTGCCTTTCGTTGCCGTTTCCCAAGGGAAGGGGCGGCGTCTGACGAAGGAACTTCTTCTGCGGCTGGTTTAATGAAGACCTGCTGCTCATCAGGCACAGCTCGCAGAGGAGGCAGAACAGCGCCATTCAATACTGATTCAGAAATGGAGTATTTGGCATGTCGTCCAATGCCTTGTCTTTCGATATAGAAAGGATCCACCTCGTTTAGTTCTCTTGCTATTTTCCGCGCTGTGGAAATGATGCCTTGGATGGTACTCTTTGGCGTCTCTCCCCTGTAAATAAAGTACGAATTAGCATGTCACTTTTTTTTTGCATGGTCGCAATGGGTCACCTGAGAGCGAGAAGATTCAATGTGCGGACGGCAGCGACAAGTTGAGCTGCATTCATGGACGGATTCCCATAATGAAATAGGGTCGCCATGATCTTCATAAACGAAGCGTTTGCTCTAAGCTGCTCATGGATCTGCAGCTGGGAGAGGTCTGTATCAATAGCGTCGTCTCTATCTGGGCTTTCCATGGAACGAATGCCCTCTCATACGCGCAAAGAACCGAAGTGATATTCTCTGTTGGATTTTACTGCACCTGCTAGAAGCTATTTTGCGTTGACCAATAGGACAAGTTTACGCTCACTGATAATCTTTGCCAAACAGAAACGACTTGCGATCGTCAGACACTAGCTTTGGTCAACCTCAGTTTGTTTCGAATTGTAAAGGCCACTTAACTGTAGCTATTACACGGGTAACAGAATCCGTTTTTAGATGTATAGAACTGTTGTACCTCATGAAATCGTAACCACTGTTCATGAATAACAAATAGAAAGAGCATTTCCTTTCTGCTAACAAACGTAGGTTTAAAACAAAGACCGATGGAAAGTAGCATAAAACGCTTTTTCACATTTCTGATATTACTGACCTTGGTAAAAGACATGGATACATAGAGCGCTTGGAAGGCTACAGGATCCTTGACATCTTGCGCTTGATAGAGCACCTCTATGGTTTGTTTAACAAAAAGGGGTCCGAAATTGAAGTATGGCCATAGACTTACACGACGCTTTTTGAATTTTATTTTAAAAAGCCCAGATTGATAGTATGATCGGTATAGGAGCGGGATTGATCATCATAGCTTTGCTTTTTCGGTTGGGGATGAGTCAAAAACTTGGCCGCCGTTTTGCCCTTGTCATGATCAAGATTCAAGTTGATATGAGCGCCATTTACACTTGCATCGCAAATGGTAGCAATCCGTGATGAAAATGTCAGCAAAATATTGTCTATAACTTTCTTTCAACTATAAGTTTCTTCCTTTTTTGACTATCTTTAAACGTGGTTCAAATAATTGGCTACTTCGTCGCTCAAGATGATAAACATGCAGAAACTGATGGTCCTTTTTCATAACGAACCTCTTAGGATAAACATCCACTGATCTGATTCTTCCACAAATATCGGAACAACTAGCTATGATAGTCTCATTTAATAACCTATGACAATACCGCAAGCAAGCATCTGGATGCAACCATATGAAAACTGTGGGAAAAGGAAGATAGAAAGTCAACTGAGCAGGCTTTCTTCAACAAGGAAATAAGCATGAAACCTGAAAACGAAACGACAAGAAACTGGATGAATCGATTGGGCACGGAGGCAATAGTAGATAAGAAACCTGTATCCGTATTTAAGCAAGAGTTCATTGCGAATTCAACTTACAAACCTCTTTCGCTCGGTAAGTTGACCAAGGAATGCTCCTCTTGCCTATCACTTCAATGGCTGCTGCTATATTTGTTCTCCATGGAATCAACAACGCATGCATCATATTTCCCAATCCTTTCATCGATGAATAGGTTATACTTGATAGTAAGAGATGAAATTATGATAAAATCTGGCAATGCCTGCATTGCGCTATGATCAATCCAATTATCTGTCATTGATAGAAAAGATTGTTTCGGGAACTACTGGACATTAGAAACGAGCTTGATATCAATCTCCTGAGACGGTACTGAACTAGGTTGTATTTGCGGACCAGTAACTAGTTATACTGTACAATGAGTAGCGTAACTTGGTATCTGTCAAAACTTGCTTGCTTACAGTAGGGCTAAAAGAGCAATTCCAAGCGATATTATACTTTTTGTAGCGACTATTTAATTCGAGAAGACAATGACGTAAAAGATAGAAAAGTTCTTTTTCAAATGCAACATATGGAAAGCTTAGACGAAAAAAGCCAGGTAATAAAAATATTGTTAGAAACCTCTAATCGGGCAGAGTACGTGAATAAATACAAACCGATACGCATAAAACAACGTCAGATGTACCTAACGTCCTGTTGACTACGTAGATAGACGCCATGAAAAAGCAAAGGAGGATGTACAGTAAGAGATCATACTTGGCAAAGGTTGGATAACGATGGTAAAACCAGACAAAGCAGTTTGATTAAATTGGGCAAAGAAGGACTGAAGATGATAAGTGCAAACATAAGCGGGATAGGCGTTGTACCAGTAAGCCATATATCCAATAGGGTTAGGAATAAATTTTGGAAAGCAGACCTTTAACCCTTTTCGTTATTCTACACTGCCAACTTGAAGCAGTCATGGTCTATTCGAGTGCATTGGTCCTTTCTCTCTCTTCTTTTTTTTTGAATGGAAAAAAAAACTCTGCAAGAAACTCTCCTAATTATATCTCATGGTTTGATTCATTATAGAGAGGTCAAGCTTTTAGGCTTGCTCCGTTTTATTTTATGTAATACACATGTAAATTGTACGACCGGTAATTGTAAATGACTGTATCAAAGCTTGCTTCAAGCTGAGTTAGTAATTTACGTAAGGTTATTAAATAAAATGAAAAAAGAAAAACCTGTATTATTAATAGATTGTACATGTTATATATTGTAGAACAACAGTCAAGCTGTATTTGTTGAGAAAAAAAAATAAAATTTATAACCCTTTTGGCTTGCTACAGTATAAAGAATAGTTCGTAATAACCTTTAGACAGACCCAAATCTGAACATTTCAGAAAACGTAATTTTGAAATGAATATCCGAATGATATAGATGGGCAAAAAAAAAAGTATGACCATCTTTTTAATTACTGTTGAAACAAAAAAACAAAAATCGTACCAAGTTTACAGATAAACAAAAAAAATAAAAAAAGTATAGGAAACAAAGCTTAATTCTTCCCTTCTAATAACCCGTTCAAAAAAAAAAAAAATCTAAACTTTGATCTATCGAATGCATAAATCGGAGTACTTCTTTGTGTAACATCAATTCGGGAAGTGCCAAAAGGAGTAGCTGATGGTGGTTTCGATCCACCGACCTTTGGGTTATGGGCCCAACGCGCTTCCTCTGCGCTAATCAGCTTGTACGGTTTTGACACGGTGTGTAGTAGTTGGGAGCGGATGTTCCTACCGAAAAATGACCATAAAAGCTGAGAGTGGGGATAGACGAACGATTTACTTATAGATTTCTTTTACTTTTGGTTTTATATTATTCATTTATATTCTTCTTTGCTTTTTTTGAGTTTTTCTGTCAGTGTAAACACAAAATCCTTCTTCTTGTTATATTTTATTTTTATTCACAGTTATATTTTTAAGTGCAGATTAGTCTTTATTATTGCTATATGGGCAATCCTGGTTCTGGGATCTCTTTTTAGCTTATTAAAAAGTTTTCACCTAAAATTGAATAGTTGTTTTATATGCTACACCCTCAGCAATGCTAATTGATAAAGTATAGCATGAAAGATTACTATTTAACTATCATAAAAAGAAAGCACAGCATCAGAAGACATAGACTTACTCATAAAAGCATTTGCTTAATACTGCAACATATTATTTTTGGTGAAAAAGCCGCACATTTAAAACAAACTGTTTAACACATTGATGTATTTTATACATACAACCAAAAAAAAAAAAAAACAAAAA
>MZZL01000379.1:318279-336005 GCA_002749535.1 Apophysomyces variabilis
AAAAAAAAAAAAACCAACAACAAAGAAATAATTAAAATTAAGCAAAATGTTAAAAATTGAAGACCAAATAATGGACAACATCAGTGGAAATGAAAAAGGAATAACAGCAGCAAATCTTAGAGCTTATATTGATAAGCCAGACTGTTTTTATAGAAGACTTGATGAAAATCCGATCACTTGGATTAAATTGATCGACTGACTCAGAAAGGGGTCAATGATGAGTGATCATGTTTAGGGGTCTCCACGAATCAAATCGAATCGAATAACAGTATATTCGTATTCAATTCGATTTGTCACTGAATGATTCATATTCGATTCGCCTATATTCGTCAAATTAACGAATCGAATCGAATCAACCAATGAAATGAAGAAGTATTGCAGATTAAGAATGTAAAGCCTCTGTTCCCCTGCCACAGGTTGTTGTTGTCGTTTGAAAAAATTATATACGTTCTGAAAAGAAAAGAGAATGAAAAAACAGATTGCATTCTGACTACGCATGCTGAATTGGATTAGAAGAAAAGAAAATGGCCAATTTGTTCTGTTGCCAAATTAAAAGCTCAAACCGACTTGTAAGCAGAAAAAGAATATAGGAAGTCAAAATGCTTAAATTGTCCGTGTCATAAAAAAGCAAGCTTTATTGTATTAAGGTCGTCAAGATATCCGGAACATATAAAAAGAAAAAGAGTAGTGGCATTATGATGAAGTAGACTGCATTGCGTTGAGGATTAAGAGATTGCGGAAGTAGTTGTTGTCTTTATGCCGATATTAAATTTCCGAAAGATAAGGAAGGGTACAAGGCAAGAGAAGAAAAAGGAAAAAGAAGTGAAACGATAAGTAAAGAGTAAACGCATCATCTTTGAGACTGTGAAAAAAGATTTTTATTTTTTGCTGGAAGGGTTTAATACCCTTTGCCACGAATCAAATAACACAGACTGTTTCAACGATTCCGGCAACAAACGATTGCGTTCAGGTGGAATGAAGAACTTGGCACGAGAGAAGCATCTCTCCGAAGGAACTGATGTGGCAGGGACAGCAAGGTAACGACGCGCCATTTGAGAGAGCTGACTCCACTGACTGCTGCGACTTTTCCAGTATTGTAGAACTTCCACATCTTGATAACTTGGCGGTTCCGCAACGTAATCACGCAGCTGATCCCGTGGAGCCCTTGGACCAAACAGTTGGATGGTGTCAGCTTGCTGTGAAGATGTTGGTTCTGTTTCTGGCCGAAATTCATCTTGCCACACCTTTTCCACCGCTGATTTCGCTTCCCTAATCCAAGTAGATGGCCATTTGATTTCAGACCACCACTTGTACTTTGCGCGAGGGTCCATGGCGGTTGCAACGTAGTATACCGGCGCTGTTGTCTGGGTGTAATACTTCTTCAACTTCTCATGAGCGTAGTCAGCAGCAGTAGCAATTATTGGAAAGGACTACCAAAGTAAAAAAAGGTAAGCATCATGTTGATATTATTTTTATAGCTTTCATACTTACTTCAGACTTTGCTTCCTTGTATTTTTCAATATGATCGAATAACCAATTGTACGCAACAACAGTTGTGTTGATGGACGGATAATTGGAGGCAGAAAGCAATGCAGTGAATTGATCGAAGCCAGTAAGTAACGTCTGAAGCTCATGCACTTGTACCCAATCTTCTGTGGAGAGTGCATATGAAGAAAGATCGTCTATTGCTCGGCATGTCTGATTGTAAGCCTCACGTTGTTCATATGCACGTCGTAGCATGATTAAGGTTGAGTTCCATCGCGTTTTCACATCCACGGCTAATTCCTTCGTTTCTAGCTTGTTCACTCCACAAGATCTCTTGTATATCTCTCTTCTTTGTGGCGATGACCGGATCTTAATTATACCATGACGAAGACGGTTAACAATACCTCCTACAGTATGTTATTAATATGATTGTTTTTGGCTTGTAATGGAAAACTTACCAATATCTTGGATTGCATCAGCTTGTATATGCTCTTGTATTTCACCGGCCACATCAGGTTCTTCATCTTGATCGATGACAGCCAAGCTCTTGGAAAGAATTGCTTGTACCGCCAAGTTAAAGATGTGCCCAATGCATGAGATATGATTGTTTGCCGCCTGGAATATATCACTTCCCAACATCCGTTCCAATTCTCTTGCTAACGCTTTCATGTTGGATGCATTATCGGTTGTCAAGAAAAACGGTTTGGAAGCAACGCCCAACTTTCGCAAAACTGCCACCATTGTCTCCGCCATGTTTACCGCAGAATGAGGTCCATTAAGAGGTTCAAAACCTATAATGATAGAGTTTGCCTGCCAATCCTCATTGATCCAATGGGCGGTAATCCCTAGGAAGGCGTCCTGCAAATCGCTTGTCCAACTGTCCATAGTATATGCCAGGTAAGGTTGCTCTTGAAGCAATTCAACGATTTGTTGTTCATACAATTGGTACGATTGCTCCAGGTCACGCTTGATCGTTGTTGCACTTGGTAACTTCAGGCTACTCATGTCAGGTGCACGATGGGCAAGGTAAAGCAGGTCTTGCAATGTCTTCCGCTCAACTGAAGTGTAAGGAGAAGCAGTGGCAATCATGTCGGCAAGAAGAAGTTGACGAAACTTTTCTTTAGAAAACGGTTGGCTTGATGTTACTCCTTGGACATTGGTAAGGAACGCTTCAAGTGGACCAGCTGTTGGCACCAATGCGCCTGAATTCGCAGGAGGAGAATGCTCATTAATGCGATGCTTGCTCTTGAGATGGGTAAGCATGTTGCTAGTAGATCCACCAACGTTCGTATAACGGCACTTGCATGGAACTCCACTTGCGCTTATGTAGTTACAGACGATTTTGTTGACACCTTTGATTCGTTTATGAGACGCCCATCCATTGACAAAAATCCAACTATTAGGAGATCGTTTCTTTTTGTTCGGTGGTTCATCTGAAGAGGAGAGATCGTCCGATTGTTCATCGTCATTAGCCTCAGTAACGACAGACATAAATGACCCTTGTCTTTCAAGACTAGACATTGGATCATTGATTTGGCTATCAGTAGCCTGCGAAGACAATGTATCCTAATATGTAAGGTCAGCTATTGTTGTAGCAAATTGTTTCTTACGTCAGTCATTCCAGACAAACGTCTTTGAGCGGATGCAGAGGATTCAGCGAAAGAGTATGGCATGGTAATGGATGACAACGAAAAAAAGGTAAGGATGAACAATAATATTTTGATAAACTGCCTTTTTACCTTTATTACGATGATCTTTATATACCTTATTGCCGCAGTCAATATCACTACAATACATACCTCACTATAACTGCGGCAGGGAGGATATTATGTAAGTTTTACTGCGACAGTTTATTTTTCTACTTTTTACTGCAGCAAAGAGTAATGTTACACAGCTATGTTATTGTGATAACGTGTCAAAACTTAGTAAGCTTCATAAGCGTTAGAGACGAATAATTATAGGTAAGGATAAATGATAGCTTAAAACCAATATGTCTTCGTTATTACCACTTGAAAGAGAAATGTTATCAAAAATAAAGTATAAGTTAAATCTAGAGGCTACATCTCTCCTTTCTTTTTTTTTTCTTTTCTGACGGCATTAGCATTCTTAATCGCGCAATCAGTTTATGTATTTCATTTGTCCCAAGATTGTAACAAATGGTCTGTCTAGCTTAGACTTCGGACGCATGTATATGTTTGGTTTTGTGTTAATTCTATTTCTACTGACAACTCAGCTCATGAACAACGCCTAATCTGTTTTACATGCTGCAATCCATACTAGCTAGAATCTGTCCACACTATGTTCTACTACCTGTATTTTAGTCCCATCTCCTTTCTAATTCTAATTTATAACGCATTTTGGTAATCCCGCTCCACCACGGATTAGGACAATTACCCTCAATGTCTTATTGACGGTATGTTTAGAAAGTAATGAATAGCGACGTTGTACTAACGATTCTGAATCGTTGTAATGCTTAACTGAGAGAGACAATACTAAGCTATACGCTAACGCACAGTATTCGTCAATAAAATAATTTTTACTTTGTACAGATACCATCAATAATCCTATTAAGAAATAAACATACCTTTCTTCACGGATTAAACGAATCGAATCGAATAAACGAATGACGAATATTTGCCGATCCCTAAACATGACATATGTTTTAATGGTACAGATTTTTTTTTACGTTGTAACTTGATTATTCATCAAGATAATCTTTTGTAGGCCTATATATAATGTTGCCGTTTGTTATTGCTATGCCGTATGTTTTACTAATTATCATTTTTTAAATTCTATGCTTCTTTAGCCTTCAGTAATTAGGTAAGATTATATAGATCCAATCGTAAAGTTAGATACCTGTTCATATATTATATTATATATCTTTAATAAAATAAAAATGTTTGTTTTCTCTATATATAAGGCTAAGAAGTGTTGTTGTACATGATAAAGAAGTGTATTTTATTGGCTAAAATAATGAATGCAATGAAAAGAGCATCCAATCAGAAAGACTAGATAAGAATCATTAGTGTGGTATTCTGATAAAGTGTATTAAGGTAGATTCATAAGCCATATCCTTTACATACATCAATTGGACTTGTTTCAGATGTATGATCTCCATTACAAATAATTTATTCTTTAATCGTTAGACATGGGTTCTTAGTTCATAATCCTTCTTTCAGGAATAAACATCAGTCTCAACGTATTCTCTTGTTTGAGTCTCTGTGTCTGATCTATTATCCATCTTAATACAACAATTAGCTCCAATAGCATGTATTATTATAAGCAAGTTAATCCAATAAAAGAGCTTAAAGAAAAGAATATGGTCAAATAGAATTCTAATGTTAGTTGTTAAATGCATACAACTTAGTCCAATAGCATTAACATAATTACATCTAACACATACTGTTTTATCCAATTAATAACGGTATAGAAGGTGGATAAAACGTGGGTAAAATGTGAGTAAAATGTGGGTAATATTTGACATTTTACCCAGATTTTACCCAGGGTAAAACGTCCTTTCAACTGCAGTGATCAGTTATTCTTTCTTTATTTTGATCTTACTTTTGACACTTTAAACAGAGGTAAACACTAAGGACATAGGTTAGAAAAAACATGCAATCACTGGAAAAGAATGGGAGGAAGGATTCAGTTGTGTTTTCCAAGTTACACCAAATGACCATTTACATTTGAAGCAGATGTGCATGTACAAATAATTGATTGTAGTGTACCAACTAGGTCCATAGAAGTTGTGCACATACAAGGCAGGTGTGCACCAAAGTAAGAGCAAAGGTCGCACACCTAGGCCAACGTTTAGTATACCTAGCCGTGTACTTCTTGAAGAGCAAGACAAACTTTCCACCATTCTTACTCCCAAAGGCTCCATCTTTTCATTCTTTCCATGTTGCATTTACTCAGGTGATGAGGCCAGAAAAAACTATCACACAAGGTGTTAAAACCTGACATATACAGTGCTTTGTCTTATGACAGAAGGGTACAAAATAAAAAGAATACAAATATACATGGGAAGGGAAGGGGCGCACAATAAATATAACACTTAGAAGAAAAGGATACAATGTAATCGCAATTGATAAAAGGGGAAGGGTACAATAAGATAATCTCAACTATAAGAAGAGTGTTAAAGAATTTTAAAAGAGAATAATAAAATAAAGGTGATTGAAAGAAGGAAATACAATAATAGAAGGGTACCAAAAAAAAAAGGCTCTAGTGAAATACACAATAAACTTCTGTCAATTATATGCTTCAATGATCCTCAGCAATCTAATGACAACAATATAACTTGACCAAGACAAATTTCAGAGTGTAAATAGAGCTTGAGGCACAAAAAGGGTTTTTTGGATGTCATTCCTGCACACTTTTCCATTCCCTTTGTCCTCATCTTTTTATTAATGGAAAACTTCTACTAAACTTTGTACTAGTGAGACAAGATCTTTAGAAGAGGAAACTAATAAAAGAATAGATGAAACAGAAGACAGCAATAATAAACAAAAGAAAATAATTATGAATTATACTATCTTGACTTAAAAGACAACAGCGTATATGTTAGGATAGAACAATAAAATGCAGAGATGATAGCGTCGTGTAACACCGGTTTTACCCAGGTTAAGGTCAAGTGGTAGGTTCATCATTCACGAAAGTTGTGCACCATTGGAGTCTGTTGTGTATCTATCTTTTGGTTCGTAAAGGTAGTGTACCTCAAAAGACGCGGTGTACCAACAACTGACAGATGTTGTGTCCCAGCCAAATACGTTGTGCACGAATTTCCCGAGATGTCGTGTACCTCCCAAAATGTGGTGCACTTAACCGAAGAAACTGGGAGAAGACCAAGACTTTCCGTAGAATCGAGTATACGCAAGCGCTTCATTTCCGTATTTTTTTACTTCCTTGGGACGGCCAGAAATAATCGCCACGCACCGTGTCAAACCTGACGCGTGCGGTGTTTGTATGGGGGTTGGAAGTACACGTTAGGGATAATAAAAGACGTTAGCAGAACCAACACTAGAAAAGGTATACAGACAAGAAAAAGATTTCGATAAAATAGATATACTAAGCGGTGGCAGAAGGGTACAATGAAATAGGATCTCAAAAGGCAATACAAAATATGACACAATAAGCCTATTGCTAGTTACTTGTTTCAATGATCGTCCGATGATCCAATGACAACAATAACTCAACAACAGCTAAAGCGAAACAACAATAAAGAGGTTTACAAAGGGAAGATACAAAAAAGACAACCAACTGAATAAGTGCAATCTAAGCGTAGAATGCCACTTGTTTGATTGAGCAGAAAAGGTGTGGTAAAATTCGCTGTGGTTTTTCCTATCGGATCCCACTATATTTATTTCCATTGCCTTTAAGAAAACTAAGTTTGTCCGAAGGCCAAAGACATATTAAGACTACCAATAGAAAAATGACGATAACAAAAGATACAAAAGGTGAAATTGTGTGGATAGGTAAGGTCCATGGATGTACTTGAGAGACAGATGTCGTGTGTAATTTATTACGACGTGTTACACCCGGTTTTATACACTGCATTGTTAACTTCAGGATTGTTCGGTCATTTTCGTTTTCCACTCGCGCACCCCCTCTCAGTGCACCCCACTTAGGTGCACTACAACCAGTGTAATTGTTGTGTACGTAAATCTGTTCATCGTGAATACTCTGGACATTTCCTGTGATTTCGATGCCAATTCCATGTTGATGTTGGTCCTGTGTACGGCCGGAAAAAACTACAACACATCGTGTCATGCGGTCCCCCTTAGGCCGTACCAGGGCCACCAGTCATTCGAAGGTCCGTTTTTGAATCCATGCTTGGAATTGATTTTCCGCTCGCTTGACAGCTATATCAGGTACCATGGTTTTTCGTTGGTAATAGGGAACTAGTGTCGTTGTCGGAACCTGATTTCTGGAATTCGGATTCCTTTTGTGCCGACCCTGAAGAAGACGAACGAATCGGATCATTCATTGAGTTACAAGAAATCGAAGAAGACAATGTTTGAGATTAGATCATCGCGAAACATCATCTATCGAATCAATGCGCTTTGAAAAGTTTTACGACAGAATGATTTTACCGATCCCGCCAGGCACAAAGAAAATATAAATAGAGAAGAAATCAGTAACAATAAAATCATCTTTTTTACGATCCTTATTTTTATTTATCTTATCGTTTCCCTGATCCGCTGCAAGTGTGACCGATCGACTACGTTACAGTGATTCGGAATAAAACTCAGATCCAAGGAAACGACAATTGGTAGCTGATGAAATTTCGCTCTACCGAACAACAGTAAGCAAGACAAGAATCGATTATCTGTAGTGTCAGTCAAGAGAGACCTGGACACGAATATACACCGTATTGTCAGTCAAGCGACTAGGACACAGTAAAGACGTCATTTTTCTGTCAGTCAAAGAAGACTTGGACATATTTTAGAAAATGAACCAGCAACAACCGAATATGGCAGACATGGTGGCCATGATGACTGAGGCGCTAAGAACCATGCAACTGAATAACACTGGATCCTCCCCAGTAACCAAGGTCAAGGTTCGGGAACCAGACACGTATAAGGACGACCGTGTGGCATCTGTAATTGACAGTTGGCTACGCTCTATTGAACGCTACTGCGACTTTGTTGAGATTGATGGCGAACGGAAGGTGAAGTATGCCGTCACACTATTGCGTGGACGTGCAGAAGTTTGGTGGCGACGTCTGGAGGCCAATGACGAAACGCCTGAGCAATGGGGAAGTTTCAAACGAAAATTGAACAGCGAATTTCGACCTGCACATACCTTGCGGATGGCCAGAGATCGGATGGCTGCGCTGCGACAAACTGGTTCTGTTGAAACATACGTAGACACCTTCCAAGATATTCAACTGGATATTCCTTCAATGACCGACGAGGAGGCCCTAGACCGCTTTGTAAGGGGATTACAAGATAATATTCGTATCCATGTTATCACCCGGGAACCCACCACGTTGGACGAGGCGGTCCGTGCAGCTTTGGCTTATGACAGTGGAAGACGAATTGGGCGTCTGGTTGAACAAACGCCGGTGTACTCCACAAACTCTTTCTCCATGCATCAGAACGACACAGCTACACCCATGGACCTTGATGTGGTGTCCAGCAGACAACCCCGGTTCAAAAGAAGGGTTGATCTCTCCAATGTCGAATGTTTCTTTTGCCATAAGCTCGGTCACAAACGTGGTAGTTGCCCCGAACGTATTGCCGCCATACGTAAACTGGATCAGGAACATCAACAGCAGAAGTCGGATTTTCACCCCGCACAACTGTAAAGGGAGGTCAGTTGTGCATTACTGAAGATAAATCCTCCCCTGAGGCGAGTATTGAGCCCACAGTTAATCAAAAAGAATGTGAGACCCACATTAATAAAGAATCTGTTTTTCTGTATGATACTGTTACCAATGATGAGGAAGACATCGATGCCGATCTCAGAGACGACAGCTCTTTTTTGAAACAATTGAACACCGCTGCCGACACTGAGCTACCTCTTTACGAAGTCCAGATCTCCGACCAGCGTTGCCACGCCCTAATTGACAGCGGAGCAGGAGCCAATTACGTATCGCCTAAAATAGCGCAACTTGCCAGTACAATCACGACAATCCCAGCGCGGGAAGTGGAAACGGCAGGTGGACATCGGACCGCAATCACCCAGAAAGCCCACCTGACAGTTTTCCTCGGGGGTTATAAGGCAAGAGTTGATGCGTACGTATTCCCGACCAAGTTCGACTTAATCTTAGGCCGCACGTGGTTGCAGCACACTCAACCACACCCAGATTGGACCACAGATCAATGGCATTTTTCTAAAGATGGTCGAGATTACGTATTGCACCCAGATAAACCACGAACCAGTGGTGATCAGCGGGATTATCTAGTGTCTGCAAAACAAGCTGAGAAGCTCGTTCGCAAACAGGGTGCCGAATGTTACTTAGTACATTTTAATGATCAGTCTGTACAAACGGTACAAGCGACTGACTGGAACGGACTTATGGGCGAATACGCTGAAGTGTTCAAGGACGAACCCACAGGGATTCCTCCAGACCGCGGAATACACCACGTTATCGACACTGGGGATGCTAAGCCAGTAAATCGCCCGCCATTTAAGATGAGCCCTGCCGAATTAGACGAGTTGAAGCGGCAATTATCTGAGTTGCTCTCGTTAGGCCGAATACGCCCCAGTTCGTCGCCGTGGGGCGCCCCTGTACTGTTTGTGAAAAAGAAAGACGGTTCAATGCGAATGTGCATCGATTACCGCGCCCTGAACAAGGTCACTATCCGTAACACGCATCCGCTCCCTCGAATTGACGAATGCCTTGACCGTTTGCGAGGAGCTTCGCATTTCACAAGTCTTGATTTGAAGAGCGGATACCACCAAGTGCGGATCCACCCAGCTGACGTCCCTAAGACCGCTTTCAACACTCGTTATGGACAGTATGAATTTCTTGTCCTTCCCTTCGGCCTCACTAATGCACCTCCTACGTTTCAAAGCCTCATGAATAATGTGCTTGGTGATTGCCTGGATGATTTCGCGTTGGTATATCTCGATGATATCCTTATCTTCAGTAAGAATGAAGAAGATCATATTAAACATGTCCGACACGTCCTGGATCGGTTGCGCTCAGCCCAACTTGTTGTCAATCTGAAGAAATGCGAATTTAACAAACGAGAACTGGTTTTCGTGGGCTTCCAAGTCTCTGCAGACGGGATATTACCGGCACCGGATAAAGTAAAAGCGATTCAACAATGGCCTGTACCTACTAATGTCCAAGAGGTCCGTCAGTTCATCGGCCTGGCCCAGCATTACCGAAGGTTCATTCCAGGATTTGCCGGCATTGCCACCCCACTCACTGACTTAACCAAAGGCACTGGCCACAAAAAGCGACCCATCGTTTGGACGGAATCTTGCCAACGTAGTTTCGATACGCTCAAATCAAAACTCACGGAAGCCCCAGTGCTTATGCCACCAGATATGAACAAACCGTATCGGATCGAGGCGGATGCATCGGATTATGGTATTGGCGCCGTCCTCTTGCAACCAGACGACCACGGTCAATGGCGTCCATTAGCATATGAGTCAAAGAAGTTGTCTCAAGCGGAGCGCTCATATCCAGCGCAGGAACGAGAATTGTTGGCAATATTGCATGCTCTCCGAACGTGGCGTTGCCTCATCGACGGCGCAGATTACACTGTCTACACTGACCATATGCCGCTCAAGTATTTCCGTGCGCAGGCTAAACCCACGCCACGTCTTATCCGCTGGATGTCAGAATTCGAATCTCTGGATCCAGACATACAGTACAAACCCGGCAAGGAGAACCATGTGCCCGATTTACTCTCTCGCCGTGATGGCCCTGACTGCGATGCTGATGCTGAGTCTCTTGAACCGGATTATCTCTATGCTGCCCAAGTGGTTCCATCTTCTGAATGGCCAAAATTTTACGCACACCCGGAAGAGGAGTGGCCTGAAGACCTGAAACGTATGTTGGAAGCTGAACGCGACAACTTCGTGGTGCGCGATGGCCAAGTTTATCGAAAACTAAAGATTGGTGACTCCACCCAGGAAGTTCGTTATGTTCTTTTTGCGCGCCGGGCTGACCTAGTACAGAAATTTCATTGTGGATTTGGGCATGCTGGTCAAACGACACTGTATGACCTGATGCGTAAGCGTTGGTGGTGGCCGAAGATGCGCGCCGATATCCAAACCTGGTTAGCCAGCTGCCCTCAATGCCAACTCGCTGGCAATGCAAACCGTAACGTGCATCACGCTCCAATGAAACCCTTGACAGTCCCTCCAGCCTTTTCAAGGTGGCATCTGGACTTTGTTGGTGAACTACCCTTAACGCGCAATGGCAATCGTTGGCTCCTGGTAGCAGTCGACTACGCTACCAATTGGCCTATCGCCCGTGCTGTGCCTGATGCTACTGGTGAAGCCATTGCCACGTTCTTGTATGAGGAAATTGTGATGCGTTTTGGCTGTCCAGAGGAGATCTTGTCCGACCGTGGAGCAAATTTTATGTCGAAGGTGCTCGCCGCATACCTTGCTAAACTGAAGCAGCACCATCTCTTCACGTCCGCCTATCACCCACGCACCAATGGGAAGTGCGAACGCCTGAATGGGGTATTCAAACAGATGCTGCGCAAGTATGTTAATGGAGCTGTTCACCGTTGGGATGACTTTATCAACACTGCACTCTGGGCTTGCCGTATCCGAAAACATCGCACCACTGGGTTCAGCCCGTTCTATCTCACCTATGGTCGCGAACCCCGTCTTCCCGGTGATCCATTACACCCGTTTATCGATATCCCGACCACACATGATTTTGAGGAGCGTGCCAAAGCAGTTATTCCGGATCTTCGTCAGCTGCGCGATGCTCGTGCCATAGCAGAATCACGAATGGAAGCTGTTAGTCAACAGGACAAAGCCCGATGGGACGCAGCCATTCGGCCTCAAGCTTTCGCTATTGGTGACCATGTCCTGCTTCGTCATGAAAATCCGTATAGCCTGGAGTATAATTGGATGGGCCCCTATATCGTTGTGGATTCTCATGTGCCTAGTGGTATCTACAAACTGACGACCGTAGAAGGCGAACCTTATAATTCTTGGGTCCACACAGATCGACTCAAATACGCCAAGTCTGAAACATTCCGTTCCACTTGGTATCACCCGACGGCGTCTCGCGCTCAATGGCGCCGTGACATGGAATCCCCCTCTCTTGCTGCCATGGCGTTGTTCGAGGACGACCAACAGTCCGAGGAGGGGCTATTGTCGTTGTCGGAACCTGATTTCTGGAATTCGGATTCCTTTTGTGCCGACCCTGAAGAAGACGAACGAATCGGATCATTCATTGAGTTACAAGAAATCGAAGAAGACAATGTTTGAGATTAGATCATCGCGAAACATCATCTATCGAATCAATGCGCTTTGAAAAGTTTTACGACAGAATGATTTTACCGATCCCGCCAGGCACAAAGAAAATATAAATAGAGAAGAAATCAGTAACAATAAAATCATCTTTTTTACGATCCTTATTTTTATTTATCTTATCGTTTCCCTGATCCGCTGCAAGTGTGACCGATCGACTACGTTACAGTGATTCGGAATAAAACTCAGATCCAAGGAAACGACACTAGCAAATCACCGTTCACGGCACCCTGCAGTCTACGATGATTGGGCCCTCTTAAATGATACGTTCCAGAATCATTGATCTTCACTATTGTCATGGGTCCTAACCACCGGTCGGCAAACTTGTTTGGCGGCACATTGTCTTTCATGAGCACTCGCTCACCCACTTGATAATGTTTCTTGGGATGCACATGTGCGTCGTAGCGATCCTTGTCTCTCAATTGTTTTTCCTTGACCCGTTGGCGAGCCATCACGCGAAACTGTTCTACCAGATACCGAATAACCTTTGTTCTACTTGCAACTTCATCCACAAGGGCTCCCTCCTCGAAGTCCATGCGCGGTGAAGGCCAAGTTCCAGGGGTTCTCATTTCGTATCCGAACAGAAGCATCGCAGGGCTGTATCCAGTCATATCATTAGGCATAGTCCTAATCGCTAGCAGAGCAGCACCAAGATGTTCATCCCATGTATTATATGCATCATTATCTCGTACAATCTTAGCCAACGCCTGGCTGACGGTTTGGTTCATTCTTTCGCATAGCCCATTGGTTTGCGGACAATAGGCCGTTGTGGTAAGATGACGACACTGAAGTTGCTTCAAAAATTCCCGAACATATCCAGACGTAAAATTTGAGCCTCGGTCCGTTAAGATAAAACTGGGAACACCATAAAGGACCATGACGTTTCCAAAAAGAAATTTGGCAGTAGTTTCCTCAGTTATATCGGGTACCGCAGAAGCTATTGGCCACCGAGTTAAGTAGTCAACTGTCACCAGGATGTATCGATTTCCATTCTTTGACTCCAATACCGGTCCGACTGCATTGCATCCTATCATGAAGAATGGTCTTGACGGAGTTGGTATGGGCCTTGCTACCTCAACTCGCTTGGCCGGACGCTTTGCTCTGAACTGGCATGTCTCACAAGTTTTGACAAACTCACGTACGCGGGCAAAAAGGTTTGGGCCAGTGTACTGTAATTTCAAACGCCTCCAGGTATTGTTCACACCAAAGTGACCCTCCGAGTGTACCTTGGAAATAATGTCGTTGACTACACCCTCGTGCAGCACTTCTTGACCTGGTTGCTCTGGGTTTGACACCTTCTTGTACAGCTTGCCGTTGATCACTACTAGTTGTCTGGCTTGATGCTTTATCTTGCGCTTGGTCTTTTCATCGGAGCCTTCAGGGAAACGCTTGTCCAACAAGTAGTATACGATAGAAAGATAAAAAGGATAATCCATAGTGACAGTAGCGGAGCGGTAGATAACTTACGGGGCGGGTCCCCTTAACACGGTTCTGATTTGGAGTTTTTTTTTTGTAGTTCGGGGCCGTTTTTTTTTTTTATTACTGACTATTTATACTTTACTACTAATCGATACTGTTGACATATAATTGATAATGATACAAAACTGCTAACCTAGCCAAGCTCGATAAAACCCGGTGGGAAAAAGATCTCTTGGTTAGGACTAAATCATATAGTGTGAAGATAGGTCATTGTGCGACAAGTCTTGACAAAGAGTCGGCGGGATTTGTTTTTCCTGGGTGATGCTCTATCTTGAAGTCGTACTCAAGCATAGCCGCGGCCCAACGTAGTACTTTCGCCGAGGGATTTGCGTTGTTAAATATGAACTTGAGGGCAGAGTGATCCGTTCTCAGAATAAAACGACGTCCTGCCAGATAATGCCTAAAATGGTGGGTAGCCCAGACCACAGCTAGCGCTTCTAAGTGCGTAATTGCGTAGTTTCTTTCCAGTCCCCGGAGAGATCTTGAGGAATAGGCAATGACTATTTCGGTGTCTTCCTGGTCTCTTGGCATTTGGGAGAGAATCGCACCGAGACCATGGATCGATGCATCTGTTGTCAACACTTGTATTTGTGCCCGATCCGGAAACGATAGGATGGGAGGGCTTGTCAGTATTTGCTTGAGATGTTCCACTGCAACTTGTTGTTCTTCTTGCCAAATAAACTTGGTATCTTTCTTGAGCAGTTTGGTTAAGGGTAATGCAATTGCTGCATAGTCCTTGACAAATCTTCGGTAGTATCCAGCAGTGCCTAAGAAAGAGCGCACCTCGTCCGAATTCTTTGGAACTGGCATTCGCAGCACCTTTTCGACGTTACGTTGACATGGTATTAGACCACCAGCTCCAACAACATGACCTAAATATTCCACTTGTCGTTTGGCGAAAGAACATTTGCTCTGCTTCAGTTTAAGTTCGGCCGCCTCGCAGATTTGAAAAACTTGCTTCAAATGTTCCAGGTGTTCCTCGAAAGATCTTGAATAAATTATCACATCGTCGATGAAGACGTAGACAAATTCGCCCAGGTATGGTCCAAAAGTATAGTCATTAATCTCGTGAACTCGTATGTGCCATTCTTTGTAACAAATCCAGTTTTTTCGATCGAACTTTCTTCAACCGGCACTTGCCAATATCTGGAGGCAGCATCTAGGGTCGAAAACCAAGTTGCACCACCTACAGAGTCCAGCAGCTCATCTATATGCGGTAAAGGAAAGGCATCCTTTATTGTCACCTCGTTTAGTCGTCAGTAGTCCACCACCATTCGAAGACTGCCATCCTTCTTACGAACAAAGAATATGGGAGATGTCCAGATGCCTCGGGAGGGTCGAATTAGTCCCAATTCGAGCATGTTTGAGATTTCCTTCCTCAAATGGTCTTCCTCCTCCCAGGTTAGACGGTATGGCTGAGACCAGATTGGGACTTCTGTAGTTAACAGTATTGCATGCTTTACTTGGGAAACGCGGCCCAGACCAGAATTCTCCACAAACACATGCTTGTATTCTTCAACTATACTGGCAATTTCCGCAGGCGGTTCATGTTTCTCTGCGAATTCCATTTCCAGGATATCTTCTGTGTAATTTTGCAAAAGGTCCTTGTCTTCTTCACTTCGGACGTTGACGGCCCAGACGGGTATGTCACTCTTGTCGATTTCTTTTTGAATAATTTGTTCTCCTTGGAGTTCCACATAACCGGCGCCATGTTTCGTCGGGATGATGATTAATGACTGTTTGGGGTTTTGCCGGATGTCATAAGCCCTAAACCAAGTCATCCCGAGAAGACATACGTCGCGGTTAGTGGTATCTTGAATGCACATATGTTCAGGTCTATACTTTCATGCTACCCTAATCGGGACATTCACAGTTATGTCACATGGCTCGCGCTCCTTATCATCAAATCCTGATAATAGTAGTTGATCCCCATTGGGTGTCAGATTTAATTGCTCAGCAAGAGACTTGCTAATAACGGATACACTAGCACCAGAATCGAAGACAGCTTGTATAACCGAGTCGCCAATTGTTATTGGGGCACGCAAGGGTTTGCTATCTCGCATTCTTTCGAAACTATATGGATATGGATAGGAGGTATTGTCACTATCGTAATCCATGATATCACTTGCAAAATCCAGCTCCGAGTCATCATCATCAGAGAACAACCATGAGTCTATGCTATCTTCACTATCCGAGATGGGTCCAGATTCTTGACTATGTTCAGCTACATATGCCACCATTAACCTCATTTGATGGTAATTTCTTCTTTTGGGGTTTGCGACCATATAGGAAACGGAGACCATCTCTTAGGTCTTTGTATGCCTGTCGGTCCAGTGCGACCCAATCGGCAATGGTGAGACCCGAGTCCATTTCACCTAAACGATTCCAGATCTCTCTTTTTGTCACGCGTACAGGAAGTCGTCTTGGTGGTTTTCTTACGGACTTCGTCTTCATCATGGCTTGCTCGGTTTGCATCGGTGATGGAGATTGTTCCGATGTTTCGCCACTTGATCGTTCCAGATTGCTCGATTGTGGTTGTGGTTGCTCACCATTTGGTCCCGGTAACATCATTTCATGACGTTTTGGTGTATTTTCTCATAGTGATAGACCCACTTCAGTTCCCATTCTTTTGTTGTAAACTTCAACGCCTTGTAGCAAGTTTACTGAATTGCTCTGTAAATCATGGGTTTGCTTTTCTTGAGGACTTATAGTTTCACGGACGCCAGATGCCTCGTCTACTGACGTCCTACCTCTTTTCCCGAAACTTCTTGCTTCTTGGGCTTGTCACAGTCGCTTGATTTATGGCCTCGTGCGCCGCAGTTCCAACATTCAAGCTGACTAGGCGTAGGCTTTTTGGGCTTGACGTTATCAACCAAGTGTATTCTTAGGGCTCGAATACCATCGGCTAGCTCACTTAGGGTATGCGTGAGAGTGTTGCTTGCAACACTAGCTGATCCTGTGCTTGCTGTCACCAGAGGCGATTGTGTGATCGCACCGGTCAGTTTGTATTTTGTCCTGACAGTTTCAGCGCGCCGAGCCCGAGTAACAGCTTCTTCTAGGTTCTTTGGTAAACCTTTTTGTTCCACTTCATATGCCAGCTCTGGATAGATTGCTCGCAAAAACATTCGTACCAGAAAGGTTTCTTCTTTTTCGCCTAGGGATCGGCAAATATTCGTCATTCGTTTATTCGATTCGATTCGTATTCGTCAAAAGCGAATACGAATCATGCTTTTTCATTCGATTCGTTTGACGAATATCCGTTTATAATTCGATTCGATTCGTTTAATCCGTGAAGAAAGGTATGTTTATTTCTTAATAGGATTATTGATGGTATCTGTACAAAGTAAAAATTATTTTATTGACGAATACTGTGCGTTAGCGTATAGCTTAGTATTGTCTCTCTCAGTTAAGCATTACAACGATTCAGAATCGTTAGTACAACGTCGCTATTCATTACTTTCTAAACATACCGTCAATAAGACATTGAGGGTAATTGTCCTAATCCGTGGTGGAGCGGGATTACCAAAATGCGTTATAAATTAGAATTAGAAAGGAGATGGGACTAAAATACAGGTAGTAGAACATAGTGTGGACAGATTCTAGCTAGTATGGATTGCAGCATGTAAAACAGATTAGGCGTTGTTCATGAGCTGAGTTGTCAGTAGAAATAGAATTAACACAAAACCAAACATATACATGCGTCCGAAGTCTAAGCTAGACAGACCATTTGTTACAATCTTGGGACAAATGAAATACATAAACTGATTGCGCGATTAAGAATGCTAATGCCGTCAGAAAAGAAAAAAAAA